>LR738555.1:27489191-27895003 GCA_902685375.1 Neostethus bicornis | reverse complement strand
AGATCCTGGTTACCATGGTGAGGATAGGAACGTAGATCCTGGTTACTATGGTGAGGATAGGAACGTAGATCCTGGTTACTATGGTGAGGATAGGAACGTAGATCCTGGTTACCATGGTGAGGATAGGAACGTAGATCCTGGTTACTATGGTGAGGATAGGAACGTAGATCCTGCTTACCATGGTGAGGATAGGAACGTAGATCCTGGTTACTATGGTGAGGGTAGGAATGTAGATCTTGGTTACTATGGTGAGGGTAGGAACGTAGATCCTGGTTACCATGGTGAGGATAGGAACGTAGATCCTGGTTACTATGGTGAGGATAGAAACGTAGATCCTGGTTACCATGGTGAGGGTAGGAACGTAGATCCTGGTTACCACGGTGATGATAGGAACATAGATCCTGGTTCCCATGGTGAGGGTAGGAACGTAGATCCTGGTTACTATGGTGAGGATAGGAACGTAGATCCTGGTTACCATGGTGAGGGTAGAAAAGTAGATCCCCCCACAATGCTGCACGTTCACACCGTCTACACAACACACCTCCAGCCATGAGGAAGTCACACACCATGGTGAAAACAGCAGCAAAGGAGCTTGGTGGTCAGAAACTTAAAGTTTTCTACATATTTTGTGTAAACAGCATGCTAACTTCAAGCTAATGCTAGCTTGTTGGCGCTGCTAACTTCCTGTTAGCTTGGTTGTGCTAATGACTGCTTTAAATGCATTCCAATGTTTACTTTGTTTACAGGGTTATTAAGAAGTGTTATTTTTAAGTATGAATAAGTTACAACGTTCCTCACTCACTGAAAAATAATATATTTATTTACTTTGTTTTACAATGTTCGCTGTTTTGCGCAAGTTAAAGCTCCGCAGAGTTTTTTTTTTTTTTTTTTTTAAGCGAACAACCTCCGATTATTCTCAGTAAAAAATACACAAGTTTTTAATTTTTTTTTTTTTGTTATTTTTTTACATTAAAACTAGTTTAAAAACGTTCTAAGTCTCCTTGACGAAAACTAGACGAAAACTCTTGGGTTTTCGTGACTAAAACGTGACTAAAACTTAAATTAAAATTCGTCCAAAGACGAAGACTAAAACAAAAACTTAGATGGCTGCCAAAAAAAACAACGGATAGGAACGTAGATCCTGGTTACCATGGTGAGGATAGGAACGTAGATCCTAGTTACCATGGTGAGGGTAGGAACGTAGATCCTGGTTACCATGGTGAGGATAGGAACGTAGATCCTGGTTACCATGGTGAGGGTAGGAAAGTAGATCCTGGTTACCATGGTGAGGGTAGGAACGTAGATCTTGGTTACCATGGTGAGGGTAGGAATGTGGATCCTGGTTACCATGGTGAGGGTAGGAACGTAGATCCTGGTTACCACGGTGAGGATAGGAACGTAGATCCTGGTTACCATGGTGAGAGTAGGAACGTAGATCCTGGTTACTACGGTGAGGGTAGGAACGTAGATCCTGGTTACCATGGTGAGGATAGGAACGTAGATCTTGTTTACTACGGTGAGGGTAGGAGCGTAGATCCTGGTTACCATGGTGAGGGTAGGAACGTAGATCCTGGTTACCATGGTGAGGGTAGAAAAGTAGATCCCCTCACAATGCTGCACGTTCACACCGTCTACACAACACACCTCCAGCCATGAGGAACTCACACACCATGGTGAAAACAGCAGCAAAGGAGCTTGGTGGTCAGAAACTTAAAGTTTTCTGCATATTTTGTGTAAACAGCATGCTAACTTCAAGCTAATGCTAGCTTGTTGGCGCTGCTAACTTCCTAGTTAGCTTGGTTGTGCTAATGACTGCTTTAAATGCATTCCAATGTTTACTTTGTTTACAGGGTTATTAAGAAGTGTTATTTTTAAGTATGAATAAGTTACAACGTTCCTCACTCACTGAAAAATAATATATTTATTTACTTTGTTTTACAATGTTCGCTGTTTTGCGCAAGTTAAAGCTCCGCAGAGTTTGTTTTTTTTTTTTTTTTTTTTAAGCGAACAACCTCCGATTATTCTCAGTAAAAAATACACAAGTTTTTAATTTTTTTTTTTTTGTTATTTTTTTACATTAAAACTAGTTTAAAAACGTTCTAAGTCTCCTTGACGAAAACTAGACGAAAACTCTTGGGTTTTCGTGACTAAAACGTGACTAAAACTTAAATTAAAATTCGTCCAAAGACAAAGACTAAAACAAAAACTTAGATGGCTGCCAAAAAAAACAACGGATAGGAACGTAGATCCTGGTTACCTTGGTGAGGATAGGAACGTAGATCCTAGTTACCATGGTGAGGGTAGGAACGTAGATCCTGGTTACCATGGTGAGGATAGGAACGTAGATCCTGGTTACCATGGTGAGGACAGGAACGTAGATCCTGGTTACCATGGTGAGGGTAGGAATGTAGATCCTGGTTTATTATGGTGAGGATAGGAACGTAGATCCTGGTTACCATGGTGAGGGTAGGAACGTAGATCCTGGTTACCATGGTGAGGGTAGGAACGTAGATCCTGGTTACCACGGTGAGGATAGGAACATAGATTCTGGTTACCATGGTGAGAGTAGGAACGTAGATCCTGGTTACTATGGTGAGGATAGGAACGTAGATCCTGGTTACCATGGTGAGGATAGGAACGTAGATCCTGGTTACTACGGTGAGGGTAGGAACGTAGATCCTGGTTACCATGGTGAGGATAGGAACGTAGATCTTGTTTACTACGGTGAGGGTAGGAGCGTAGATCCTGGTGACCATGGTGAGGATAGGAACGTAGATCCGGGTTACCATGGTGAGGGTAGGAATGTAGATCCTGGTTACCATGATGAGGGTAGGAACGTAGATCCTGGTTACTATGGTGAGGGTAGGAACATAGATCCTGGTTACTATGGTGAGGATAGGAACGTAGATCCTGGTTACCATGGTGAGGGTAGGAACGTAGATCCTGGTTACCATGGTGAGGGTAGGAACGTAGATCCTGGTTACCATGGTGAGGATAGGAACGTAGATCCTGGTTACCATGGTGAGGATAGGAACGTAGAGCCTGGTTACCACGGTGAGGATAGGAACGTAGATCCTGGTTACCATGGTGAGGATAAGAACGTAGATCCCGGTTACCATGGTGAGGAGAGGAACGTAGAGCCTGGTTACCATGGTGAGAATAGGAACGTAGATCCTGGTTACCATGGTGAGTATAGGAACGTAGAGCCTGGTTACCATGGTGAGGATAGGAACGTAGATCCCGGTTACCATGGTGAGGGTAGGAACGTAGATCTTGGTTACTACGGTAAGGGTAGGAACGTAGATCCTGGTTACTATGGTGAGGATAGGAACGTAGATCCTGGTTACTATGGTGAGGATAGGAACGTAGATCCTGGTTACTATGGTGAGGATAGGAACGTAGATCTTGGTTACTACGGTGAGGATAGGAATGTAGATCCTGGTTACCATGGTGAGGATAGGAACGTAGTTCCTGGTTACCATGGTGAGGATAGGAACGTAGATCCTGGTTACCATGGTGAGGACAGGAACGTAGATCCTGGTTACCATGGTGAGGGTAGGAATGTAGATCCTGGTTTATTATGGTGAGGATAGGAACGTAGATCCTGGTTACCATGGTGAGGGTAGGAACGTAGATCCTGGTTACCATGGTGAGGGTAGGAACGTAGATCCTGGTTACCACGGTGAGGATAGGAACATAGATTCTGGTTACCATGGTGAGAGTAGGAACGTAGATCCTGGTTACTATGGTGAGGATAGGAACGTAGATCCTGGTTACCATCGTGAGGATAGGAACGTAGATCCTGGTTACTACGGTGAGGGTAGGAACGTAGATCCTGGTTACCATGGTGAGGATAGGAACGTAGATCTTGTTTACTACGGTGAGGGTAGGAGCGTAGATCCTGGTGACCATGGTGAGGATAGGAACGTAGATCCGGGTTACCATGGTGAGGGTAGGAATGTAGATCCTGGTTACCATGATGAGGGTAGGAACGTAGATCCTGGTTACTATGGTGAGGGTAGGAACATAGATCCTGGTTACTATGGTGAGGATAGGAACGTAGATCCTGGTTACCATGGTGAGGGTAGGAACGTAGATCCTGGTTACCATGGTGAGGGTAGGAACGTAGATCCTGGTTACCATGGTGAGGATAGGAACGTAGATCCTGGTTACCATGGTGAGGATAGGAACGTAGAGCCTGGTTACCACGGTGAGGATAGGAACGTAGATCCTGGTTACCATGGTGAGGATAAGAACGTAGATCCCGGTTACCATGGTGAGGATAGGAACGTAGAGCCTGGTTACCATGGTGAGAATAGGAACGTAGATCCTGGTTACCATGGTGAGTATAGGAACGTAGAGCCTGGTTACCATGGTGAGGATAGGAACGTAGATCCCGGTTACCATGGTGAGGGTAGGAACGTAGATCTTGGTTACTACGGTAAGGGTAGGAACGTAGATCCTGGTTACTATGGTGAGGATAGGAACGTAGATCCTGGTTACTATGGTGAGGATAGGAACGTAGATCCTGGTTACTATGGTGAGGATAGGAACGTAGATCTTGGTTACTACGGTGAGGATAGGAATGTAGATCCTGGTTACCATGGTGAGGATAGGAACGTAGATCCTGGTTACCATGGTGAGGATAGGAACGTAGATCCTGGTTACAATGGTGAGGATAGGAACGTAGAGCCTGGTTACCATGGTGAGGATAGGAATGTAGATCCTGGTTACCATGGTGAGGATAGGAACGTAGTGCCTGGTTACCATGGTGAGGATAGGAACGTAGATCCCGGTTACCATGGTGAGGGTAGGAACGTAGATCCTGGTTACTACGGTGAGGGTAGGAACGTAGATCCTGGTTACTACGGTGAGGGTAGGAACGTAGATCCTGGTTACCATGGTGAGGATAGGAACGTAGATCCTGGTTACTATGGTGAGGATAGGAACGTAGATCTTGGTTACTACGGTGAGGATAGGAACGTAGATCCTGGTTACCATGGTGAGGATAGGAACGTAGATCCTGGTTACCATGGTGAGGATAAGAACGTAGATCCTGGTTACTATGGTGAGGATAGGAACGTAGAGCCTGGTTACCATGGTGAGGATAGGAATGTAGATCCTGGTTACCATGGTGAGGATAGGAACGTAGATCCCGGTTACCATGGTGAAGGTAGGAACGTAGATCCTGGTTACTACGGTGAGGGTAGGAACGTAGGACCTGGTTACTACGGTGAGGGTAGGAACGTAGATCCTGGTTACCATTGTGAGGATAGGAACGTAGATCCCGGTTACTACGGTGAGGATAGGAACGTAGATCCTGGTTACTATGGTGAGGATAGGAACGTAGATCTTGGTTACTACGGTGAGGATAGGAACGTAGATCCTGGTTACCATGGTGAGGATAGGAACGTAGATCCTGGTTACTATGGTGAGGGTAGGAACGTAGATCCTGCTACCATGGTGAGGATAGGAACGTAGATCCTGGTTACCATGGTGAGGGTAGAAAAGTAGATCCCCCCACAATGCTGCACGTTCACACCGTCTACACAACACACCTCCAGCCATGAGGAAGTCACACACCATGGTGAAAACAGCAGCAAAAGAGCTTGGTGGTCAGAAACTTAAAGTTTTCTACATATTTTGTGTAAACAGCATGCTAACTTCAAGCTAATGCTAGCTTGTCTGTGCTGCTAACTTCCTAGTTAGCTTGGTTGTGCTAATGACTGCTTTAAATGCATTCCAATGTTTACTTTTTTTACAGGGTTATTAAGAAGTGTTATTTTTAAGTATGAATAAGTTACAACGTTCCTCACTCACTGAAAAATAATATATTTATTTACTATGTTTTACAATGTTCGCTGTTTTGCGCAAGTTAAAGCTCCGCAGAGTTTTCTTATTGCTAAGCAAACAACATCCAATTATTCTCAGTAAAAAAGACACGATTGTTAAAGTTTTTTTTTTTATTTTACATTAAAAGAGACTAAAAACGTTCTAAGTCTCCCTGACGACAACTAGACGAAAACTATTGGGTTTTCGTGATTAAAACGTGACTAAAACTTAAATTAAAATTCGTCCAAAGACAAAAACTAAAACAAAAACTTAGATGGCTGCTAAAAAAAAGCAACGGATAGGAACGTAGATCCTAGTTACCATGGTGAGGATAGGAACGTAGATCCTGGTTACCATGGTGAGGATAGGAACGTAGATCCTGGTTACCATGGTGAGGGTAGGAACGTAGATCCTGGTTACCATGGTGAGGATAGGAACGTAGATCCTGGTTACCATGGTGAGGATAGGAACGTAGATCCTGGTTTCCATGGTGAGGATAGGAACGTAGAACCTGGTTACCATGGTGAGGATAGGAACGTAGATCCTGGTTACCATGTTGAGGATAGGAACGTAGATCCTGGTTACCATGGTGAGGATAGGAACGTAGATCCTGGTTACCATGGTGAGGATAGGAACGTAGATCCTGGTTACCATGGTGAGGATAGGAACGTAGATCTTTTATTACTACGGTGAGTATCGGAACGTAGATCCTGGTTACCATGGTGAGGAAAGGAACGTAGATCCTGGTTACCATGGTGAGGATAAGAAACGTAGATCCTGGTTACTATGGTGAGGATAGGAACGTAGATCCAGGTTACTACGGTGAGTATAGGAACGTAGATCCTGGTTACCATGGTGAGGATAGGAACGTAGATCCTGGTTACCATGGTGAGGGTAGAAACGTAGATCCTGGTTACCACGGTGAGGATAGGAACGTAGATCCTTGTTACTACGGTGAGGATAGGAACGTAGATCCTGGTTACCATGGTGAGGATAGGAACGTAGATCCTGGTTACCATGGTGAGGGTAGAAACGTAGATCCTGGTTACCATGGTGAGGATAGGAACGTAGATCCTGGTTACTATGGTGAGGATAGAAACGTAGATCCTGGTTACCATGGTGAGGGTAGGAACGTAGATCTTGGTTACCATGGTGGGGATAGGAACGTAGATCCTGGTTACCATGGTGAGGGTAGAAACGTAGATCCTGGTTACCACGGTGAAGATAGGAACGTAGATCCTGGTTACCATGGTGAGGGTAGAAACGTAGATCCTGGTTACCATGGTGAGGATAGGAACGTAGATCCTGGTTACCATGGTGAGGGTAGAAACGTAGATCCTGGTTACCATGGTGAGGATAGGAACGTAGATCTTGGTTACTACGGTGAGTATAGGAACGTAGATCCTGGTTACCATGGTGAGGAAAGGAACGTAGATCCTGGTTACCATGGTGAGGATAAGAAACGTAGATCCTGGTTACTATGGTGAGGATAGGAACGTAGATCCAGGTTACCATGGTGAGGATAGGAACGTAGATCCTGGTTACCATGGTGAGGGTAGAAACGTAGATCCTGGTTACCACGGTGAGGATAGGAACGTAGATCCTGGTTACTACGGTGAGGATAGGAACGTAGATCCTGGTTACCATGGTGAGGATAGGAACGTAGATCCTGGTTACCACGGTGAGGATAGGAACGTAGATCCTGGTTACTATGGTGAGGATAGGAACGTAGATCCTGGTTACCATGGTGAGGGTAGAAACGTAGATCCTGGTTACCATGGTGAGGATAGGAACGTAGATCCTGGTTACCATGGTGAGAGTAGGAACATAGATCCTGGTTACTATGGTGAGGATAGGAACGTAGATCCATGTTACCATGGTGAGGATAGGAACGTAGATCCTGGTTACCATGGTGAGGGTAGAAAAGTAGATCCCCCCCACAATGCTGCACGTTCACACCGTCTACACAACACACCTCCAGCCATGAGGAAGTCACACACCATGGTGAAAACAGCAGCAAAGGAGCTTGGTGGTCAGAAACTTAAAGTTTTCTACATATTTTGTGTAAACAGCATGCTAACTTCAAGCTAATGCTAGCTTGTTGGCGCTGCTAACTTCCTAGTTAGCTTGGTTGTGCTAATGACTGCTTTAAATGCATTCCAATGTTTACTTTGTTTACAGGGTTATTAAGAAGTGTTATTTTTAAGTATGAATAAGTTACAACGTTCCTCACTCACTGAAAAATAATATATTTATTTACTATGTTTTACAATGTTCGCTGTTTTGCGCAAGTAAAAGCTCCGCAGAGTTTTTTTTTTTTTTTTTTTTTTTTTAAGCGAACAACCTCCGATTATTCTCAGTAAAAAATACACAATTTTTAAATTTATTTATTTTTTTGTTATTTTTTTTTACATTAAAACTAGTTTAAAAACGTTCTAAGTCTCCCTGACGAAAACTAGACGAAAACTCTTGGGTTTTCGTGATTAAAACGTGACTAAAACTTAAATTAAAATTCGTCCAAAGACGAAGACTAAAACAAAAACTTAGATGGCAACCAAAAAAAACAACGGATAGGAACGTAGATCCTGGTTACCATGGTGAGGATAGGAACGTAGATCCTGGTTACCATGGTGAGGGTATGAATGTAAATCCTGGTTACCATGGTGAGGATAGGAACTTAGATCCTGGTTACCATGGTGAGGGTAGGAACGTAGATCCTGGTTACCATGGTGAGGATAGGAACGTAGATCTTGTTTACTACGGTGAGGGTAGGAGCGTAGATCCTGGTGACCATGGTGAGGATAGAAACATAGATCCGGGTTACCATGGTGAGGGTAGGAACGTAGATCCTGGTTACCATGATGAGGGTAGGAACGTAGATCCTGGTTACTATGGTGAGGGTAGGAACGTAGATCCTGGTTACCATGGTGAGGGTAGGAACGTAGATCCTGGTTAATATGGTTAGGGTAGGAACGTAGATCCTGGTTACCATGGTGAGGATAGGAACGTAGATCCTGGTTACCATGGTGAGGATATGAACGTAGAGCCCGGTTACCATGGTGAGGGTAGGAACGTAGATCCTGGTTACCATGGTGAGGATAGGAACGTAGATCCTGGTTTCCATGGTGAGGATAGGATAGTAGATCCTGGTTACCATGGTGAGAATAGGAACGTAGATCTTGGTTACCATGGTGAGGATAGGAACGTAGATCTTGGTTACTACGGTGAGGATAGGAACGTAGATCCTGGTTACCATGGTGAGGAAAGGAACGTAGATCCTGGTTACCATGGTGAGGATAAGAAACGTAGATCCTGGTTACTACGGTGAGGATAGGAACGTAGATCCTGGTTACCATGGTGAGGATAGGAACGTAGATCGTGGTTACCATGGTGAGGATAGGAACGTAGATCCTGGCTACCATGGTGAGGGTAGGAACATAGATCCTGGTTACCATGGTGAAGATAGGAACGTAGATCCTGGTTACCATGGTGAGGGTAGAAACGTAAATCCTGGTTACCACGGTGAGGATAGGAACGTAGATCCTGGTTACTACGGTGAGGATAGGAACGTAGATCCTGGTTACCATGGTGAGAGTAGGAACGTAGATCCTGGTTTCCATTGTGAGGATAGGAACGTAGATCCTGGTTACCATGGTGAGGATAGGAACGTAGATCCTGGTTACCATGGTGAGGATAGGAACGTAGATCTTGGTTACTACGGTGAGTATAGGAACGTAGATCCTGGTTACCATGGTGAGGAAAGGAAAGTAGATCCTGGTTACCATGGTGAGGATAAGAAACGTAGATCCTGGTTACTACGGTGAGGATAGGAACGTAGATCCTGATTACCATGGTGAGGATAGGAACGTAGATCCTGGTTACCACGGTGAGGATAGGAACGTAGATCCTGGTTACTATGGTGAGGATAGGAACGTAGATCCTGGTTACCATGGTGAGGATAGGAACGTAGATCCTGGTTACCATGGTGAGGGTAGAAACGTAGATCCTGGTTACCACGGTGAGGATAGGAACGTAGATCCTGGTTACTACGGTGAGGATAGGAACGTAGATCCTGGTTACCATGGTGAGGATAGGAACGTAGATCCTGGTTACCATGGTGAGGGTAGAAACGTAGATCCTGGTTACCATGGTGAGGATAGGAACGTAGATCCTGGTTACTATGGTGAGGATAGAAACGTAGATCCTGGTTACCATGGTGAGGGTAGGAACGTAGATCCTGGTTACCATGGTGGGGATAGGAACGTAGATCCTGGTTACCATGGTGAGGGTAGGAACGTAGATCCTGGTTACTACAGTGAGGATAGGAACGTAGATCCTGGTTACCATGGTGAGAGTAGGAACATAGATCCTGGTTACTATGGTGAGGATAGGAACGTAGATCCTGGTTACCATGGTTAGGATAGGAACGTAGATCCTGGTTACCATGGTGAGGGTAGGAACGTAGATCTTGGTTACCATGGTGAGGGTAGGAACGTAGATCATGGTTACCATGGTGAGGGTAGGAACGTAGATCCTGGTTACCATGGTGAGGGTAGAAAAGTAGATCCACCCACAATGCTGCACGTTCACACCGTCTACACAACACATCTCCAGCCATGAGGAAGTCACACACCATGGTGAAAACAGCAGCAAAGGAGCTTGGTGGTCAGAAACTTAAAGTTTTCTACATATTTTGTGTAAACAGCATGCTAACTTCAAGCTAATGCTAGCGTGTTGGCGCTGCTAACTTCCTAGTTAGCTTGGTTGTGCTAATGACTGCTTTAAATTCATTCCAATGTTTATTTTGTTTACTGGGTTATTAAGAAGTGTTATTTTTAAGTATGAATAAGTTACAACGTTCCTCACTCACTGAAAAATAATATATTTATTTACTTTGTTTTACAATGTTCGCTGTTTTGCGCAAGTTAAAGCTCCGCAGAGTTTTCTTATTGCTAAGCAAACCACATCCAATTATTCTCAGTAAAAAAGACACGATTGTTAAAGTTGTTTTTTTGTTTTTTTTACATTAAAAGAGACTAAAAACGTTCTAAGTCTCCCTGACGAAAACTAGACGAAAACTCTTGGGTTTTCGTGATTAAAACGTGACTAAAACTTAAATTAAAATTCGTCCAAAGACGAAAACTAAAACAAAAACTTAGATGGCTGCTAAAAAAAAACAACGGATAGGAACGTAGATCCTGGTTACCATGGTGAGGGTAGGAACGTAGATCCTGGTTACCATGGTGAGGATAGGAACGTAGATCCTGGTTACCATGGTGAGGATAGGAACGTAGATCCTGGTTTCCATGGTGAGGATAGGAACGTAGATCCTGGTTACCATGGTGAGGATAGGAACGTAGATCTTGGTTACCATGGTGAGGATAGGAACGTAGATCCTGGTTACCATGGTGAGGATAGGAACGTAGATCTTGGTTACTACGGTGAGGATAGGAACGTAGATCCTGGTTACCATGGTGAGGATAGGAACGTAGATCCTGGTTACCATGGTGAGGATAGGAACGTAGATCTTGGTTACTACGGTGAGGATAGGAACGTAGATCCTGGTTACCATGGTGAGGATAGGAACGTAGATCCTGGTTACCACGGTGAGGATAGGAACGTAGATCCTGGTTACTATGGTGAGGATAGGAACGTAGATCCTGGTTACCATGGTGAGGATAGGAACGTAGATCCTGGTTACCATGGTGAGGGTAGAAACGTAGATCCTGGTTACGACGGTGAGGATAGGAACGTAGATCCTTGTTACTACGGTGAGGATAGGAACGTAGATCCTGGTTACCATGGTGAGGATAGGAACGTAGATCCTGGTTACCATGGTGAGGGTAGAAACGTAGATCCTGGTTACCATGGTGAGGATAGGAACGTAGATCCTGGTTACTATGGTGAGGATAGAAACGTAGATCCTGGTTACCATGGTGAGGGTAGGAACGTAGATCCTGGTTACCATGGTGGGGATAGGAACGTAGATCCTGGTTACCATGGTGAGGGTAGGAACGTAGATCCTGGTTACCACGGTGAGGATAGGAACGTAGATCCTGGTTACCATGGTGAGAGTAGGAACATAGATCCTGGTTACTATGGTGAGGATAGGAACGTAGATCCTGGTTACCATGGTGAGGATAGGAACGTAGATCCTGGTTACCATGGTGAGGGTAGAAAAGTAGATCCCCCCACAATGCTGCACGTTCACACCGTCTACACAACACACCTCCAGCCATGAGGAAGTCACACACCATGGTGAAAACACCAGCAAAGGAGCTTGGTGGTCAGAAACTTAAAGTTTTCTACATATTTTGTGTAAACAGCATGCTAACCTCAAGCTAATGCTAGCTTGTTGGCGCTGCTAACTTCCTGTTAGCTTGGTTGTGCTAATGACTGCTTTAAATGCATTCCAATGTTTACTTTGTTTACAGGGTTATTAAGAAGTGTTATTTTTAAGTATGAATAAGTTACAACGTTCCTCACTCACTGAAAAATAATATATTTATTTACTTTGTTTTACAATGTTCGCTGTTTTGCGCAAGTTAAAGCTCCGCAGAGTTTTCTTATTGCTAAGCAAACAACATCCAATTATTCTCAGTAAAAAAGACACGATTGTTAAAGTTTTTTGTTTTTTTTTTACATTAAAAGAGACTAAAAACGTTCTAAGTCTCCCTGACGACAACTAGACGAAAACTCTTGGGTTTTCATGATTAAAACGTGACTAAAACTTAAATTAAAATTCGTCCAAAGACGAAAACTAAAACAAAAACTTAGATGGCTGCTAAAAAAAAGCAACGGATAGGAACGTAGATCCTAGTTACCATGGTGAGGATAGGAACGTAGATCCTGGTTACCATGGTGAGGATAGGAACGTAGATCCTGGTTACCATGGTGAGGATAGGAACGTAGATCCTGGTTACCATGGTGAGGATAGGAACGTAGATCCTGGTTACCATGGTGAGGATAGGAACGTAGATCCTGGTTTCCATGGTGAGGATAGGAACGTAGATCCTGGTTACCATGGTGAGGATAGGAACGTAGATCCTGGTTACCACGGTGAGGATAGGAACGTAGATCTTGGTTACTACGGTGAGGATAGGAACGTAGATCCTGGTTACCATGGTGAGGAAAGGAACGTAGATCCTGGTTACCATGGTGAGGATAAGAAACGTAGATCCTGGTTACTACGGTGAGGATAGGAACGTAGATCCTGGTTACCATGGTGAGGATAGGAACGTAGATCCTGGTTACCACGGTGAGGATAGGAACGTAGATCCTGGTTACTATGGTGAGGATAGGAACGTAGATCCTGGTTACCATGGTGAGGATAGGAACGTAGATCCTGGTTACCATGGTGAGGGTAGAAACGTAGATCCTGGTTACGACGGTGAGGATAGGAACGTAGATCCTTGTTACTACGGTGAGGATAGGAACGTAGATCCTGGTTACCATGGTGAGGATAGGAACGTAGATCCTGGTTACCATGGTGAGGGTAGAAACGTAGATCCTGGTTACCATGGTGAGGATAGGAACGTAGATCCTGGTTACTATGGTGAGGATAGAAACGTAGATCCTGGTTACCATGGTGAGGGTAGGAACGTAGATCCTGGTTACCATGGTGGGGATAGGAACGTAGATCCTGGTTACCATGGTGAGGGTAGGAACGTAGATCCTGGTTACCACGGTGAGGATAGGAACGTAGATCCTGGTTACCATGGTGAGAGTAGGAACATAGATCCTGGTTACTATGGTGAGGATAGGAACGTAGATCCTGGTTACCATGGTGAGGATAGGAACGTAGATCCTGGTTACCATGGTGAGGGTAGAAAAGTAGATCCCCCCACAATGCTGCACGTTCACACCGTCTACACAACACACCTCCAGCCATGAGGAAGTCACACACCATGGTGAAAACAGCAGCAAAGGAGCTTGGTGGTCAGAAACTTAAAGTTTTCTGCATATTTTGTGTAAACAGCATGCTAACTTCAAGTTAATGCTAGCTTGTTGGCGCTGCTAACTTCCTGTTAGCTTGGTTGTGCTAATGACTGCTTTAAATGCATTCCAATGTTTACTTTGTTTACAGGGTTATTAAGAAGTGTTATTTTTAAGTATGAATAAGTTACAACGTTCCTCACTCACTGAAAAATAATATATTTATTTACTTTGTTTTACAATGTTCGCTGTTTTGCGCAAGTTAAAGCTCCGCAGAGTTTTCTTATTGCTAAGCAAACAACATCCAATTATTCTCAGTAAAAAAGACACGATTGTTAAAGTTTTTTGTTTTTTTTTTACATTAAAAGAGACTAAAAACGTTCTAAGTCTCCCTGACGACAACTAGACGAAAACTCTTGGGTTTTCGTGATTAAAACGTGACTAAAACTTAAATTAAAATTCGTCCAAAGACGAAAACTAAAACAAAAACTTAGATGGCTGCCAAAAAAAACAACGGATAGGAACGTAGATCCTGGTTACCATGGTGAGGATAGGAACGTAGATCCTGGTTACCATGGTGAGGGTAGGAACGTAGATCCTGGTTACCATGGTGAGGGTAGGAACGTAGATCCTGGTTACCATGGTGAGGATAGGAACGTAGATACTGGTTACCATGGTGAGGGTAATGTAGATCCTGGTTACCATGGTGAGGATAGGAACGTAGATCCTGGTTACCATGGTGAGGGTAGGAACGTAGATCCTGGTTACCATGGTGAGGATAGGAACGTAGATCCTGGTTACTACGGTGAGGGTAGGAACGTAGATCCTGGTTACCATGGTGAGGATAGGAACGTAGTTCTTGTTTACTACGGTGAGGGTAGGAGCGTAGATCCTGGTGACCATGGTGAGGATAGGAACGTAGATCCTGGTTACCATGGTGAGGGTAGGAACGTAGATCCTGGTTACCATGGTGAGGATAGGAACGTAGATCCTGGTTACCATGGTGAGGGTAGGAACGTAGATCCGGGTTACCATGGTGAGGGTAGGAACGTAGATCCTGGTTACCATGGTGAGGGTAGGAACGTAGATCCTGGTTACTATGGTGAGGGTAGGAACGTAGATCCTGGTTACTATGGTGAGGATAGAAACGTAGATCCTGGTTACCATGGTGAGGGTAGGAACGTAGATCCTGGTTACCATGGTGAGGGTAGGAACGTAGATCCTGGTTACCATGGTGAGGATAGGAACGTAGATCCTGGTTACCATGGTGAGGGTAGGAACGTAGATCCTGGTTACTATGGTGAGGATAGGAACGTAGATCCTGGTTACCATGGTGAGGATAGGAACGTAGATCCTGGTTACCATGGTGAGGATAGGAACGTAGATCCTGGTTACCATCGTGAGGGTAGGAACGTAGATCCTGGTTACCATGGTGAGGGTAGGAACGTAGATCCTGGTTACCATGGTGAGGATAGGAACGTAGATCCTGGTTACCACGGTGAGGATAGAAACATAGATCCTGGTTACCACGGTGAGGATAGAAACGTAGATCCTGGTTACCATGGTGAGGGTAGGAACGTAGATCCTGGTTACCTCGGTGAGGATAGGAACGTACAGTGGTGGTCAAAAGTTTACATACACTTGTAAAGAACATAATGTCATGGCTGTCTTGAGTTTCCAGTTATTTCAACAACTCTGATTTTTCTCTGATATAGTGATTGGAACAGATCCTTCTTTGTCACAAAAAACATTCATGAAGTTTGATTCTTTTATGACTTTATTATGGGTAAACTGAAAATGTGACGAAATCAGCTGGGTCAAAAATATACATACAGCAATGCTAATATTTGGTTACATGTCCTTTGGCCATTTTTACTTCAATTAGGCGCTTTTGGTAGCCATCCACAAGCTTCTGGCAAGTTTCTGGTTGAATCTTTGACCACTCCTCTTGACAGAATTGGTGCAGTTCAGTTAAATTTGTTGGCTTTCTGACATGGACTTGTTTCTTCAGCATTATCCACATGTTCTCAATGGGATTTAAGTCAGGACTTTGGGAAGGCCATTCTTAAACCTTAATTCTAGCCTGATTTAGCCATTCCATTACCACTTTTGATGTGTGTTTGGGGTCATTGTCCTGTTGGAACACCCAACTGCGCCCAAGACCCAACCTTCGGGCTGATGACTTCAGGTTTTCTTGAAGAATTTGAAGGTAATTCTCCTTCTTCATTGTCCCATTGACTCTCTGTAAAGCACCAGTTCCATTGGCAGCAAAACAGGCCCACAGCATAATACTGCCACCACCGTGCTTGATGGTAGGCATGGTGTTCTTGGGGTTAAAGGCCTCACCTTTTCTCCTCCAAACATATTGCTGGGCATTGTGGCCAAACAGCTCAATTTTTGTTTCATCTGACCACAGAACTTTGTCCATGTGATCAGCAGCAAACTTTAGTCGAGCCTTAAGGTGCCGCTTTTGGAGCAAGGGCTTCCTTCTTGCACGGCAACCTCTCAGTCCATGGCGATGCAAAACACGCTTGACTGTGGACACTGACACCTGTGTTCCAGCAGCTTCTAATTCTTGGCAGATCTGCTTTTTGGTGCTCCTGGGTTGACTCTTCACCCTCCTGACCAGTTTTCTCTCAGCAGCAGGTGACAGCTTGCGTTTTCTTCCTGATCGTGGCAGTGACAAAACACTGCCATGCACTTTATACTTACAAACAATTGTTTGCACTGTTGCTCTTGGAACCTGCAGCTGCTTTGAAATGGCTCCAAGTGACTTTCCTGACTCGTTCAAGTCAATGATTCTCTTTTTCAAATCTGTGCTGAGCTCCTTTGACTTTCCCATTGTAGCGTTTGTGGGTGTTTTTATTCAATGAGCCCTTTTTAAATGGCCTCAGAGAAGTCACCAGCTGTAGTCACTCATAATCACTCACAAGAAGTTAAGAGGTCATGCTATGAAGCTCATGTCATTGACACAACTTTCTAAGTCTCCAAAATTGCTCATTCATGTTGCTGTATGTATATTTTTGACCCAGCTGATTTCGTCACATTTTCAGTTTACCCATAATAAAGTCATAAAAGAATCAAACTTCATGAATGTTTTTTGTGACAAAGAAGGATCTGTTCCAATCACTATATCAGAGAAAAATCAGAGTTGTTGAAATAACTGGAAACTCAAGACAGCCATGACATTATGTTCTTTACAAGTGTATGTAAACTTTTGACCACAACTGTAGATCCTGGTTACCATGGTGAGGATAGGAACGTAGATCCTGGTTAACATGGTGAGGGTAGGAACGTAGATCCTGGTTACCACGGTGAGGATAGGAACGTAGATCCTGGTTACCATGGTGAGAGTCGGAACATAGATCCTGGTTACTATGGTCAGGATAGGAACGTAGATCCTGGTTACTATGGTGAGGATAGGAACGTAGATCCTGGTTACCATGGTGAGGGTAGAAAAGTAGATCCCCCCACAATGCTGCACGTTCACACCGTCTACACAACACACCTCCAGCCATGAGGAAGTCACACACCATGGTGAAAACAGCAGCAAAGGAGCTTGGTGGTCAGAAACTTAAAGTTTTCTACATATTTTGTGTAAACAGCATGCTAACTTCAAGATAATGCTAGCTTGTCTGTGCTGCTAACTTCCTAGTTAGCTTGGTTGTGCTAATGACTGCTTTAAATGCATTCCAATGTTTACTTTGTTTACAGGGTTATTAAGAAGTGTTATTTTTAAGTATGAATAAGTTATAACGTTTCTCACTCACTGAAAAATAATATATTTATTTACTTTGTTTTACAATGTTCGCTGTTTTGCGCAAGTTAAAGCTCCGCAGAGTTTTCTTATTGCTAAGCAAACAACATCCAATTATTCTCAGTAAAAAAGACACGATTGTTAAAGGTTTTGTTATTTTTTTTACATTAAAAGAGACTAAAAACGTTCTAAGTCTCCCTGACGAAAACTAGACGTTTGTGATAAAAACGTGACTAAAATGGTGGAGACGGTGGCCGCGTGGTTAGCGCGTTCGCCCGCGGACCGGAAGGTCGCGGGTTCGCGTCCCACGGAGAGCACGTCTAGGGTCCTTGGAAAAGACACCTAGCCCCCACTTCTCCCACCATTGGCGCCGTTGAAGGGCAGCCTGCTGCGGTGTAAGGAGTGCAGCAAACAAAATTCCCCGGTGAGGGATGAATAGAGTAATTCAAAATAATCAAAAAAAAAAAAAAACTTAAATTAAAATTCATCCAAAGACGAAGACTAAAACAAAAACTTAGATGGCTTCCAAAAAAAACAACGGATAGGAATGTAGATCCTGGTTACTATGGTGAGGATAGGAACGTAGATCCTGGTTACTATGGTGAGGATAGGAACGTAGATCCTGGTTACTATGGTGAGGGTAGGAACGTAGATCCTGGTTACCATGGTGAGGATAGGAACGTAGATCCTGGTTACTATGGTGAGGGTAGGAACGTAGATCCTGGTTACCATGGTGAGGATAGGAACGTAGATCCTGGTTACTATGGTGAGGATAGGAACGTAGATCCTGGTTACCATGGTGAGGATAGGAACGTAGATCCTGGTTACTATGGTGAGGGTAGGAACGTAGATCCTGGTTACCATGGTGAGGATAGGAACGTAGATCCTGGTTACCATGGTGAGGATAGGAACGTAGATCTTGGTTACCATGGTGAGGATAGGAACGTAGATCCTGGTTTCCATGGTGAGGATAGGAACGTAGATCCTGGTTACCATGGTGAGGATAGGAACGTAGATCCTGGTTACCATGGTGAGGATAGGAACGTAGATCCTGGTTACCATGGTGAGGAAAGGAACAAAGATCCTGGTTACCATGGTGAGGATAAGAAACGTAGATCCTGGTTACTACGGTGAGGATAGGAACGTAGATCCTGGTTACCACGGTGAGGATAGGAACGTAGATCCTGGTTACTATGGTGAGGATAGGAACGTAGATCCTGGTTACCATGGTGAGGATAGAAACGTAGATCCTGGTTACTACGGTGAGGATAGGAACGTAGATCCTGGTTACCATGGTGAGGATAGGAACGTAGATCCTGGTTACCATGGTGAGGGTAGAAACGTAGATCCTGGTTACCATGGTGAGGATAGGAGCGTAGATCCTGGTTACCATGGTGAGGATAGGAACGTAGATCCTGGTTACTATGGTGAGGATAGAAACGTAGATCCTGGTTACCATGGTGAGGATAGGAACGTAGATCCTGGTTACTATGGTGAGGATAGGAACGTAGATCCTGGTTACCATGGTGAGGATAGGAATGTA
This sequence comes from Neostethus bicornis, assembly GCA_902685375.1. Lineage (NCBI taxonomy): Eukaryota > Metazoa > Chordata > Actinopteri > Atheriniformes > Phallostethidae > Neostethus > Neostethus bicornis. The sequence continues at coordinate 27,875,936 of LR738555.1, read as the reverse complement.
GATCCTGGTTACCATGGTGTGGATAGGAACGTAGATCCTGGTTACCATGGTGAGGGTAGAAACGTAGATCCTGGTTACCATGGTGAGGATAGGAGCGTAGATCCTGGTTACCATGGTGAGGATAGGAACGTAGATCCTGGTTACTATGGTGAGGATAGAAACGTAGATCCTGGTTACCATGGTGAGGGTAGGAACGTAGATCCTGGTTACCACGGTGAGGATAGGAACGTAGATCCTGGTTACCATGGTGAGAGTAGGAACGTAGATCCTGGTTACTATGGTGAGGATAGGAACGTAGATCCTGGTTACCATGGTGAGGATAGGAACGTAGATCCTGGTTACCATCCTGAGGGTAGGAACGTAGATCCTGGTTACCATGGTGAGGGTAGGAACGTAGATCCTGGTTACCATGGTGAGGATAGGACGTAGATCCTGGTTACCACGGTGAGGATAGAAACGTAGATCCTGGTTACCACGGTGAGGATAGAAACGTAGATCCTGGTTACCACGGTGAGGATAGAAACGTAGATCCTGGTTACCATGGTGAGGATAGGAACGTAGATCCTGGTTACCACGGTGAGTATAGGAACGTAGATCCTGGTTACCATGGTGAGGATAGGAACGTAGATCCTGGTTACCATGGTGAGGGTAGGAACACAGATCCTTGTTTCCATGGTGAGGGTAGAACGTAGATCCTGGTTACCATGGTGAGGGTAGGGACGTAGATCCTGGTTACCATGGTGAAGGTAGAAAAGGAGATCCCCTCACAATGCTGCACGTTCACACCGTCTACACAACACACCTCCAGCCATGAGGAAGTCACACACCATGGTGAAAACAGCAGCAAAGGAGCTTGGTGGTCAGAAACTTAAAGTTTTCTACATATTTTGTGTAAACAGCATGCTAACTTCAAGCTAATGCTAGCTTGTTGGCGCTGCTAACTTCCTAGTTAGCTTGGTTGTGCTAATGACTGCTTTAAATGCATTCCAATGTTTACTTTGTTTACAGGGTTATTAAGAAGTGTTATTTTTAAGTATGAATAAGTTACAACGTTCCTCACTCACTGAAAAATAATATATTTATTTACTTTGTTTTACAATGTTCGCTGTTTTGCGCAAGTTAAAGCTCCGCAGAGTTTTGTTTTTTTTTTTTTCAAGCGAACAACCTCCGATTATTCTCAGTAAAAAATACACAATTTTTTAATTTATTTATTTTTTTGTTATTTTTTTTTACATTAAAACTAGTTTAAAAACGTTTTAAGTCTCCCTGACGAAAACTAGACGAAAACTCTTGTGTTTTCGTGATTAAAACGTGACTAAAACTTAAATTAAAATTCGTCCAAAGACGAAGACTAAAACAAAAACTTAGATGGCTGCCAAAAAAAACAACGGATAGGAACGTAGATCCTGGTTACCATGGTGAGGATAGGAACGTAGATCCTGGTTACCATGGTGAGGGTAGGAATGTAGATCCTGGTTACCATGGTGAGGGTAGGAACGTAGATCCTGGTTACCATGGTGAGGGTAGGAACGTAGATCCTGGTTACTACGGTGAGGGTAGGAACGTAGATCCTGGTTACCATGGTGAGGATAGGAACGTAGATCTTGTTTACTACGGTGAGGGTAGGAGCGTAGATCCTGGTGACCATGGTGAGGATAGGAACGTAGATCCTGGTTACCATGGTGAGGGTAGGAACGTAGATCCTGGTTACCATGGTGAGGATAGGAACGTAGATCCTGGTTACCATGGTGAGGGTAGGAAAGTAGATCCTGGTTACCATGGTGAGGGTAGGAACGTAGATCCTGGTTACTATGGTGAGGATAGGAACGTAGATCCTGGTTACCATGGTGAGGGTAGGAACGTAGATCCTGGTTACCATGGTGAGGGTAGGAACGTAGATCCTGGTTACTATAGTGAGGATAGGAACGTAGATCCTGGTTACCATGGTGAGGATAGGAACCTAGATCCTGGTTACCATGGTGAGGATAGGAACGTAGATCCTGGTTACCATGGTGAGGATAGGAACGTAGATCCTGGTTACCACGGTGAGGATAGAAACGTAGATCCTGGTTACCACGGTGAGGATAGGAACGTCGATCCTGGTTACCACGGTGAGGATAGGAACGTAGATCCTGGTTACCATGGTGAGGATAGGAACGTAGATCCTGGTTACCATGGTGAGGGTAGGAACGTAGATCCTTGTTTCCATGGTGAGGGTAGAACGTAGATCCTGGTTACCATGGTGAGGGTAGGGACGTAGATCCTGGTTACCATGGTGAGGGTAGGAACGTAGATCCTGGTTACCATGGTGAGGGTAGGAACGTAGATCCTGGTTACCACGGTGAGGATAGGAACGTAGATCCTGGTTACCACAGTGAGGATAGAAACGTAGATCCTGGTTACCATGGTGAGGGTAGGAACGTAGATCCTGGTTACCACGGTGAGGATAGGAACGTAGATCCTGGTTACCATGGTGAGGATAGGAACGTAGATCCTGGTTACCATGGTGAGGGTAGGAACGTAGATCCTTGTTTCCATGGTGAGGGTAGAACGTAGATCCTGGTTACTATGGTGAGGGTAGGAACGTAGATCCTGGTTACTACGGTGAGGGTAGGAACGTAGATCCTGGTTACCATGGTGAGGGTAGGAACGTAGATCCTGGTTACCATGGTGAGGATAGGAACATAGACCCTGGTTACTACGGTGAGGATAGGAACGTAGATCTTGTTTTTCTTCGGTGAGGGTAGGAGCGTAGATCCTGGTGACCATGGTGAGGATAGGAACGTAGATCCTGATTACCATGGTGAGGGTAGGAACGTAGATCCTGGTTACCATGGTGAGGATAGGAACGTAGATCCTGGTTACCATGGTGAGGGTAGGAACGTAGATCCTGGTTACCATGGTGAGGGTAGGAACGTAGATCCTGGTTACCATGGTGAGGGTAGGAACGTAGATCCTGGTTACTATGGCGAGGGTAGGAACGTAGATCCTGGTTACTATGGTGAGGATAGGAACGTAGATCATGGTTAACATGGTGAGGGTAGGAACGTAGATCCTGGTTACCATGGTGAGGGTAGGAACGTAGATCCTGGTTACTACGGTGAGGATAGGAACCTAGATCCTGGTTACCATGGTGAGGATAGGAACCTAGATCCTGGTTACCATGGTGAGGATAGGAACGTAGATCCTGGTTACCATCGTGAGGGTAGGAACGTAGATCCTGGTTACCATGGTGAGGGTAGGAACGTAGATCCTGGTTACCACGGTGAGGATAGGAACGTAGATCCTGGTTACCACGGTGAGGATAGAAACGTAGATCCTGGTTACCACGGTGAGGGTAGAAACGTAGATCCTGGTTACCACGGTGAGGATAGGAACGTAGATCCTGGTTACCACGGTGAGGATAGGAACGTAGATCCTGGTTACCATGGTGAGGGTAGGAACGTAGATCCTTGTTTCCATGGTGAGGGTAGGGACGTAGATCCTGGTTACCATGGTGAGGGTAGGAACGTAGATCATGGTTACCATGGTGAGGGTAAGATCGTAGATCCTGGTTACCATGGTGAGGGTAGAAAAGTAGATCCCCCCACAATGCTGCACGTTCACACCGTCTACACAACACACCTCCAGCCATGAGGAAGTCACACACCATGGTGAAAACAGCAGCAAAGGAGCTTGGTGGTCAGAAACTTAAAGTTTTCTACATATTTTGTGTAAACAGCATGCTAACTTCAAGCTAATGCTAGCTTGTTGGCGCTGCTAACTTCCTAGTTAGCTTGGTTGTGCTAATGACTGCTTTAAATTCATTCCAATGTTTACTTTGTTTACAGGGTTATTAAGAAGTGTTATTTTTAAGTATGAATAAGTTACAACGTTCCTCACTCACTGAAAAATAATATATTTATTTACTTTGTTTTACAATGTTCGCTGTTTTGCGCAAGTTAAAGCTCCGCAGAGTTTTCTTATTGCTAAGCAAACAACATCCAATTATTCTCAGTAAAAAAGACACGATTGTTAAAGTTTTTTTTTTTTTTTTTTTTACATTAAAAGAGACTAAAAACGTTCTAAGTCTCCCTGATGAAAACTAGACAAAAACTCTTGGGTTTTCGTGATTAAAACGTGACTAAAACTTAAATTAAAATTCATCCAAAGACGAAGACTAAAACAAAAACTTAGATGGCTTCCAAAAAAAACAACGGATAGGAACGTAGATCCTGGTTACCATGGTGAGGATAGGAACGTAGATCTTGTTTACTACGGTGAGGGTAGGAGCGTAGATCCTGGTGACCATGGTGAGGATAGGAACGTAGATCCTGGTTACCATGGTGAGGGTAGGAACGTAGATCCTGGTTACCATGGTGAGGATAGGAACGTAGATCCTGGTTACCATGGTGAGGGTAGGAACGTAGATCCTGGTTACCATGGTGAGGGTAGGAACGTAGATCCTGGTTACTATGGTGAGGATAGGAACGTAGATCCTGGTTACCACGGTGAGGGTAGGAACGTAGATCCTGGTTACCATGGTGAGGGTAGGAACGTAGATCCTGGTTACTATGGTGAGGATAGGAACGTAGATCCTGGTTACCATGGTGAGGATAGGAACGTAGATCCTGGTTACCATGGTGAGGATAGGAACGTAGATCCTGGTTACCACGGTGAGGATAGAAACGTAGATCCTGGTTACCACGGTGAGGATAGGAACGTCGATCCTGGTTACCACGGTGAGGATAGGAACGTAGATCCTGGTTACCATGGTGAGGATAGGAACGTAGATCCTGGTTACCATGGTGAGTGTAGGAACGTAGATCCTTGTTTCCATGGTGAGGGTAGAACGTAGATCCTGGTTACCATGGTGAGGGTAGGGACGTAGATCCTGGTTACCACGGTGAGGATAGGAACGTAGATCCTGGTTACCACGGTGAGGATAGAAACGTAGATCCTGGTTACCATGGTGAGGGTAGGAACCTAGATCCTGGTTACCATGGTGAGGATAGGAACGTAGATCCTGGTTACCATGGTGAGGATAGGAACGTAGATCCTGGTTACCACGGTGAGGATAGAAACGTAGATCCTGGTTACCACGGTGAGGATAGGAACGTCGATCCTGGTTACCACGGTGAGGATAGGAACGTAGATCCTGGTTACCATGGTGAGGATAGGAACGTAGATCCTGGTTACCATGGTGAGTGTAGGAACGTAGATCCTTGTTTCCATGGTGAGGGTAGAACGTAGATCCTGGTTACCATGGTGAGGGTAGGGACGTAGATCCTGGTTACCATGGTGAGGGTAGGAACGTAGATCCTGGTTACCACGGTGAGGGTAGGAACGTAGATCCTGGTTACCACGGTGAGGATAGGAACGTAGATCCTGGTTACCACAGTGAGGATAGAAACGTAGATCCTGGTTACCATGGTGAGGGTAGGAACGTAGATCCTGGTTACCACGGTGAGGATAGGAACGTAGATCCTGGTTACCATGGTGAGGATAGGAACGTAGATCCTGGTTACCATGGTGAGGGTAGGAACGTAGATCCTTGTTTCCATGGTGAGGGTAGAACGTAGATCCTGGTTACTATGGTGAGGGTAGGAACGTAGATCCTGGTTACTACGGTGAGGGTAGGAACGTAGATCCTGGTTACCATGGTGAGGGTAGGAACGTAGATCCTGGTTACCATGGTGAGGATAGGAACATAGACCCTGGTTACTACGGTGAGGATAGGAACGTAGATCTTGTTTTTCTTCGGTGAGGGTAGGAGCGTAGATCCTGGTGACCATGGTGAGGATAGGAACGTAGATCCTGATTACCATGGTGAGGGTAGGAACGTAGATCCTGGTTACCATGGTGAGGATAGGAACGTAGATCCTGGTTACCATGGTGAGGGTAGGAACGTAGATCCTGGTTACCATGGTGAGGGTAGGAACGTAGATCCTGGTTACCATGGTGAGGGGAGGAACGTAGATCCTGGTTACTATGGCGAGGGTAGGAACGTAGATCCTGGTTACTATGGTGAGGATAGGAACGTAGATCATGGTTAACATGGTGAGGGTAGGAACGTAGATCCTGGTTACCATGGTGAGGGTAGGAACGTAGATCCTGGTTACTACGGTGAGGATAGGAACCTAGATCCTGGTTACCATGGTGAGGATAGGAACCTAGATCCTGGTTACCATGGTGAGGATAGGAACGTAGATCCTGGTTACCATCGTGAGGGTAGGAACGTAGATCCTGGTTACCATGGTGAGGGTAGGAACGTAGATCCTGGTTACCACGGTGAGGATAGGAACGTAGATCCTGGTTACCACGGTGAGGATAGAAACGTAGATCCTGGTTACCACGGTGAGGGTAGAAACGTAGATCCTGGTTACCACGGTGAGGATAGGAACGTAGATCCTGGTTACCACGGTGAGGATAGGAACGTAGATCCTGGTTACCATGGTGAGGGTAGGAACGTAGATCCTTGTTTCCATGGTGAGGGTAGGGACGTAGATCCTGGTTACCATGGTGAGGGTAGGAACGTAGATCATGGTTACCATGGTGAGGGTAAGAACGTAGATCCTGGTTACCATGGTGAGGGTAGAAAAGTAGATCCCCCCACAATGCTGCACGTTCACACCGTCTACACAACACACCTCCAGCCATGAGGAAGTCACACACCATGGTGAAAACAGCAGCAAAAGAGCTTGGTGGTCAGAAACTTAAAGTTTTCTACATATTTTGTGTAAACAGCATGCTAACTTCAAGCTAATGCTAGCTTGTTGGCGCTGCTAACTTCCTAGTTAGCTTGGTTGTGCTAATGACTGCTTTAAATGCATTCCAATGTTTACTTTGTTTACAGGGTTATTAAGAAGTGTTATTTTTAAGTATGAATAAGTTACAACGTTCCTCACTCACTGAAAAATAATATATTTATTTACTTTGTTTTACAATGTTCGCTGTTTTGCGCAAGTTAAAGCTCCGCAGAGTTTTCTTATTGCTAAGCAAACAACATCCAATTATTCTCAGTAAAAAAGACACGATTGTTAAAGTTTTTTTTTTTTTTTTTTACATTAAAAGAGACTAAAAACGTTCTAAGTCTCCCTGACGACAACTAGACGAAAACTCTTGGGTTTTCGTGATTAAAACGTGACTAAAACTTAAATTAAAATTCATCCAAAGACGAAGACTAAAACAAAAACTTAGATGGCTTCCAAAAAAAACAACGGATAGGAACGTAGATCCTGGTTACTATGGTGAGGGTAGGAATGTAGATCCTGGTTACCATGGTGAGGATAGGAACGTAGATCCTGGTTACTATGGTGAGGATAGGAACGTAGATCCTGGTTTCCATGGTGAGGACAGGAACGTAGATCCTGGTTACCATGGTGAGGATAGGAACGTAGATCCTGGTTACCATGGTGAGGATAGGAACGTAGATCTTGGTTACTACGGTGAGGATAGGAACATAGATCCTGGTTACCATGGTGAGGAAAGGAACGTAGATCCTGGTTACCATGGTGAGGATAAGAAATGTAGATCCTGGTTACTACGGTGAGGATAGGAACGTAGATCCTGGTTACCATGGTGAGGATAGGAACGTAGATCCTGGTTACCACGGTGAGGATAGGAACGTAGATCCTGGTTACCACGGTGAGGATAGGAACGTAGATCCTGGTTACTATGGTGAGGATAGGAACGTAGATCCTGGTTACCATGGTGAGGATAGGAACGTAGATCCTGGTTACCATGGTGAGGGTAGAAACGTAGATCTTGGTTACCATGGTGAGGGTAGGAACGTAGATCCTGGTTACCATGGTGAGGGTAGAAAAGTAGATCCCCCCACAATGCTTCACGTTCACACCGTCTACACAACACACCTCCAGCCATGAGGAAGTCACACACCATGGTGAAAACAGCAGCAAAGTAGCTTGGTGGTCAGAAACTTAAAGTTTTCTACATATTTTGTGTAAACAGCATGCTAACTTCAAGTTAATGCTAGCTTGTTGGCGCTGCTAACTTCCTGTTAGCTTGGTTGTGCTAATGACTGCTTTAAATGCATTCCAATGTTTACTTTGTTTACAGGGTTATTAAGAAGTGTTATTTTTAAGTATGAATAAGTTACAACGTTCCTCACTCACTGAAAAATAATATATTTATTTACTTTGTTTTACAATGTTCGCTGTTTTGCGCAAGTTAAAGCTCCGCAGAGTTTTTTTTTTTTTTTTTTAAGCGAACAACCTCCGATTATTCTCAGTAAAAAAAACACAAGTTTTTAATTTATTTATTTTTTTGTTATTTTTTTACATTAAAACTAGTTTAAAAACGTTCTAAGTCTCCCTGACGAAAACTAGACGAAAACTCTTGATTAAAATTTGTCCAAGCCGGCTCTCTAAAAAGAGCCGTAATTCCAGTCACTACTGTGGACTCGAATATTTGGGTCGATTTTTGGATATTGGATCGAAATTGTTCGAAGGTTCTTGACCCTCGAATGTACAATACTAAGTATCCAGTACATACATTTATGTGAAGACAGAAGGAACCTCCTTGGTTCACAGATTGTGATAGTTAACCAGTAACGTATCCTATATAAATTTTAATTTTTGGGATTTAATTTCAACAGAGTTTGGGTGGCTTATCGCCTTAGTTTTGTCTGAATGGGTGCTTCGGTGGAAGTGTTTTCTGCCGTATTATCCCCAGCCATAGGGCTGGGGATGTGTCCGGCTGTGATTACCACACGCTAAAACCATTTCAGACTTACAGTACGTACGTGTCCTGGGCCACTTATTCTTCGCCCGGCCTTCTTTGACTTACGGTATTAACATATTCTGAAATATTAAGGCTACTATATTAAGCATAACATATAAAACACACACATCAAAGATATTTTGATGTGTGTGTTAAACAACAAGATATTTTGTTGTTTAAAACAATATTTTTCAGTGATTTATTTTACAAAAAGATTGAAAATTTAACGCGCTTGGAGCATTGTGGGAAAAAATGTCACACGTCAAATCATCGTGGAAATCTGATTGGATAACCAAAAGCTCCGTTCTTGGAGTCACGTGAGCTGTTGGGAAACGTTAGTTTGGTGCTGTGGACGGTAGGGGGCGAAAAATTCTATAATTAGAAATTAATGCTAAAGAAGTTGTCCCTTTTAACTCTAATTTCTCATTTTTAATGGGAACGTCACTAGTTACGGTGAATTGTACTGTACTTGTGTTTTTGTATTTGTACTTGTAAATAAGTATTTTCGTACTTGTATTGTATTTTTGAACTTGTATTTTTTATGTATTGATTCACTTTGCTTTGTTTGGATCTGTTTCTAATTTTATTTTATTTATTTAGTTATTTTTACTTTAATTTTATTTCATTTCTGATCTATGGCTTATCGATAATTGTGATCTGTACAGTGACTTTGGGGTATCTTTAAATGTGCTTTTAAATTAAATGTATTATTATTATTTTGTTCTTATTCAGATACTTCCAGCCTTTATCATTTAGTACAGAAACTATCAGTGTACTTAGCAACTGACAATGGACGACTCCAGTGTAAGTACTTAAGTATACCTAAATCTTATAAAAAGGATACAATACATTGAATTGTCTACATTTCATGTTGTGTACTTAACTAAAATCTCAACAATTTCGGGAGGACATGCCTGATTTGCGTAGGTAAAGGCCAAACATCTAATAAATGTATGGGAACAAAAAACAAGCAAAAAGAAAGATGAGGACATCTATTGACTTCTTTAGATATTTAGCTGTGGAGTAGAATAAGCTAATATTTAAACAATAGTCTTAGACACATTGGATGCTCCTCCCGGGGAGGGATCTCTCTTTCGTTTCGATCCCCACGAGGTTTCTTATTTTTTTTCCACTGGTGGGTTTTTTAGGAGTTTTTTCTCACCGTGAAGGAGAGTCTAAGGGCATAAATGTGTCAGCCTTGTTTAGTTAGCATTTGTTATTTATTTTTCTTGCTGTGTATTTGTGTTAATACATTCCTCTTTTTCTTGTGAGGCCTATGGAGACAGAAATTCTGTGATTTTGGGCTATACAAATAAATTTGAATTGAACTATAACATTGGCATATAATCTAAAACATTACTGTTTCCCCACAGCTTTATACAACTTCTGTTTTTTTTTTCCTATTGTTAATAATGACCCGTTTTTTTCCCCCGAAGCCATGAATTCTCATGTCATAATTTATCCTTTCTACATCAGACAGATACAGGAGTGGATCCAGGGGCGTGGGGGGTGCACGCTCCCCCATTTTTGGTCCACAAAAAAAAAAAAAAGAAGAAGAAGAAAGGAAGGGGAATAGTTAAGCTATCCCCTTACAGGGCCAGCGAATGGGCCACCAAAATGCAGGAAAATGACTCTTATATTTTAAAATGTTCTGGAGTCATGGCCCCTACCCCCATATTGGCTTTGTCAGGGTTTTCTCCTAAAAATGAGACTCTTTCCGCTCTGTGGCCACCACAAATCCTTGCTCACATTTACCCCAAATGTTAAAGTTGCTGCTTCTGTAATCACTGATTGTTAAATGTTGGCCCGCATTTTTTATGTTTTATTACTAAGTCTTTTAGTCCTCTAAGGCAGGGGTCCCCAACCTTTTCTGCGCTACGGACAAGTTTAGTGTATGATAATATTTCCACGGATCGGTCAAAAGGCGTAGCAGAAAAGCTAAAGAAGACCAGACTGAAAAAAAATGGCTTTTAAATCAATAATAACAAACTTAAATCCACTTTGTCTTCAAGAGAAAATTTATTAGCAGCGTCTTTATAACGTGGAAACATTCTCTCTGCTCGAACGGACTCTGGTTGCTATGGTAACGAAAAACATACCTTCAAAATAAAGGACGTCACAAAAAGAAAGTGAATAAAAATACCAGTTAAACTACTCACAGTAAGACTAGATCAATCAGAGTTCTGAGTTTGTTTTGCTGGAACCAGACAGTCCCATCTTGACCTGAAACCTGAAGAGTGTTTCTAAGGTCCAGTCTGCTTCGTTAGTTTGTAACTCTCCTTAGCAAAGAAGCTTCCTGTAGATCTTTGTTTTTTTACTCATTTTGCTAGTTTATGGGTTTAAATTTAATGGGATGATGCGTCAAGAGTGAGTCATTGATGGATGTAAGGAAGAAAATCCGGTGACCCTTCAAATTAAAACATAATTACGGCTTGAATAATAAACTAAACGACAATAATGAAAGTTATTTCTTCTTTCTGTGCGGCCCGGAACCACATGACCCACGGTTCGGTACCGGTCCATGGTCCGGTATTTAGGAACCACTGCTCTGAGCAAGTTAACACCCATCAGTTCTCTTTAATGATTCATATTGATGACAGGAGCACACGGTGTGCTCAGTCTGTCCTTTTTTGAACATTTCATCATAATTTAAATGAGCATTTTTTTCTTTATTTTGGGTGAGTAAAATTTAAATTAACATACAGTTATGACATAATTACTGTACGAGAATCCTAGAAAAAATATTAGCGATGAATAGGAAGCAGAAAATCTTGCTGAATCCTAATTACTTTTGTAATCACTTGAGACTAAGAGCCTACAATTCGTCTTTCTTGTTTTCACACTAAATTGTCCTTTATACCTCGCAGCCTGCAGATGGAGCTCACTGTGGACTCGAAATTGTTCGAAGGTTCTTGACCCTCGAATGTACAATACTAAGTATCCAGTACATAAATTTATGTGAAGACAGAAGGAACCTTCTTGGTTCACAGATTGTGATAGTTAACCAGTAACGCATCCTATATAGATTTTATTCTTTGGGATTTAATTTCAACAGAGTTTGGGTGGCTTATCGCCTTTTTTTTTTTGTCTTTGTGGTTGCTTTGGTGGTAGTGTGTTCTGCCTTACGGCTGGGGATGTGTCCGGCTGTGATTACCACACGCTAAAACCATTTCAGACTTACAGTACGTACGTGTCCTGGGCCACTTATTCTTCGCTCGGCCTTCTTTGACTTACGGTATTAACATATTCTGAAATATTAAGGCTTCTATATTAAGCATAACATATAAAACACACACATCAAAGATATTTTGATGTGTGTGTTAAACAACAAGATATTTTGTTGTTTAAAACAATATTTTTCAGTGATTTATTTTACAAAAAGATTGAAAATTTAACGCGCTTGGAGCATTGTGGGAAAAAATGTCACACGTCAAATCATCGTGAAATCTGATTGGATAACCAAAAGCTCCGTTCTTGGAGTCACGTGAGCTGTCGGAAAAACGTTAGTTTGGTGCTGTGGACGGTAGGGGGCGAAAAATTCTATAATTAGAAATTAATGCTAAAGAAGTTGTCCCTTTTAACTCTAATTTCTCATTTTTAATGGGAACGTCACTAGTTACGGTGAATTGTACTGTACTTGTGTTTTTGTATTTGTACTTGTAAATAAGTATTTTCGTACTTGTATTGTATTTTTGAACTTGTATTTTTTTATGTATTGATTCACTTTGCTTTGTTTTGATCTGTTTCTAATTTTATTTTATTTATTTAGTTATTTTTACTTTAATTTTATTTCATTTCTGATCTATGGCTTATCGATAACTGTGATCTGTACAGTGACTTTGGGGTATCTTTAAATGTGCTTTTAAATTAAATGTATTATTATTATTTTGTTCTTATTCAGATACTTCCAGCCTTTATCATTTAGTACAGAAACTATCAGTGTACTTAGCAACTGACAATGGACGACTCCAGTGTAAGTACTTAAGGCAAGGCAAGGCAAGGCAAGTTTATTTGTATAGCACAATTCATACAAAATGTAATTCAAAGTGCTTCACAAGAAAGAAAAGAAAAAGAATGCATTAAAATCACAAAACATAGAATCAAAAAGTTTAAAAAATTAAATACAAAATCATTAAAACAGATTAAAAATTGAGCAATTAATAAAAAGCACAGTTAAACAGAACTGTTTTCAGCCTAGATTTAAACATTGTCACAGTAGAGGCCTGTCTCACGGCCTCAGGAAGTTTGTTCCAGACTTTTGCAGCATAAAATTGAAATGCAGCTTCTCCATGTTTAGTCCTGACTCTAGGCACCAGCAGGAGGCCGGTCCCAGAGGTCCTCAGAGTTCTAGATGGTTCATAAGGTACTAACATATCACAGATGTACTTTGGTGTTAGACCATGGAGAGACTTAAACACAAGCAGAGCAGCTTTAAAGTCTATTCTCTGAGCCACAGGAAGCCAGTGCAGAGACTTTAGCACAGGACTAATGTGATCGTATTTTCTAGTTCTTGTGAGGACTCGAGCCGCAGCATTTTGAATAAACTGCAGCTGTTTTAAAGCCTTTTTGTTCAGACCAGTGAGTAGACCGTTGCAATAATCTAACCTACTGGAAACAAATGCATGGATAAGAACCTCTAAGTCTGTTTTAGAAACCAAACCTCTGATTTTGGCAATGTTTTTCAGGTGGTAAAAGGCTGCTGATGTAATTGATTTGATGTGACTGTTGAAGTTAAAGTCTGAGTCCATTATTACTCCCAGATTTCTAACTTGATTTGTCGGTTCCAGAGAGAGAGATTGAAGGTAACTGATGACACTTTCTCTTTGTTTCTGTGGGCCAAAAACAATGATTTCAGTTTTGTCTGAGTTTAGCTGGAGAAAGTTGTTTTGCATCCAGACTCTGATTTGCTGAACACAGCGACAGAGTGAATCCACAGGTCCAAGTTCACCTGCTGTCAGTGACACATAAATCTGAGTATCATCTGCGTAATTGTGATAGGACACGTTATTACTGGCTATCAATTGCCCTAACGGCAGCATGTAGAGGTTAAACAGCAGGGGTCCAAGAATTGACCCCTGGGGAACCCCACAGGTCAAAGGCATGTGATCTGACACACAATTTCCAATTTCTACAAAATACTTGCGTCCTTCTAAATAAGATTTAAACCAACTAAGCGCAGTACCAGAAACACCAACCCAGTTCTCTAACCTCTGTAGAAGGATCCCATGATCCACAGTGTCAAACGCAGCACTCAGGTCCAACAGGATTAAAACAGAGACTTTGCCAGCGTCAGTGTTCATACGAATGTCATTTGTTACCTTGATCAGAGCTGTCTCTGTACTGTGATGAGGTCTAAAACCTGACTGGAAGACATCAAATGAGTTGTTCACTAAAATAAATTTTGTCAGTTGTTGGTAAACAACTTTCTCAAGAATTTTTCCTGTAAACGGTAAGTTTGAAATAGGCCGATAGTTTTTAAGTACTGTAGCATCAAGACTGCTCTTCTTTAAGAGTGGCTTGATGACCGCAGTTTTAAAGGCACTTGGGAAGGTTCCGGTTTGAAGTGACACATTGACTATTTGAGTGATTGGTGCCAACATGCTGGTTAACACAGATTTTAGAAATCTGGCCGGTAATATATCAAGAGAGCAAGTAGATGAACTCAGACTAGTGATAATTTCTTCAACAGTTGTTTCTGTTACTGAGGTGAAGTCATTTAGCTTTAACAATCTGGATGGTGGTAAGATTGTCATTTGAACCGTGGCTTTGATGGAATTTTTGATGTTCTGAACCTTATCATTAAAAAATACAGCGAACTCATTACATTTTGAAGTCGAAACCAATTCAGCGACGATTTGAGTTGGGGGATTTGTTAATCTATTTATTGTTGCAAAAAGTACACGTGAGTTATTATTACAGTTCCCAATTATTTTAGAGAAATACATCTCTCGAGTTTTAAGTAAGATTTGATTGAAGACATGTAAGTTTTCTCTATAAATCTCGTAGTGAATCTGGAGCTTAAGTTTGCGCCATTTACGCTCAGCTTTCCTGCACTCCCGTTTTTGTGCTTTGACTGACTCATCGTTTCTCCAAGGTGCTTTCTGCTTATTTTTAACTGTTTTCACCTTCATTGGGGCGATGGCATCCAGAACATTCATAACACAAGACTGAACAGAGGTAACCAAATCGTTAACATCAAAACTCGAGAAATCTTCAAAATGAACCATTTCCATGAACTGTAAACGTGTGTTGTCATTTATGTGTCTGCTGTGAATAACTGTCGGTCCAGGCAGTGGCCTGGGAGCGACAGTGAGGTCACAGAAGACACAGAAATGATCAGATAAGGCAACGTCAGACACAATCACATTAGAAACATTAACTCCTTTAGTAATGAGGAGGTCCAGAGTGTGACCTCTGCTGTGGGTGGGATCTTTCACATGTTGAGTCAAACCAAAGGTTTCTAAAACACTGTTGAGTTCTTTAGCATTTTTGTCATTGATGTTATCAACATGAACATTAAAATCACCTGTTATGACTAAACCATCAAAATTTGTGCATATGATTGAAAGAATTTCAGTAAAATCATCAATAAAATCTTGGCAGTGATAGGGAGGCTTGTACAGAACTAGGAATAGTATGGCAGAGGATTCTTTTAGCTCAAGCTTAAATGACAAATACTCAAAAGATGGAAATGTCCCAAACGAAAGCCTCCTGGTGCTTAGGTTATCTCTAAAGATCGCACAAACTCCTCCCCCTTTTTTCTTTTCTCTTATTTCAGATTCAAAATTAAAATTAGGTGGAGCTGCTTCTACTAGAACTGCATTACCTGTATTTTTATCAAGCCAAGTTTCTGTTAAAAACATAAAATCAAGATTAAAAGAAGAGATAAAATTATTAATTAAAAATGATTTGTTACATAAGGACCTGACATTGAGCACAGCAAGTTTCACTTTAGCTTCAGTAGGACTAGCTGTTATATTCTTACAGGGAATTTCAATTAAACTTCTGTGTTTGGACAGTCTTCTTGTCCTATTGCGATGAATTCGATTGGAGATGACTGTAGTTATAGCACCCGCAGACTGTTCTCTGTCACAGGGCCCCAGCCTGAGCTGAACTTTATCATGACTGTGTGTCCTGAGACAGCAGAGGCCCAGTGCATCCTAGCTCTGAGGAATGGTAGCTTCAGGAGCAGGTGGGGGAGGGTGAGTGGGGAGGAGTTTAGGGGATGATGTAGGTGGACTTTGGAGCTGGGTGGAGTTTGGGTGAGATAGGTTTGGGGCGAGGAGGGGGCGGTGCAGGGTTTTTTTTAGGAAAAGGCACAGGAGTACATGGCGTCATCTTGATACCTTCATTAATCAGGTTTTCCAAGTGACGAGGAAGAGCCAGTGGTGAGGGTGGAGATGAAAAGGAGGAAGAGTCTTTTGTAGGGGTGGATGTAGCAGGGAGGGGCTGTCCAGTGGCAAAGGGGGAAACATCCAAATGTGAGCCCTCTCTTGGAACTGCAATAGGGCTGACAACCTGAGGTGGAGACTCTCGTATTGAAGGTGTTGATCTCTGGGTAGGTTTTGGTGATGGTGATGCTGGCACGGGTTGTTGTTGTTGCTGTAGAGCTGATGCGGTTGCTGGAACACCGGCTAGGTCTCCAGGTTTTCCAGGAGCACATTTTCCACTTTGATTCCTTCTCTGTTTAGGCACCTGCCTCAGCCTTTCATTGATCCTCAGAGCATGGAGGATGTTCTTCTTCAACATTCTCACTCCATCTCTACTCAAGTACGGGCTCTTTCCCTTGAACAGGTCCTCTCGTTTCCAGAACAGATCAAAGTTCTCAATATAATTCAGTTCTCTCAATGTGCACTCTTTGGAGAGCCATGTGTCCAGCTGGAGTAAGCGGCTAAACTTGTTTTTCCTTCCATCAATGTTAGGAAGAGGTCCACTGATATAAACTTTAGCCGGTACTCTTTGCAACTCATTAAAAAGTTCACAAAAATCTTTCTTCAAGAGTTCTGATTGTTCTCTTTTTGTGTCAACCGCTCCCACGTGTACAATTAACTGCTTTACTCCTTTAAGCACTGTATTTTTGACTAATTTTGTAATGTCCGTGACTACCGCCGAAGGGCAGCAGAGCACTTGGAATCTCTTATCTCGTATTTGGGCTACGCACCCATCGCCAAGAAGAAACACTGAGTCTTTGGCCTTGACTTGTGGCACAGATTCTCTGACTTGCTGCCTGGTATCAACATTTGATATGGCACATTCCGTTCTCTTATCTCCCACATTTTCAAACTCTAACTGTGAAAGCGCAGAAAATCTGTTTTTAAGTGGAATTGTAGCTGCGCTATTTCTACTTCTAATATCTTTCTGTTTCTTTGTAGCACCATGTTGGTCCTTAAAGAGTTTCGGAAAACTAACTGTATCATTCAAACTAAAGTCGCAGTCATTCTTGTGAACAATGGGTTCTCTACCCAAAGGTAGCGTCTTGTCAAGACTTTTTTCTGACTCCAAAATATTTATCCGTGCTTGTAGGGCTTTAATTTGTTGTTCATAGTCCCAGCATTGTTGTTTATAATTCCAACACTGATAGCAGCAGTTTCTCCCATTCTTTTCTGCCATCGCCGTCTCGTTAGATGCAAAAATGGTCAAAATGTATAAAATCTCAGGTAATCCACAATTTTAGGGTGATAAAAAAGAAAAATAGAAAAATAAAGATGATTTTAAATGATTTTAAAGTGATTTAAAAGCAAAAGAATTGAAAAAAGCGACAGAGCAAGCAGCAAAGCGTCCTCCCTCGTCAAAGACATGAAGTTAATTCTTAAGTATACCTAAATCTTATAAAAAGGATACAATACATTGAATTGTCTACATTTCATGTTGTGTACTTAACTAAAATCTCAACAATTTCGGGAGGACGTGCCTGATTTGCGTAGGTAAAGGCCAAACATCTAATAAATGTATGGGAACAAAAAACAAGCAAAAAGAAAGATGAGGACATCTATTGACTTCTTTAGATATTTAGCTGTGGAGTAGAATAAGCTAATATTTAAACAATAGTCTTAGACACATTGGATGCTCCTCCCGGGTAGGGATCTCTCTTTCGTGTCGATCCCCACGAGGTTTCTTATTTTTTCTCCACTGGTGGGTTTTTTAGTTTTTCCTCACCGTGAAGGAGAGTCGAAGGGCATAAACGTGTTAGCCTTGTTTAGTTAGCATTTGTTATTTATTTTTCTTGCTGTGTATGTGTTAATACATTCCTCTTTTTCTTGTGAGGCATATGGAGACAGAAATTCTGTGATTTTGGGCTATACAAATAAATTTGAACTGAACTATAACGTTGGCATATAATCTAAAACATTACTGTTTCCCCACAGCTTTATACAACTCCTTCTGTTTTTTTTTTCTATTGTTAATAATGACCCGTTTTTTTCCCCCGAAGCCATGAATTCTCATGTCATAATTTATCCTTTCTACATCAGACAGATACAGGAGCGGATCCAGGGACGTGGGGGGTGCACGCTCCCCCATTTTTGGTCTACAAAAAAAAAACAAAAAAAAAGAAGAAGAAAGGAAGGGGAATAGTTAAGCTATCCCCTTACAGGGCCAGCGAATGGGCCACCAAAATGCAGGAAAATGACTCTTATATTTCAAAATGTTCTGGAGTCATGGCCCCTACCCCCATACTGGCTTTGTCAGGGTTTTCTCCTAAAAATGAGACTCTTTCCGCTCTGTGGCCACCACAAATCCTTGCTCACATTTACCCCAAATGTTAAAGTTGCTGCTTCTGTAATCACTGATTGTTAAATGTTGGCCCGCATTTTTTTATATGTTATTACTAAGTCTTTTAGTCCTCTAAGGCAGGGGTCCCCAACCTTTTCTGCGCTACGGACAAGTTTAGTGTATGATAATATTTCCACGGATCGGTCAAAAGGTGTAGCAGAAAGCTAAAGAAGACCAGCCTGAAAAAAACTGGCTTTTTAAATCAATAATAACAAACTTAAATCCACTTTGTCTTCAAGAGAAAATGTATTAGCAGCGTCTTTATAACGTGGAAACATTCTCTCTGCTCGAACGGACTCTGGTTGCTATGGTAACAGTAAACATACCTTCAAAATAAAGGACGTCACAAAAAGAAAGTGAATAAAATACCAGTTAAACTACTCACAGTAAGACTAGATCAATCAGAGTTCTGAGTTTGTTTTGCTGGAACCAGACAGTCCCATCTTGACCTGAAACCTGAAGAGTGTTTCTAAGGTCCAGTCTGCTTCGTTAGTTTGTAACTCTCCTTAGCAAAGAAGCTTCCTGTAGATCTTTGTTTTTTTACTCATTTTGCTAGTTTATGGGTTTAAATTTAATGGGATGATGCGTCAAGAGTGAGTCATTGATGGATGTAAGGAAGAAAATCCGGTGACCCTTCAAATTAAAACATAATTACAGCTTGAATAATAAACCAAACGACAATAATGAAAGTTATTTCTTCTTTCTGTGCGGCCCGGAACCACATGACCCACGGTTCGGTACCGGTCCATGGTCCGGTATTTAGGAACCACTGCTCTGAGCAAGTTAACACCCATCAGTTCTCTTTAATGATTCATATTGATGACAGGAGCACACGGTGTGCTCAGTCTGTCCTTTATTGAACATTTCATCATAATTTAAATGAGCATTTTTTTCTTTATTTTGGGTGAGTAAAATTTAAATTAACATACAGTTATGACATAATTACTGTACGAGATCCTAGAAAAAATATTAGCGATGAATAGGAAGCAGAAAATCTTGCTGAATCCTAATTACTTTTGTAATCACTTGAGACTAAGAGCCTACAATTCGTCTTTCTTGTTTTCACACTAAATTGTCCTTTATACCTCGCAGCCTGCAGATGGAGCTCACTGTGGACTCGAAATTGTTCGAAGGTTCTTGACCCTCGAATGTACAATACTAAGTATCCAGTACATAAATTTATGTGAAGACAGAAGGAACCTTCTTGGTTCACAGATTGTGATAGTTAACCAGTAACGAATCCTATATAAATTTTATTTTTTGGGATTTAATTTCAACAGAGTTTGGGTGGCTTATCGCCTTTTTTTTTTTGTCTTTGTGGTTGCTTTGGTGGTAGTGTGTTCTGCCGTATTACGGCTGGGGATGTGTCCGGCTGTGATTACCACACGCTAAAACCATTTCAGACTTACAGTACGTACGTGTCCTGGGCCACTTATTCTTCGCCCGGCCTTCTTTGACTGACGGTATTAACATATTCTGAAATATTAAGGCTTCTATATTAAGCATAACATATAAAACACACACATCAAAGATATTTTGATGTGTGTGTTAAACAACAAGATATTTTGTTGTTTAAAACAATATTTTTCAGTGATTTATTTTACAAAAAGATTTTTTTCCAACTTTGTCAGACTTTTATGTTTATTTGGTTCTAAGAGGCTTCTCAAAGCTTCCTATCAACAAAAGTCTTAAGTTAAATTTCTAAAGAGTGGCTTTGGAATTGGGACACCTTTTCAGCTATAGGAGACACCTCCATATTGTTCCAAAGATTTCAAATATCGAAGCATTAAAAGGTAAAAAAAAACAACCCACCCTCACTCCATATTTCACAACATTGTCGGCCTCACATTCCTGGGTAACCCGTTTTCTCATTGTTTTTGACACAGACACAATTGAAGAACGATCAAACAAGATTACTTAAACTGTATTAAGTATTTACAAGACTTAGGGATTATCTGCAAATAATTATAACAGAGCACTAAAACAAACTGGCAACTTCTTCAGGGTGTACCATGCCTCTCACCTGAAATCACACAGGATAGGCCCTGGCACCCTCTGTGACCCCAGCAGGCATCAAAGGTTCAGAAGATGAATGAATTAATCTTTACAGCACAAAACACATGGTTTCTTTTGAGAAAGTTTTCACAAAATTTTTCAAATGAAATAAAAATCTTCATTATTGTCTAAATCAGTCTCTGCCATCCTCTGCTGTGGTAAATCATGATAAAAAAAATTAACAATATTTTGGCATTATAGAAAAAAAGACAAAAAGCAAAATACCACAAGTTCTAAGAATAATCTGACAAAGAATGAATACTCCTGATACATTTAAAAAAATACAAATAGCAAATGAATTAAACAGAAAATTAAACAGAAATCAAATCTTAAGTTCTAAATGCAATGATCACAGAACTTTAACTTGCAGTGATTTACATCAAAAGTTCAGCTTATACACACAAACTTGTTGGGAACACTTCTCAACACACAACACAAGTTGAGAGACTAAATAAGAACCATGACTCATTGAAGGCAGACACCATCAAGGTTGATACAAGTTTTTTTAGTAGTAGGTAAACATATCAAGAAAGACTTCACTCATTTTTTGGAGTTGTTATAAAGACCACTTGAAAGATTGTTCAGACGAGATCGCAGTTCCTTGCGGACCAATGAGACTCTTGCTAATTTTTGTTTGTACTCTTCGATGTTGTAATTAAGATTATTGCCGACGAGGTCGGAAAAGCTGTGATCCACAAACAGCAAACGAGCAGAAGGACTGGATAAATGTAGTCCATCTGGTCTCATGAACTTAGAATTGTTTCACACTAGAAACAAATATCTTCAGAATATGAATTACTTCATTGATCCCACACGTGGAAAATTTGTGTGTTACAGCAGCACACAAGAAAGAAATAGACAGTATGTATACAAGAAGGATAATGAAAAATAATAAAATATTAAAATAGAATGAATAATGTGACTAAACATTGAGGACAATACGGACTGAATGTGCACAAGGAGGTAAAAAGTGGCATAAGCGATATAAAGTGACAAACAGTGATGAATTACATGAACATGAATCTTGGGTGCACCCTCACTATTAAACTTTAAATGTCTCAATTTCAATCAGACACAACAATAATATGTAATTGCACATGGTGCGGCAGGCTTCACTGGTTCCAGCCATGTAGCATACCACATCGTGAAGGTTGTTTTTTTTTTATTGGTTCAACGTCAATAACAAGTGGGTCCAACATGGTGAAATCCAAGAGAGCCAGTCAAAAAAAAAAAAGACCTAAGGGACACATGATCATAAAACAAAAAAAAAAAATCCATTCTGTCATCTTCCGCTTGTTCAGGGGCCAGGTTGCAGGGGCAACAGCCTCAAATGTGCAAATTATTTCACAAGCAATTCTGATTGTTTAATTGTGTTTTCTGTTTTCTTTTAAAATGTTTCAATCATATGTTATTTGACACGTCATCATTTTTGAAGAACTCATTTAATAAACTCAACTTTTTATGGAATTTGCAAACGTGACTGTAAGTGATGTGTGTGTGTGCGTGCGTGCGTGCGTGCGAGCGCGTGTGTGTGTGTTAACGTCATGTACATGTTTTGCCTCTTGACCAGGACACACTTGAAAAAGAGATTTTTAATCTCAATGAGTTTTAATCTTGGTTTAGATAACATGTTAACTTTGATAATCAGAATAATTCTAATGTATTATTTGTGTTCCATATTTTGTATTTTATCTGTATTTGAATTTTTTTTTTAAATTTATTTATTTCGGTCACAGTGCAACCTCATATCAATGAAATATAGAAAACAACCATATTCCAGCAAAGGACCGAAAAGGTATCGGCTGAAGCAAACGCTTATTACGCCGACCCTTTTTTTTTTTTTTATGTCATCATAAAAGCAAAAGGACATAAGTAAATACTAAGTCATCATAATTGTTATAACACATAACATAATAATATCATAATACATCATAACACATAACATAATCATAACACATCATAACATATAACATAATCATAACACATAATCGTAACACATAACATAATCATAACACATCATAACACATAACATATAACATAATCATAACACATAATCGTAACACATAACATAATTATAACACATCATAACATATAACATAATCATAACACATAATCGTAACACATAACATAATCATAACACATCATAACACATAACATATAACATAATCATAACTCATAATCATAACACATAACATAATCATAACACATCATAACATATAACATATAACATAATCATAACTCATAATCATAACACATAACATAATCATAACACATCATAATTGTTTACTTTTTATATAAGCTTGAATTTAACCATCAAGACTTGCATATTTTTTAAGTATTAATAACTTAAATTTCTTTTTTATTTGTAACATAAAATTTGTAACATAAAACTTTTTTTTTTCGGTTGAGAGCACATTGCAGATTAAAATCATTATTGATGTGATATGTTTCTGTTTATGAAAAAGTTTGGACAACTTTAAAGCTGTATAAATCATTTCAATATCATGGAGCAAGAATGTTCAACAAAACAATGGAACCTCAATATGAACTAGTTTTTTTTTTGTCTTTTGAATGTAAATTGTTTCAAGTTTTTTTTGTTTTTTTGTTTGTTTTTTTATCAGCCATGAAGTAAAACTTTTGTTTCATGTTGATGTGGTTATGAATTATTTGAACACTGAATGAAATAAACTTGTACTTTATGTAAAATAATTTGGACTCTTCTTTTTGTTATTTTCAGTTCATTCTTGTCTAAAAGACTTTAATAATGGTACAAAAAAAATCAGTCGAATGAAAACTTTTTTGCTGAGAGGTCACCATTCATTTATTAAAATTAAAACAGGATATTTACAGAACAAATTATTTTCGTACAACGACTTGTGCTAATTGTTAACATTTCTAAGTTATTGAATTTGGCTTTTATACAATTGCTGTCAAAAACAGGAAAAGTATGAACCAGGTTCTGCAATATTGGAAAAGCAGGACCGCTAACGTCACACCAGCTCACATTTTTGTTTTGTTTTTTTTTACTTCTTAATAATTTATTACAGCTTTCAGAGACATTTAATGTAGATTTTTGTCGGATATGTTTTCTGTAGTGTTGTTTTTCTGGACGCAGTGAAGGAAGACATGAAGATAGTTGGTGTGATCGCAGAGGATTCAGCAGATAGGGTTAGATGGAAGAAACTGACTTGCTGTGGCGACCCATGAAGGTAAACGCCAAAACGAAAAGAAGAATCACCAGGCCAGCTAGAAACTTAGGGGCAGAGTTCTGTTTCAGATTCCTGATGGATCCTCTCCGTTCCTGTCCTGGGCATGGCCATACCGAGGAGACCTCTGCGCTTCATCTATCATCCCTGCTCCATCAGGATGAAGAACATCTACTCTGATTTCTTCAGATATAAAACTGTAGAGTAAGAATTAGAAGAAGCTAATATTTAATTAACACTCTTAGACACGAGCAGCACGGTGGCACAGTGGTTAGCACAGCCACCTCACAGCAAGAAGGTTTGAGAAGGTGGGACAAGGCTTGAAGCACTGGTCTTTCTGTGTGGAGTTTGTAAGTTCTCCCCATCTACCATATGTGTGGGTTTTTTCTGGTTTCCTCCCACTCTCCCAAAAACATACATGTTAGGTTGATGAAATTGCCCCTATGAATGAGTGTGTGTGTGGATGGTAATGTGTGTGGCCCTGTGACAAACTGGCGACCTGTTTAGGACGTGCCATGCCTCTCGCCTTCAATCAGCCGGGGTAGGCTTTGGCACCCCCCGCTACCCTGTTCGGAGAGGATGAGTCTTAGACATATTAGTGTTAGACATGGTTTTAAGAATGCTACAGACATCATAAACATTCTTTTTTATTAGAATTTACAAAAAACTGCAATTATCTCTTTTGTTATAAATTAAATGAAGCAACAAAAAAAAAAAAAACCACAAAGTTATATAATATGTGAAAATTTAAAAAATAACACCAGAGGTTTTTTTTTCGCTATTGAGACAATGAAATTATATCAGAGATAGAAAAAAACAGGAGCAGCACTAATGGGATTTGGAGTATGGAGACATAAACAAGGTAGGTGATCGGATTTCAGGTAGCTTTCTCTGAGAGGAGTTTCCTCTTGTTCAGTGCTTCAAAAATCCTGTCAATGAGGGTCTGAAAAACCAAGCACCAGTGTTTTTGTACATTTTATATTGAAGTCATTTAGTGTAGTTCTACAATGTAGCCAGTAGATGTCAGTGTAAGATCATATAATTCCTTCTATTTAAAAAAAAATGATTTACAGTTATTTTTAACACTATTTTGTAAAAAAAAAAAATCACCAAATTAAACTGTTCTGCATACATTAAAATTGTATTTTTTAAAATAAAAATACCTTCAACAATCATAAATCACTAGTTTTTTTAAACTGGCTACATTTCTTTGGGTGTTTTGGCATCCAATTTTTTGGGGACGAAAACAATGACTGTCATTTGGAAAGCCCACATCAGGCCTCTCTGCTAAACATCCTCAAAATGTTAATGTTTCAACGTGAAACAGATCTCCAGATAGGAAGGTTTTATCATCTGACCACAGAAGGTAAATCCCTGCAGAGATTTTCTTATTCAGACATTCAAAGTACACAATTGTTTTGTGATTTTGGTCTGTACAAATAAAATGGAATTGAATTCAGAAACAGTTAAATGATCTAAATTAAATCTTCTAAAGCAACTGAAAACATTATTAGAACATTTTAAATGGATCCTCTTTTTTCAGTCAATAGTATTAATCAATAAATCAAAAAAAATGTCACTTTGGGTCTAAAACGAAGTCACTTTCAAGTGAAATACAGTATGTGCTTTTTATTTTATTTTTTATCTAACTAGAAAAAACATATTAACAAATCACAATTGAGATTAATGAAAAGTCCATTTTTGGGTCCAATTTCTCCTCCACAGCTGGGAGAGTTTATAGAACTGTAACTGAGAAAGTGAAAAAAAAACCCAACATTATTCTCAATATTATTTGTTCTGTTCCGTCGTCTTCCGCTTATCCGGTTCGCGGGGGAAACAGCCTCAGATAGGAAGCCCAGGCTTCTCTCACCCCGACTGCATCCTCCAGCTCACCTGGAAGAATCCTGAGTCGTTCCCCAGCCAGCTGTGGGACATAGTCTCTCCAGCTGGGCCGGTGTCTGACTCTTGGTCTCCTCCCGGTGGGACGTGCCTGAAACATAACACCAGTGAGGCACTCGGGAGGCACCCTGACCAGATGCCCGAACCACCCCATCTGGCTTCTCTCAAGCTGTTGGGAGAGAGCAGCTCGAGATCAAGCTCCTCCCGGATGACATGGCTCCTCACTCGAACTCTAAGTGAGAGCCCAGCCACCCTGCAGAGGAAGCTCATTTCGGCCGTTTGTAACTGCGATCTCGTTTTTTCAGTAACCACCTACAGCTAGTGACCATAGGTGTTGGTGGGAACGTAGATCGACTTGTAAATCGAGAGCTTTGCTTTTCGTTTCAGCTCTCTCTTTACCATGACGGACCGATACAGCATCCTAGTTGGAGACGTCCAAGGTGGAGACGGCAGCTCAGTGGTTAGAGCGTTTACACGTGGACCGGAAGTTCGCGAGTTCGCGTCCCACAGAGAGCACGTCTAGGGTCCCTGGAGAAGACACCTTAACCACACTTCTCCCACCATTGGCGCAGTTGAAGGGCAACCTGCTGCGGTGTAAGGAGTGCAGCACTTCCCCGGTGAGGGATGAATAGAGTAATTCATTTATTTATTTAGTTATTGCTGACGCTGCACTGATCCGCCTGTTGATCTCCCGCTCCATCCTTCCCCCACTCGTGAACAAGATCCCGAGATACATAAAACTCCTCTACTTGGGGCAGGACCCCGTCCCTGACCTGCAGGGGGCATTCGACCCTTTTTCAGGCAAGGACCATGGTCTCAGATTTGGAGGCGCTAATTCCCATCCCGGCCGCTTCACACTCCACAGCAAATCGGTCCAGCGAGAGCTGGATATCATAGTATATCTCAGGGTTGTTTTTTTTTATGTAGAGTGTTTCTCATTAAACTCAACCACCACACCCCTGCCCCTCGGCTCCAATCAGCAGGGATGGGCTCTGACAACCCTAAAACCCTGTATGAGATCAATGGCTAAGAAGGTGACTGATTTTGAAGTTTTGTCTGTTTTATGGAACTAAATTTTTTTTATACTGTTTTTTTTTTACCTCATGCAAATCTAACTGTATTTTTTACTTATTTTGTACCCCAAGAAGATTAGTAGCTACCATGGTAGAAACTAAAGGGGATCCATTTGAACAAATAAATCAATTCATCACCAGAAATAATCTCATGAAATGATTTTGGACATTTTCAGCTGCTTTAATTCACAGATCTAGTTTCACCCACTTTCTTTTGCTCTATGCGAGTTCGCGAGTGCTCGTTCGACGGCGATGCAGTTTTTAAGGGGCCCATGTCCTCCTGCACATCGTATGCCGCAGTTTTGGAGCCTGTCCTGCTCTGTTTTGCTGGTGGCCAAAGTCGTGCCTCGAGGAGGGTCTTTGCACCTGCTTTTTCACCAGAGGAGGGAGCGGTGCCGATGACGTTGGCATAGACGTCTCGTTGGTGACACCTTGTTGGAGGACACTCCTCTCCTGTCTGTTCTCCTTCAGCTGAAACCTGCAAACACAACACAATTAGTATCAATGCATTAATCATGTTTATGTTAAACTAAAGCGTCTAAACTCACCACTGGAGAAGTGTCTTCTGGTTTAGAACAAACAGCTGCAGAGAGGTGGTCTCCATGACAGCTGGACAGTTCAGCACCAGCTCACTGATGTGGTGGTAGTCCCTCAGGATTTTAGTCCATCGAGGAACCGACACACCTCCCTTTTTTGTCGGGTATCTGTGCAACGCGCACAGCTTGTTGCACATCGCCTCGACAATGCGACTGGTGCCGGGCCACTGAGTCGGACCACCGGGATGTCCAACCATGCACCGCTACACGCTCTCCACACCTGCTGTCTCTCTGCTACCCTTGGGGACTTTGAAGCGGCCTTTGCTGAGCTTGACCTGGTGTCTGGGCTGGTAGCTCAGCCTCGTCTTGTCCCCCTCCAGAAGAGCACTCCACAGACAGATGGTCTCTGTGATCCGCTGGTCGTCCAGTTAAGATAGTTCTCGTAAGGAGACGAGATGCACAGCCAAGTCCTGCACCTTATCCCAGCCAGCTGCACCATCAGGTCCCAGAACTGGAGCCTGCGAAACAGAAACATCACAATTCACTTTTTTTTTAAAGCGGGTATAATTTCAAATAAAAAATAGTTTGCATTGCATTATTTCTTTTAACCATATTTGTAGTTTTGTTAAATGCATAAGTAAACACATTTTTCCATAATTTCTCTCAAAAGCAAACTGCTCTTTATGTACATAAAGGTGTAATTATGAACCAAGATGATACACTCACCGAAGGCTGATCAGCAAGGCTGGTTTCTGAAGCTGTAACACCCGATGAAGGCAAGACAGCAACACCTTCTGCTTGCCAGGAGGTGGAGGGCTGTGGTGATGCAGGCTGGTGGACAGTGACGTGCTGAAGAGAAGTTAAATAGAAAGTTGGTGCTTAGAAAAGTAACATATTGTCATTAAAAATACTTTTTTTTTAGCATTTCTCTTCTGATTACTAGTTCAAAGTTTGTACAATCAAAAAGAAAGTCATTTGAAAAATGTAAGCAATTTAAATCATTTTATATACAACCAAGATGATACACTCACCGAAGGCTGATCAGTCTGGCTTATTTCTGAATGCGTAACATCCGATGGAGGCAAGACAGCGACACCTTCTGCTTGCCAGGAGGTGGAGGGCTGTGGTGATGCAGGGTGGTGGACAGTGACGTGCTGAAGAGAAGTTAAATAGAAAGTTAGTGGTTAGAAAAGTAAAAAAAAAAATACTACCGTAATTTCACGACCATTAGGCGCACCGTACGAAAAGGCGCAGTCTCAGTCACACACCGTCTTACAACAACACATACTCAAGCATGCAAATGTGCGTATTAAAAAAATAGATCGGGAGCAAAACTGAGTTTGGTTGTACTTTATTTAAGTAGTATAAACAAGCACATTACCGGTAATAGTCTTTATTCAAATCCATCAAAGTCCTCATCCTCTGTTTCTGAATCGAACAGCTGCGCAAAATCCAACAGAGCAGGTCCACTTCGCTCCTCGCTGTCAAAGTCACTGTCTGTACTGTGCGGCTCCTCAGAAAGGATACCAGCTTTTGAGAAAGCTCGGATAACAGTACCAGCAGACACGTTAGTCCAAGCATCTACAATCCGTTGGCAAACTGTAGCGTAACTCGCCCGGCGCTGCCTTCCACCCTTCGTGAAACTGTGGTCTCCTTCGGTCATCCATCGCTCCCACGCCGCTCACACTTCACTCTTTAACGTTCTCATGTCTTTTCTTTCAGGTACGCCTCGCGAGCACCGCGTTTTCTTTTAGGTCCGCCTTTTCTCACACACAAGGCGCACCGCACGAAAAGGCGCACCGCTCATTTTGAAGAAAATCTAAGACTTCTATATGCGCCTTATAGCCGTGAAATTACGGTACATATTTATAGAAGAGTACCTCTGCCACGGAGTCACTGCTTTGAGCCGGAGCTGACCCTGAGGGTTCAAACAGCACAGGAACTGTCATGTCCTCTGGGGTCATCTTGTAGCAGCAGCTCGTCCTGCACCTGCTCCGTCAGCCTGTCCTCCTCTTCTGGACTCTCAGTCAGAGCTCTGCCAGTCTGACTTTATAGAAACTCAATCCCAAGCGTCTCTCCTGAAACAAACAGAATGCAGAAGTAAGTCATACTGGAAGTGCAGCTTATTACTTATTCACATACTTTATTCTGTCATTTATTTCAGTAAACAGACAGTTTATTTATTGAATAAACAACTTTCTTTGTGTTTACCCGTGTAAGCCCCTGGAGGATAGTAGCCCAGGAGACCAGAGATTTTCCAGGACTTTGTTGCTTATGTTGTGCAGAGCCTCCTTCTGAGAGCTGCTGTAGATCCGGAGGTTTAACTCCTCCTTCACAGGCTCCTTCATCCTGTCCTCATTCCAGCGCATCAAGCCATCCAGCAGATACGCCTGGAAATGAGCATCACTGGCACTTGTTCCTTGTTGTAACAAAAGTAAAATTAGATCACTATTGCAGATTTATCACAAAGAAAAAGTCGGATGAAAATAAATCGACACCCACCTGGGATGAAACGGTTCAGGTGAAGGTGGAAAGACTGCAGAGAGGTGGAGCCACAAGCACAGCGATAAGTGCTACGCTCCACACCGCCCTTTTTCAGGGTGCCAGTTTTCATATAGAGGGGAAAACCTGGCAGGTCCTGAATAAGGCCGATGTGTCTCTGCTGGTCCAGACAGATTTGCTGGATGCGGTGATGGTCCAACAGTGGAACACCCAGTGTGACTTTCCCGGCCTCTCCGTCCATCTGATCAATAAGCACCTTGATCAGCCGGGCAGTCTCCTCCACTCCTCTAGTTCTCCTCCTGCAGTGGAGCGCCAGCTCTTTCCTGCCGATCCGCTCATCCAGGGCCGTCTCAGACTTTGTGTCCCGTGCCACTGGCCGATAGCTTCCCCTGCTTTGCCCGACGCAGAGCAGCCACATTCTCTGGGTCCCACTCAAAGATGCAGCGAGACAGCCGAGCCATGAAGACTCCATAGAGTGGATGAGCTTCTGTGGTAACTCCCACGGCAAAGCGCCACATGAAGTGCCAGATGTCGAGGCGCACTTGAAGCTCGGTCCACTCTGAGAACATGGCTTTGACCTGGGACCGTCCATGTAGGCTGCAGCAGTCTCTGTCCACGTACATGATGGCAGGCGGTGGTACTCCTGCCTCCCTGGAAGGCTTCATGAGTCCGGCTGCCATCGGCCAGAGCCTGTGCCCCTCTGCTGCTGTTAGCACAGAGCAAAGGACCTGTCCATATTTGTTGCCCACATTTGTGCACCAGGCGGCTGTGTTTCTGGCTGCCCCAACAAGTTTTTTAGTCACCTAATGGAAAATACAAAACACTGTGTTAGAAAAACTAATTTAACTGTGAAACAAAATGAAACTCAAATGTACTTTTTATTCAAATCCATTTTAAATATCTATTAATGTAATAAATTGACCTTCTTAGTGGAGTCCATCTTCAGGATAGTGCCAAACACAGAGGTGATCTTGGCTTTCACCTCGTCCAGCCGCGACAGCACATCCCTGCAGTACACCGACATAAACCACTTGGGCTTCGGGACAGCGGAAGGGTGGAGAGGGTCGGAGAAGACGGGACTCTCCAGAACGTGTGAGCTAACAAAACGCTCACAAGCAGAGAGATACAGCAGAGCACGCTCTGACCATGCCTCACTGTGTTCCTCATGAAGCTTATTGTACAGCTGGGTCACACTGTTACCCTGAGTCCTCTCTCACATCATCCTCACCACCCACTTATCACAGGAGAACCTGGAAAAAGTCAAATCATGACATCAATCGGTTATGAATTTTATCAGTTAACAAAAAAACATGAATAAAACCTACAAGACTGTACACACTGTTTATTGTTCTTGTTTCATACCTGTATGTCAGCAGTGCTGGGAACTGGCAGCGATGCCCCACATCCAGCTGCTGCAGGATCTCCCATGACCACCCAGGGTCCTTCTTCTTGCACCGCTTGCACTCCAGATACTCAGTGACCATGTCGTACCACCCGTCTACATCCATAACCCTGCGCACAGTGCGGTACAGACCAGCTGCAGTCAGCCTGTGACTACTGCAGGCAGGCTGGGGACAGGCGAGTGGAATGGCATACATCTTCAACGGCATCCAGAGGAACAGTGGACGGCCAAAGAAGACGTCTGGTGAAGAAGGTGGTTGAGTATAAATAGCCGGTGGCTGAGGTGGATACCACCAGAACTTCAACTGAGCCACCAGCTCCGGCTTCCCAGTCTTGGGATGAGCTCTGAACAGAGTCTTCCTGATCCGGTCATGCTGGAAGGAAGGAAGTTGCTCAGCCCAGTAAGAAGGAAGCTCTGGGGGTGCTGGCGGAGCAGACACAGCTGA
The DNA here is from genome assembly GCA_902685375.1 of Neostethus bicornis. NCBI lineage: Eukaryota > Metazoa > Chordata > Actinopteri > Atheriniformes > Phallostethidae > Neostethus > Neostethus bicornis. The sequence goes on along the minus strand of LR738555.1, from coordinate 27,844,326 downwards.
AAAGACATTAAGAACAATTACTCCAAAAATAAGAGATGATTGTCATGCAGCATTTGATTCGTTCAGCCAGAAACTGGACAGATTCAACTTTATTACAACATTAAAGAAGAGTGACAGAAGAGTGATTAAATGTTGAACATGAAAAATGTTTGCAGATGACATTGTGATCTGTAGTGAGAGGAGGAGGGAAGAGGTGGAGGAAAAGCTGGAGAGGTGGAGGTTTGTACTAGAATGAAGAGGAATGAAGATTAGTCATTCCTCTGCTACCTCCATCTCTGCTTCTTGTTTTTTCTTCAGTCCCACTGTCTCTAGACCAAACAGCATGGCCGGTCTCACCACGGTTTTGTACACTTTTCCTTTCATTTTAGCTGAAACTCTTCTATCACACATCACACCTGATACTTTCCTCCACCCGTTCCAGCCTGCCAGCACATGCTTCTTCACCTCTTTTCCACACTCTCCATTGCTCTGGACTGTTGATCCTAGATACTTAAAATCTTCCACCTTCTTTATCTCTTCTCCCTGTAACCTCACTTTTCCATTTGGATCCCTCTCATTCACACACATGTACTCTGTTTTACTCTGACTAATCTTCATTCCTCTTCTTTCTAGTACAAACCTCCACCTCTCCAGCTTTTCCTCCACCTCTTCCCTCCTCCTCTCACTACAGATCACAATGTCATTAAACATGTTTTAATGGTCAGAAAACAAACGGAAAGATGATGGAAATTTAAGACCGTCTTTTTTCTGTAAAGTTTGTTAGCGTCATCTATCGTCAATCTGTGCAGCTTTTAGCGGCTAAAACACGTAAAAAGATGCTAAAACACGTAAAAGATGCTAAAACACTCTTTTTCTTGTGAAGCCCATTGAGACGGAAATTCTGTGATTTTGGGCTATACAAATAAAATTGAATTGAAAAGATGGCAAAACACGTAAAAAAATGCTTCAAAGACCATCTGACATTATTTTTTATGTTAAAGAGATTAAAAAAACAACACTTTTTAAGAACATTGCACGTAAACAATGAAAAAACACGCTTTTATTGAGTTTTAAGTAATTGTTTTTACCTCCAAACACTCAGCTAACGTCGCGTAAGACGATACCTAATTTGTTTAAGTTTAGATCTAATTTTTCAACAAAAAAGTTTAAAATAAACATGTTAAAAGTTTGACCCACCTGTTGCTGTCAAGGAAAGTAGTCCTCATAAAACGGTCTGTTGTATCAATCCGCTCTGCTCGGCCCTCAAACATGACGTTGAACGTGACGTCAGGGCAAGACCAAGTTTGGATTGCCCAGAACTCGAACGCTGATTTGTTGACACATCCCGAGAATATACCGAGATATAGCGTATTCAGACGCTGATTAGTTGACATATCCCGACATAGCTCACACAGATGAAACCACGAGGAGATAAGCTCCTCATCCTATCTCTGAGTGAGAGCCCAGCCACCCTGCGGAGGAAGCTCATTACGGCCGCTTGTACCCGCGATCTTATTCTTTTGGTCACTACCCACAACTGGTGACCAAAAGGTGAGGGTGGGAACGTAGATCGACTTGTAAATCGAGAGCTTTGCTTTTCGGTTCAGCTCTCTCTTTACCACGATGGACTGATGCAGCGTCCTAATTATTGCTGACGCCGCACCGATCCGCCTGAGGTCCCGGCCTCATTTCAATCAATCAATCAAACTTTATTTATAAAGCATAAAATGTACCACAAAAACGAAAAACATAAAATGTAACACAAAGTTCTTTACAAGTTAAAAACCCGTTCCGTCGTCTTCAAAAATCCTGTCAATGAGGGTCTGAAAAAAACAACAAGCACCAGTGTTTTTGTACATTTTATTTTGAAGTAATTTAGTGTAGTTCCACATTTTGGCCAGTAGATGTCAGTGTAAGATCATATAATGCCTCCCTATTTAAAAAAATTGATTTACAGTTATTTTTAACACTATTTTGTAAAAAAATCACCAAATTAAACTGTTCTGCATATTTTAAAATGTTTTTTTTTTTTAAACAAAAATACCTTCAACAATCATGAATCACTAGTTTTTTCAAACTGGCTACATTTCTTTGGGTGTTTTGGCATCCAATTTTTTGTGGACGAAAACAATGACAATCATTTGGAGAGCCCACATCAGGCCTCTCTGCTAAACATCCTCAAAATGTTAATGTTTCAACGTGAAACAGATCTCCAGATAGGAAGGTTTTATCATCTGACCACAGAAGGTAAATCCCTGCAGAGATTTTCTTATTCAGACATTCAAAGTACACAATTGTTTTGTGATTTTGGTCTGTACAAATAAAATGGAATTGAATTCAGAAACAGTTAAATGATCTAAATTAAATCTTCTAAAGCAACTGAAAACATTATTAGAACATTTTAAATGGATCCTCTTTTTTCAGTCAATAGTATTAATCATTAAATCACAAAAATGTCACTTTGGGTCTAAAACGAAGTCACTTTCAAGTGAAATACAGTATGTGCTTTTTATTTGATTTTTTTTCTAACTAGAAAAAACATATTAACAAATCACAATTGAGATTAATGAAAAGTCCATTTTTGGGTCCAATTTCTCCTCCACAGCTGGGAGAGTTTATAGAACTGTAACTGAGAAAGTGAAAAAAACCCCAACATTATTCTCAATATTATTTGTTCTGTTCCGTCGTCTTCCGCTTATCCGGTTCGCGGGGGAAACAGCCTCAGATAGGAAGCCCAGGCTTCTCTCACCCCGACTGCATCCTCCAGCTCACCTGGAAGAATCCTGAGTCGTTCCCCAGCCAGCTGTGGGACATAGTCTCTCCAGCTGGGCCGGGGTCTGACTCTTGGTCTCCTCCCAGTGGGACGTGCCTGAAACATAACACCAGTGAGGCACTTGGGAGTCACCCTGACCAGATGCCCGAACCACCCCATCTGGCTTCTCTCAAGCTGTTGGGAGAGAGCAGCTCGAGATCGAGCTCCTCCCGGATGACATAGCTCCTCACTCGAACTCTAAGTGAGAGCCCAGCCACCCTGCAGAGGAAGCTCATTTCGGCCGTTTGTAACTGCGATCTCGTTTTTTCAGTCACCACCTACAGCTAGTGACTATAGGTGTTGGTGGGAACGTAGATCGACTTGTAAGTTGAGAGCTTTGCTTTTCGTTTCAGCTCTCTCTTTACCATGACGGACCGATACAGCATCCTAGTTGGAGACGTCCAAGGTGGAGACGGCAGCTCAGTGGTTAGAGCGTTTACGCGTGGACCGGAAGTTCGCGAGTTCGCGTCCCACAGAGAGCACGTCTAGGGTCCCTGGAGAAGACACCTTACCCCCACTTCTCCCACCGTTGGCGCAGTCGAAGGGCAACCTGCTGCGGTGTAAGGAGTGCAGCACACAAACTTCCCCGGTGAGGGATGAATAGAGTAATTCATTTATTTATTTAGTTATTGCTGACGCTGCACTGATCCGCCTGTTGATCTCCCGCTCCATCCTTCCCCCACTCGTGAACAAGATCCCGAGATACATAAAACTCCTCTACTTGGGGCAGGACCCCGTCCCTGACCTGCAGGGGGCATTCGACCCTTTTTCAGGCAAGGACCATGGTCTCAGATTTGGAGGCGCTAATTCCCATCCCGGCCGCTTCACACTCCACAGCAAATCGGTCCAGCGAGAGCTGGATATCATAGTATATCTCAGGGTTGTTTTTTTTTATGTAGAGTGTTTCTCATTAAACTCAACCACCACACCCCTGCCCCTCGGCTCCAATCAGCAGGGATGGGCTCTGACAAACCTAAAACCCTGTATGAGATCAATGGCTAAGAAGGTGATTGATTTTGAAGTTTTGTCTGTTTTATAGAACAAAATTTTTTTTATACTGTTTTTTTTTTACCTCATGCAAATCTAACTGTATTTTTTACTTATTTTGTACCCCAAGAAGATTAGCAGCTCCCATGGTAGAAACTAAAGGGGATCCATTTGAACAAATAAATCAATTCATCACCAGAAATAATCTCATGAAATGATTTTGGACATTTAGCTACTTTAAGTCACAGATCTAATTTCACCCACTTTCTTTTGCTCTATGCGAGTTCGCGAGTGCTCGTTCGACGGCGATGCAGTTTTTAAGGGGCCCATATCCTCCTGCACATCGTATGCCGCCGTTTTGGAGCCTGTCCTGCTCTGTTTTACTGGTGGCCAAAGTCGTGCCTCGAGGAGGGTCTTTGCACCTGCTTTTTCAGCAGAGGAGGGAGCGGTGCCGATGACGTTGGCATAGACGTCTCCTTGGTGACACCTTGTTGCAGGACACTCCTCTCCTGTCTGTTCTCCTTCCGCTGAAACCTGCAAACACAACACAATTAGTATCACTGCATTAATCATGTTTATGTTAAACTAAAGCGTCTAAACTCACCACTGGAGAAGTGTCTTCTGGTTTAGAACAAACAGCTGCAGAGAGGTGGTCTCCATGACAGCTGGACAGTTCAGCACCAGCTCACTGATGTGGTGGTAGTCCCTCAGGATTTTAGTCCATCGAGGAACCGACACACCTCCCTTTTTTGTCGGGTACTTGTGCAACGCGCACAGCTTGTTGCACATCGCCTCGACAATGCGACTGGTGCCGGTCCACTGAGCCGGACCACCGGGATGTCCAACCATGCACCGCTACACGCTCTCCACACCTGCTGTCTCTCTGCTACCCTTGGGGACTTTGAAGCGGCCTTTGTTGAGCTTGACCTGGTGTCTGGGCTGGTAGCTGAGCCTCGTCTAGTCCCCCTCGAGAAGAGCACTCCACAGACGGATGGTCTGTGTGATCCGCTGGTCGTCTAGTTAAGATAGTTCTCGTAAGGAGACGACATGCACAGCCAAGTCGCACAGACGAAAACTAAAACAAAAACTTAGATGGCTGCTAAAAAAAAACAACGGATAGGAACGTAGATCCTGGTTACCATGGTGAGGATAGGAACGTAGATCCTGGTTACCATGGTGAGGATAGGAACGTAGATCCTGGTTACCATGGTGAGGGTAGGAACGTAGATCCGGGTTACCATGGTGAGGGTAGGAACGTAGATCCTGGTTACCATGGTGAGGGTAGGAACGTAGATCCTGGTTACTATGTTGAGGGTAGGAACGTAGATCCTGGTTACTATGGTGAGGATAAGAACGTAGATCCTGGTTACCATGGTGAGGGTAGGAACGTAGATCCTGGTTACCATGGTGAGGGTAGGAACGTAGATCCTGTTTACCATGGTGAGGATAGAAACGTAGATCCTGGTTACCATAGTGAGGGTAGGAACGTAGATCCTGGTTACTATGGTGAGGATAGGAACGTAGATCCTGGTTACCATGGTGAGGATAGGAACGTAGATCCTGGTTACCATCGTGAGGGTAGGAACGTAGATCCTGGTTACCATGGTGAGGGTAGGAACGTAGATCCTGGTTACCACGGTGAGGATAGAAACGTAGATCCTGGTTACCAAGGTGAGGATAGAAACGTAGATCCTGGTTACCACGGTGAGGATAGAAATGTAGATCCTGGTTACCATGGTGAGGATAGGAACGTAGATCCTGGTTACCACGGTGAGGATAGGAACGTAGATCCTGGTTACCATGGTGAGGGTAGGGACGTAGATCCTGGTTACCATGGTGAGGGTAGGAACGTAGATCATGGTTACCATGGTGAGGGTAGAAAAGTAGATCCTGGTTACCATGGTGAGGATAGGAACGTAGATCCTGGTTACTACGGTGAGGATAGGAACGTAGATCCTGGTTACCATGGTGAGGATAGGAACGTAGATCCTCGTTACTATGGTGAGGATAGAAACGTAGATCCTGGTTACCATGGTGAGGGTAGGAACGTAGATCCTGGTTACCACGGTGAGGATAGGAACGTAGATCCTAGTTACCATGGTGAGAATAGGAACGTAGATCCTGGTTACTATGGTGAGGATAGGAACGTAGATCCTGGTTACCATGGTGAGGATAGGAACGTAGATCCTGGTTACCATGGTGAGGGTAGAAAAGTAGATCCCCCCACAATGCTGCACGTTCACACCGTCTACACAACACACCTCCAGCCATGAGGAAGTCACACACCATGGTGAAAACAGCAGCAAAGGAGCTTGGTGGTCAGAAACTTAAAGTTTTCTACATATTTTGTGTAAACAGCATGCTAACTTCAAGCTAATGCTAGCTTGTTGGCGCTGCTAACTTCCTGTTAGCTTGGTTGTGCTAATGACTGCTTTAAATGCATTCCAATGTTTACTTTGTTTACAGGGTTATTAAGAAGTGTTATTTTTAAGTATGAATAAGTTACAACGTTCCTCACTCACTGAAAAATAATATATTTATTTACTTTGTTTTACAATGTTCGCTGTTTTGCGCAAGTTAAAGCTCCGCAGAGTTTTTTTTTTTCTTTAAGCGAACAACCTCCGATTATTCTCAGTAAAAAATACACAATTTTTTAATTTATTTATTTTTTTGTTATTTTTTTTACATTAAAACTAGTTTAAAAACGTTCTAAGTCTCCCTGACGAAAACTAGACGAAAACTCTTGGGTTTTCGTGACTAAAACGTGACTAAAACTTAAATTAAAATTCGTCCAAAGACGAAGACTAAAACAAAAACTTAGATGGCTGCCAAAAAAAACAACGGATAGGAACGTAGATCCCGGTTACCATGGTGAGGATAGGAACGTAGATCCTGGTTACCATGGTGAGGATAGGAGCGTAGATCCTGGTTACCATGGTGAGGATAGGAACGTAGATCCTGGTTACCATGGTGAGGATAGGAGCGTAGATCCTGGTTACCATGGTGAGGATAGGAGCGTAGATCCTGGTTACTAAGGTGAGGGTAGGAACGTAGATCCTGGTTACCATGGTGAGGATAGGAACGTAGATCTTGTTTACTACGGTGAGGGTAGGAGCGTAGATCCTGGTGACCATGGTGAGGATAGGAACGTAGATCCTGGTTACCATGGTGAGGGTAGGAACGTAGATCCTGGTTACCATGGTGAGGATAGGAACGTAGATCCTGGTTACCATGGTGAGGGTAGGAACGTAGATCCTGGTTACCATGGTGAGGGTAGGAACGTAGATCCTGGTTACTATGGTGAGGGTAGGAACGTAGATCCTGGTTACCATGGTGAGGGTAGGAACGTAGATCCTGGTTACCATGGTGAGGATAGGAACGTAGATCCTGGTTACCATGGTGAGGGTAGGAACGTAGATGCTGGTTACTATGGTGAGGATAGGAACGTAGATCCTGGTTACCATGGTGAGGATAGGAACGTAGATCCTGGTTACCATGGTGAGGATAGGAACGTAGATCCTGGTTACCATCGTAAGGGTAGGAACGTAGATCCTGGTTACCATGGTGAGGGTAGGAACGTAGATCCTGGTTACCATGGTGAGGATAGGAACGTAGATCCTGGTTACTACGGTGAGGGTAGTAACGTAGATCCTGGTTACCATGGTGAGGGTAGGAACGTAGATTCTGGTTACCATGGTGAGGATAGGAACGTAGATCCTGGTTACTACGCTGAGGGTAGGAACGTAGATCCTGGTTACCATGGTGAGGATAGGAACGTAGATCCTGGTTACCATGGTGAGGGTAGGAACGTAGATCCTGGTTACCATGGTGAGGATAGGAACGTAGATCCTGGTTACCATGGTGAGGGTAGGAACGTAGATCCAGGTTACCAAGGTGAGGGTAGGAACGTAGATCCTGGTTACCATGGTGAGGGTAGGAACGTAGATCCTGGTTACTATGGTGAGGGTAGGAACGTAGATTCTGGTTACTATGGTGAGGATAGGAACGTAGATCCTGGTTACCATGGTGAGGGTAGGAACGTAGATCCTGGTTACCATGGTGAGGATAGGAACGTAGATCCTGGTTACCATGGTGAGGGAAGGATCGTAGATCCTGGTTACTATGGTGAGGATAGGAACGTAGATCCTGGTTACCATGGTGAGGATAGGAACGTAGATCCTGGTTACCATGGTGAGGATAGGAACGTAGATTCTGGTTACCATCGTGAGGGTAGGAACGTAGATCCTGGTTACCATGGTGAGGGTAGGAACGTAGATCCTGGTTACCATGGTGAGGATAGGAACGTAGATCCTGGTTACCACGGTGAGGATAGAAACATAGATCCTGGTTACCACGGTGAGGATAGGAACGTACGTAGATTCTGGTTACCATGGTGAGGATAGGAACGTAGATCCTGGTTACCATGGTGAGGGTAGGAACGTAGATCCTTGTTTCCATGGTGAGGGTAGAACGTATATCCTGGTTACCACGGTGAGGATAGGAACGTAGATCCTGGTTACCACGGTGAGGATAGAAACGTAGATCCTGGTTACCATGGTGAGGGTAGGAACGTAGATCCTGGTTACCACGGTGAGGATAGGAACGTAGATCCTGGTTACCATGGTGAGGATAGGAACGTAGATCCTGGTTACCATGGTGAGGGTAGGAACGTAGATCCTTGTTTCCATGGTGAGGGTAGAACGTAGATCCCTGTTACCATGGTGAGGGTAGGAACGTAGATCCTGGTTACCATGGTGAGGGTAGAAAAGTAGATCCCCCCACAATGCTGCACGTTCACACCGTCTACACAACACACCTCCAGCCATGAGGAAGTCACACACCATGGTGAAAACAGCAGCAAAGGAGCTTGGTGGTCAGAAACTTAAAGTTTTCTGCATATTTTGTGTAAACAGCATGAAATCCGTGTAGTCCCTCATTCATCCAGGAGTGATCCATAGTAGAAAAAGTTTCAAAAAAGTCTTCTGGACAGTTTAATTCTTCAACGAGACGTTTCGACTTCCATCCGGAAATCATTTTCAATCTGAATGAAATGGACTGGAACCTGGATCCATTTATACTAACCTGAGTAACAGGTAAAAAAAGTGTAAGAAGGGCTCGACCAATGAGAATGTTCCTTAAGATGGCCGTGAATGGCTCCTTTTGTAGCCACAGACCAGTAAACAAACCTATTATAAAAATGCTAAAAGCCTAGTGAAAAGAGAAACCTGCTAACGAGAGGCGTGAAACTGAGTCACGAGGTGTCATCTTTAGTCCATGGCTTCAAAAGGCTGCTATAGATACCGGGCAAAACGTATCTAACGCCTCCATTCCGATTCAGTGAGGGATTCTCTTTCATCACAAAAATGGCTTCTTTCACCCCTCTTTCAAACCAACCTTTCTCTCTACTTAGAATCTTCACCTCACTGTCCTCAAAAGTGTGTTTGGTGGATTTAAGATGCAGATGTACAGCAGACTGTGGACCACTAGAGGCTTCTCTTCTGTGTTGGTAAAGTCTTTTGTGGAGTGGTTGCTTTGTTTCCCCAATGTAGTTTTCTTTGCAGCTCCCTTCACTGCACCGGATCGAATAAACTACATTGCTCTGTTTTTCCGTAGGCATCTTGTCTTTAGGATGTACTAGTTTTTGACGTAATGTGTTGACCGGTTTAAAGAAAACCGGGATGTCATGTTGTCTGAAGATTCTCTGTAACTTCTCGGACAGTCCTGACACGTAGGGAATAGAGACTCCATTTTTTCTCTTCTCAGTTTCTGTTTCCCTCTTCTCATGTTTCTTGGACGCTCTCACCCTATTCAGGGCCCATTTGGGGTAGCCACAGACCGAGAGGGCTTTTCGGACATGCTGTGTCTCCTTCTCCTTAGCCTCTGTGCTCGTGGGTACCTCCTCCGCCCTGTGTTGTAAAGTTCTGATGACACCCAGTTTGTGTTGCAAAGGATGATTAGAGTCAAACTGTAGGTACTGGTCTGTGTGCGTGGGTTTCCTGTATACCTCCAGTTGCAAATTCCCGTCCTCCCCTATGATCACAGCGCAGTCTAAAAAGGCCAACCGGTTGTCCTTGGAGTCTTCACGTGTAAACTTGATGTTCGGATCCACAATGTTGATGTGTGAAGTGAAGGCTTCCAGATATTGCTTGTTGATCTTCACAAAAGTGTCATCAACATAGCGGAACCAGTGACTGGGTGGATTTCCTGGGAATGTGCTCAGGGCTTGCTTCTCAACCTCCTCCATGTAAAGATTAGCTACTATGGGGGACACTGGAGAGCCCATCGCACAGCCGTGGATTTGTCTGTAGAAACCACCACGAAACTGAAAGTAAGTGGAGTTGAGACAAATGTCCAACAGGTTGCAGATGTGTTCCGGAGTCAGTTTGGTCCTTTCTTGCAGTGTGGTGTCCCCTTGTAGTCTTTGTCTGACTGCTGTTACAGCTTCTTTTGTAGGGATGCAGGTGAAGAGTGATACAACGTCATAAGAAACAATGATGTCATCTTTGTCTATATGTACATGTTTCACTTTCTCTACAAAATCTTGTGTGTTCTCCACGTGGTGTTCTGTGTTACCCACTAAGGGGGTCAAGATGGTTTTCAGGTATTTGGCTACGTTGTAGGTTATAGAGTCAGTGCTGCACACAATGGGTCTAAGAGGAACATCCTGTTTGTGGACTTTGGGTAAGCCGTAGATACATGGAATGGCATCACCCGGATACATTCTGAAGTACAAAGCTTTATCAATCATGTCGTCCTTTTCCAGCTTCTGTAAATAGTCAATCAACTTCTTTTTGTAGCCACTGGAAGGGTCCCGCTTGAGTTTTTGATAAGTGGAAGTGTCTTCCAGGAGGTTGTTCATCTTGGCTTCAACCTCCTGGAAGACACTTCCACTTATCAAAAACTCAAGCGGGACCCTTCCAGTGGCTACAAAAAGAAGTTGATTGACTATTTACAGAAGCTGGAAAAGGACGACATGATTGATAAAGCTTTGTACTTCAGAATGTATCCGGGTGATGCCATTCCATGTATCTACGGCTTACCCAAAGTCCACAAACAGGATGTTCCTCTTAGACCCATTGTGTGCAGCACTGACTCTATAACCTACAACGTAGCCAAATACCTGAAAACCATCTTGACCCCCTTAGTGGGTAACACAGAACACCACGTGGAGAACACACAAGATTTTGTAGAGAAAGTGAAACATGTACATATAGACAAAGATGACATCATTGTTTCTTATGACGTTGTATCACTCTTCACCTGCATCCCTACAAAAGAAGCTGTAACAGCAGTCAGACAAAGACTACAAGGGGACACCACACTGCAAGAAAGGACCAAACTGACTCCGGAACACATCTGCAACCTGTTGGACATTTGTCTCAACTCCACTTACTTTCAGTTTCGTGGTGGTTTCTACAGACAAATCCACGGCTGTGCGATGGGCTCTCCAGTGTCCCCCATAGTAGCTAATCTTTACATGGAGGAGGTTGAGAAGCAAGCCCTGAGCACATTCCCAGGAAATCCACCCAGTCACTGGTTCCGCTATGTTGATGACACTTTTGTGAAGATCAACAAGCAATATCTGGAAGCCTTCACTTCACACATCAACATTGTGGATCCGAACATCAAGTTTACACGTGAAGACTCCAAGGACAACCGGTTGGCCTTTTTAGACTGCGCTGTGATCATAGGGGAGGACGGGAATTTGCAACTGGAGGTATACAGGAAACCCACGCACACAGACCAGTACCTACAGTTTGACTCTAATCATCCTTTGCAACACAAACTGGGTGTCATCAGAACTTTACAACACAGGGCGGAGGAGGTACCCACGAGCACAGAGGCTAAGGAGAAGGAGACACAGCATGTCCGAAAAGCCCTCTCGGTCTGTGGCTACCCCAAATGGGCCCTGAATAGGGTGAGAGCGTCCAAGAAACATGAGAAGAGGGAAACAGAAACTGAGAAGAGAAAAAATGGAGTCTCTATTCCCTACGTGTCAGGACTGTCCGAGAAGTTACAGAGAATCTTCAGACAACATGACATCCCGGTTTTCTTTAAACCGGTCAACACATTACGTCAAAAACTAGTACATCCTAAAGACAAGATGCCTACGGAAAAACAAAGCAATGTAGTTTATTCGATCCGGTGCAGTGAAGGGAGCTGCAAAGAAAACTACATTGGGGAAACAAAGCAACCACTCCACAAAAGACTTTACCAACACAGAAGAGAAGCCTCTAGTGGTCCACAGTCTGCTGTACATCTGCATCTTAAATCCACCAAACACACTTTTGAGGACAGTGAGGTGAAGATTCTAAGTAGAGAGAAAGGTTGGTTTGAAAGAGGGGTGAAAGAAGCCATTTTTGTGATGAAAGAGAATCCCTCACTGAATCGGAATGGAGGCGTTAGATACGTTTTGCCCGGTATCTATAGCAGCCTTTTGAAGCCATGGACTAAAGATGACACCTCGTGACTCAGTTTCACGCCTCTCGTTAGCAGGTTTCTCTTTTCACTAGGCTTTTAGCATTTTTATAATAGGTTTGTTTACTGGTCTGTGGCTACAATAGGAGCCATTCACGGCCATCTTAAGGAACATTCTCATTGGTCGAGCCCTTCTTACACTTTTTTTACCTGTTACTCAGGTTAGTATAAATGGATCCAGGTTCCAGTCCATTTCATTCAGATTGAAAATGATTTCCGGATGGAAGTCGAAACGTCTCGTTGAAGAATTAAACTGTCCAGAAGACTTTTTTGAAACTTTTTCTACTATGTAAACAGCATGCTAACTTCAAGCTAATGCTAGCTTGTTGGCGCTGCTAACTTCCTGTTAGCTTGGTTGTGCTAATGACTGCTTTAAATGCATTCCAATGTTTACTTTGTTTACAGGGTTATTAAGAAGTGTTATTTTTAAGTATGAATAAGTTACAACGTTCCTCACTCACTGAAATATAATATATTTATTTACTTTGTTTTACAACGTTTGCTGTTTTGCGCAAGTTAAAGCTCCGCAGAGTTTTTTTTTTTTAAGCGAACAACCTCCGATTATTCTCAGTAAAAAATACACAAGTTTTTAATTTTTTTTTTTTTTGTTATTTTTTTACATTAAAACTAGTTTAAAAACGTTCTAAGTCTCCTTGACGAAAACTAGACGAAAACTCTTGGGTTTTTGTGACTAAAACGTGACTAAAACTTAAATTAAAATTCGTCCAAAGACGAAAACTAAAACAAAAACTTAGATCGCTGCTAAAAAAAAAACAACGGATAGGAACGTAGATCCTGGTTACCATGGTGAGGGTAGGAACGTAGATCCTGGTTACCATGGTGAGGATAGGAACGTAGATCCTGGTTACCATGGTGAGGATAGGAACGTAGATCCTGGTTTCCATGGTTAGGATAGGAACGTAGATCCTGGTTACCATGGTGAGGATAGGAACGTAGATCCTGGTTACCATGGTGAGGATAGGAACGTAGATCCTGGTTTCCATGGTGAGGATAGGAACGTAGATCCTGGTTACCATGGTGAGGATAGGAACGTAGATCCTGGTTTCCATGGTGAGGATAGGAATGTAGATCCTGGTTACCATGGTGAGGATAGGAACGTAGATCGTGGTTACCATGGTGAGGATAGGAACGTAGATCTTGGTTACTACGGTGAGGATAGGAACGTAGATCCTGGTTACCATGGTGAGGAAAGGAACGTAGATCCTGGTTACCATGGTGAGGATAAGAAACGTAGATCCTGGTTACTACGGTGAGGATAGGAACGTAGATCCTGGTTACCATGGTGAGGATAGCAACGTAGATCCTGGTTACCACGGTGAGGATAGGAACGTAGATCCTGGTTACCATGGTGAGGAAAGGAACGTAGATCCTGGTTACCATGGTGAGGATAAGAAACGTAGATCCTGGTTACTACGGTGAGGATAGGAACGTAGATCCTGGTTACCATGGTGAGGATAGGAACGTAGATCCTGGTTACTATGGTGAGGATAGGAACGTAGATCCTGGTTATCATGGTGAGGATAGGAACGTAGATCCTGGTTACCATGGTGAGTGTAGAAACGTAGATCCTGGTTACCACGGTGAGGATAGGAACGTAGATCCTGGTTGCTACGGTGAGGATAGGAACGTAGATCCTGGTTACCATGGTGAGAATAGGAACGTAGATCCTGTTTACCATGGTGAGGATAGGAACGTAGATCCTGGTTACCATGGTGAGGATAGGACATAGATCCTGGTTACCATGGTGAGGATAGGAACGTAGATCCTGGTTACTATGGTGAGGATAGAAACGTAGATCCTGGTTACCATGGTGAGGGTAGGAACGTAGATCCTGGTTACCACGGTGAGGATAGGAACGTAGATCCTGGTTACCATGGTGAGAGTAGGAACGTAGATCCTGGTTACTATGGTGAGGATAGGAACGTAGATCCTGGTTACCATGGTGAGGATAGGAACGTAGATCCTGGTTACCATGGTGAGGGTAGAAAAGTAGATCCCCCCACAATGCTGCACGTTCACACCGTCTACACAACACACCTCCAGCCATGAGGAAGTCACACACCATGGTGAAAACAGCAGCAAAGGAGCTTGGTGGTCAGAAACTTAAAGTTTTCTACATATTTTGTGTAAACAGCATGCTAACTTCAAGCTAATGCTAGCTTGTTGGCGCTGCTAACTTCCTAGTTAGCTTGGTTGTGCTAATGACTGCTTTAAATGCATTCCAATGTTTACTTTGTTTACAGGGTTATTAAGAAGTGTTATTTTTAAGTATGAATAAGTTACAACGTTCCTCACTCACTGAAAAATAATATATTTATTTACTTTGTTTTACAATGTTCGCTGTTTTGCGCAAGTAAAAGCTCCGCAGAGTTTTTTTTTTTTTTTTTAAGCGAACAACCTCCGATTATTCTCAGTAAAAAATACACAATTTTTTAATTTATTTATTTTTTTGTTATTTTTTTTACATTAAAACTAGTTTAAAAACGTTCTAAGTCTCCCTGACGAAAACTAGACGAAAACTCTTGGGTTTTCGTGATTAAAACGTGACTAGGGCTGAAACAACTAATCGAATTAATCGATTATAATCGATTATTGAAATAGTTGTCGACTAATTTAGTCATCGATTAATCGTTTAGAAAGTTTTTGCTGTCAACTGCACTTAATATTACACAACTTGATTATTTTTTGTGTATTTTTACTCATGTTAACAGTTTTGTTTGGTACTATACCTCTGAACAAGGTTAAATTTGCAAATCTAAAACTGTTAACGATTTCTTGTTTTTAAATGTGATCCTGGATGGTCAACAGTTTCCATTTTATATTTTTTTAGCCAGTACTATAAAACACATTTTATGGGTGCTCGTGATTTACCTGTACTGTATACAGTAAGTAGATTTATTATTTTATATTTGCTGTAGAAATGGCAATATTCTCCCTCTTTATTTCACAGAAAGATTAACATTTTTACTTATTAGAATGAGCCCAACATGTTGTTTAAGTGGTTATGAGTTGTGTTTTGCATAACTACATTCAATAAAATGCTAAAAAACTATTATTTATTAAGTTGCTAATTTACCCGATTAATCAATTAATCTAGCCAATAATCGCCAGATTAATCGATCATCAAAATAATCGTTAGTTGCAGCCCTACTGTGATCATTACTGTTTAATTTTTTGCATAGTTTAAATGAATCAATTTAAATAAAAACCATTTTGATTTGCAATGTATTTGTATCTGTTGATTTTAAAGTTGTTTAAAAAGCTGAAAAATTCAAATCGTTCAGACTTGAATTGTAAATGCTAGATTTTTGTATACATTTTACTATAAATTGTATATAAATTTTTATATTTTATTTTTTTTAAGTAATGGCAGGTTTATTTCATAAAAATATTTCAAAGCAAAAGCAGGAATTAATTTGCGCATGGTTTAAATGAATCACTACACAGAGGAGATGGGGAGAACATGCAAACTCCACACAGAAAGGCCAGAGATCTTAACCCTGGGCTCGACCTCGACTTGACCCTTCATCCCTCAACCTTCCTGCTGTGAGGCCACAGTGCTAACCCCCGTACAACTTGCAGTGAACATATATGATGTTACCTGGTGGAGTGAATGAAACTCATGCTAAAAAAAAACAAAAAAAACATTAAAAATATGCAACATCAAAACCATCTAAATCATATAATAAAATACTGTAACTGAGGCATGACTATTGAAAAGGATTCAGGTGTTGCAAAACTTTTTTTTTGTATTTATTGACATATTGTCATTTAAATTCAAATGTAAATGTGATAAAGTAACTTTCAGATTGGAGAAATGACTGAGTGCGCACTGCGCATGCGCTCTGGTTCCTGCGAGGACTTGGCGTTATTGGAAGCAGAAGCTAATCAGCGTGAGGCAGCCTAGCCGAAGAGCCGGTCAATTAACATTATAATTTTACCTTAAATTTATTTACACAACTAATTAGACTGGTCGGATCAAACTATAAAAGGCTTTGTGACTCACTGGAATCGACGGGTAAGTGAATAATAACATTTATATCAACTATTTAACAGATTTTAGAAGAAAACTGTTAAACGTTAGCTAAATGCTACAAGCTAATTGACGACCCATTAAGTTTTAATTGATCAATAATTTAGAAGATCTGTGTTTGTAATCAATCGCTTTATCATCTGTAGTGTTTGTACCATGTAAAAATAATCTTGTTAAAGTTAGAGATCAAACTAATCTATTTGTAATAGTATTTATTTAGTGTTTAGATTTGTAATGGTATCGATGTTGTTAACTAAGTGTGGCTTGTTTGTTGCTTTACATCAGCAGGGTGAGGCCACATACTCAATCTGAACCACATGGTGGCGCTGTCTCACTCCAACAAGTGATGGGTTACTTATTTTTACACATTAGTCATGTTTCTCTCAGTCATCATTACTGTGATCATAACTGTTTAATTTTTTGCATAGTTTAAATTAATCAATTTAAATAAAAACCATTTTGATTTGCAATGTATTTGTATCTGTTGATTTTAAAGTTGTTTAAAAAGCTGAAAAATTCAAATCGTTCAGACTTGAATTGCAAATGCTAGATTTTTGTATACATTTTACTATAAATTGTATATAAATTTTTATATTTTATTTTTTTTAAGTAATGGCAGGTTTATTTCATAAAAATATTTCAAAGCAAAAGCAGGAATTAATTTGCGCATGGTTTAAATGAATCACTACACAGAGGAGATGGGGAGAACATGCAAACTCCACACAGAAAGGCCAGAGATCTTAACCCTGGGCTCGACCTCGACTTGACCCTTCATCCCTCAACCTTCCTGCTGTGAGGCCACAGTGCTAACCCCCGTACAACTTGCAGTGAACATATATGATGTTACCTGGTGGAGTGAATGAAACTCATGCTAAAAAAAAAAAAAAAAAAAACATTAAAAATATGCAACATCAAAACCATCTAAATCATATAATAAAATACCGTAACTGAGGCATGACTATTGAAAAGGATTCAGGTGTTGCAAAACTTTTTTTTTGTATTTATTGACATATTGTCATTTAAATTCAAATGTAAATGTGATAAAGTAACTTTCAGATTGGAGAAATGACTGAGTGCGCACTGCGCACGCGCTCTGGTTCCTGCGAGGACTTGGCGTTATTGGAAGCAGAAGCTAATCAGCGTGAGGCAGCCTAGCCGAAGAGCCGGTCAATTAACATTATAATTTTACCTTAAATTTATTTACACAACTAATTAGACTGGTCGGATCAAACTATAAAAGGCTTTGTGACTCACTGGAATCGACGGGTAAGTGAATAATAACATTTATATCAACTATTTAACAGATTTTAGAAGAAAACTGTTAAACGTTAGCTAAATGCTACAAGCTAATTGACGACCCATTAAGTTTTAATTGATCAATAATTTAGAAGATCTGTGTTTGTAATCAATCGCTTTATCATCTGTAGTGTTTGTACCATGTAAAAATAATCTTGTTAAAGTTAGAGATCAAACTAATCTATTTGTAATAGTATTTATTTAGTGTTTAGATTTGTAATGGTATCGATGTTGTTAACTAAGTGTGGCTTGTTTGTTGCTTTACATCAGCAGGGTGAGGCCACATACTCAATCTGAACCACATGGTGGCGCTGTCTCACTCCAACAAGTGATGGGTTACTCATTTTTACACATTAGTCATGTTTCTCTCAGTCATCATTACTGTCTTGTACAGTGTGAGTGGAACACGATCAAACATGCTGTACATGCATATAGCATGACAAATAACCAGGTGAACATAAACAGATGTCAAATAAAAAGCCACATTTCTGTCTGATTATTTCAAACCTGCACATGTATTCACAAAGCAAGAAGGTCAGGGTTAGAGCCCCGGAGTGGGGACTAGGCTTCAATCACTGGTCTTTCTGTGTGGAGTTTAGGGCTGAAACAACTAATTGAATTAATCAATTGTAATCGATTATTGAAATAGTTGTCGACTAATTTAGTCATCGAGTAATCGTTTAGGAAGTTTTTGCTGTCAACTCCACTTAAT
The DNA here is from genome assembly GCA_902685375.1 of Neostethus bicornis. NCBI lineage: Eukaryota > Metazoa > Chordata > Actinopteri > Atheriniformes > Phallostethidae > Neostethus > Neostethus bicornis. The sequence goes on along the minus strand of LR738555.1, from coordinate 27,826,008 downwards.
GATTTTTTGATTTTTTTTTATTTTGATTTTGAATTACTCTATTCATCCCTCACCGGGGAAATTTGTTTGCTGCACTCCTTACACCGCAGCAGGCTGCCCTTCAACGGCGCCAATGGTGGGAGAAGCAGGGGGTTAGGTGTCTTCTCCAAGGACCGTAGACGTGCTCTCCGTGGGACGCGAACCCGCGACCTTCCGGTCCGCGGGCGAACGCTCTAACCACGCGGCCACCGTCTCCACCTTAATATTACACAACTTGATTTTTTTTGTTTATTTTTACTCATGTTAACTATTTTTGTTTGGTACTATACCTCTGAACAAGGTTAAATTTGCAAATCTAAAACTGTTAACGATTTCTTGTTTTTAAATGTGATCCTGGATGGGTCAACAGTTTACAATTAATGTCTTTTTTAGCCAGTACTATAAAACACATTTTATGGGTGCTTGTGATTTACCTTTACTGTACACAGTAAGTAGATTAATTATTTTAAATTTGCTGTAGAAATGGTAATATTCTCCCTCTTTATTTCACAGAAAGATAAACATTTTTACTTATTAAAATAAGCCCAACGTGTTGTTTAAGTGGTTATGAGTTGTTTTGCATAATTGCATTCAATAAAATGCCCAAAAACTATTATTTATTAAGTTGCCAATTTTACCCGATTAATCGAGCCAGTAATCGCCAGATTAATCGATCATCAAAGTAATCGTTAGTTGCAGCCCTAGTGGAGTTTGCATGTTCACCCCGTGTATGCGTGCATTTTCTCCAGGTGCTCCGGTTTCCTTCCACTCTCCAAAAACATACATGTTAATTTGATTGGCTGCTAAGAAATTGCCTCTAGGCGTGACTGTGTGTGTGGATGTTTGTCTGTGTGTGTGTGGCCCTGCGGCAGACTGGCGACCTGTTCATGATGTACCCTGCCTCTCGTCAGCCGGGATAGGCTCCAGCATCCCCCGTGACCACATTAGGGATAAGGGGTTCAGAAAGCAAAACATATATTCATAACATTACAGTAAAAGTTTTTATCTTCTGAACCGTTTATTCCCTGATGAGGTTGCATTGAATGCGGGAGCCTGTCCCAGATGGTTTCAGGCGAGAAGCGGAGTGCACCCTGAACAGGTCGCCAATTTGCTGCAGGGCCACACATACACAACTATCCACGCACATTCTTAGGGGCAGTTTCATAGTGGCCAATCAACCTAACATGCATGTTTTTGGAGAGTGGGAGGAAACCGGAGTACCCAAAGAAAACCCATGCATACATGAAGAGAACATGCAAACTCCAAACAGAAAGACCAGTCTTTCAAGCCCCGTCGCCACTTCAGGACTCAAACCCTCGATCTTCTTTCTGAGGCCACTGTGCTACCCACTGCACCACTGTGCAGCTCTCCAGTGAATACATGTTTTGAAAAAAGATGGATGAAGCATCCACTTACTGATTTCAAACCCCCTCCATCTCACTCATCACAACATATTAGAATAAAGTAAATATTTACAATGACAAACAATTCTTTCACGCTCTCATCCACACATGATAACATGTGATATTATGTCATCTGAGTTATTCAGAACGGGTCCTTTCCTGATGCTGAAAGTCAAATCATCAAAGCCAGAGAGTATAGATAATCTTTTAAGTTGCATGCAATACGAGGGCTGTGTTTTCATCTGGTCCATGCAGCAGATGGACGAAGGGGTTTATAGGCATGCCCAGTGAATCAGCAATGTTTGGGCACAAGAACTTAAAACAACTGGACTCCATTACATCCTCTTTTTTTAGTCATTTTGTGATATTGTCTTTCTTCAATCCTAGGTGTAAACAAACATTTGGAGAGTGTTTTGTTTGACCTGTTTGTTTACATGTTGAACAACGTTTTGTGTTTCAGAAAGAGATGTATTCCGAAGATTTTGCCACGGATTTTTTAGACGATCTCTCCCAACTAGGAAGTGTCACTTCCTCTGCTACAATTCCTTGTGGTGGTAATGTGCAATCAGATCATTAAGGAGCTTCTCTATTTATAAATTTTGTTTTTAAATATATTTGTCTGATGATGTATTTCTCTGGTTTTTTTTTTTTTAAAGCTAATCACGTCATGATATACTTATGCATTGACAGCGTCGTACACTTAACAATAGAAGGAATCAACAGCATCACTGTGCAGGAATTGGGCGTTATTGTTCGTGAGCTTCTTCTAATTCCCGATTCGGCGCAGGATGCATTTGCCTTTTGGCTTTGCTCTCCACTGCTCGGTGAGCATAAAAATACCTCACAAAATGATACGTCAAGAACAGTCAGTCATTTTCTTATCCGTCTATCCCTTTCGGGGTAGCGGGGAGTGCCGGAGCCCATCCCGGCTGGTTTAAGGCGAAGGGCAGAGTACACCCCGAACAGGTCGCCAGTCTGTTGCAGGGCCACACACATACAACCATCCACACACACACTCATTCCTCGGGGCAATTTGGCACGGGCCAATCAACCTAGCATGCATGTCTTTGGAGGGTGGGAGGAAACCCACGCAAACACGAGGAGAACATGCAAACTCCACACAGAAAGGACAGCGTTCCAAGCCTCGTCCCCATTCGGGACTCGAACCCACGGCCTTCTTGCTGTGAGGCCACTGTACTACCCACTGCGCCACTGTGCTGCCACGTCAAGAACAATAAACATTTATTTACTGTATGTTTATTTTTTATTTTCAGAACTGCAGCTCAAAGCAAGACATCAACCCTATAAACTAAATCGGCAGTGGCAGGAATTGGTGTGCCGCTTCTCAGATGCCTCAGAAGAAGACATCATGGAAGGTAAAACTTGGTCTTAGTATTTAACTCTAGAACTACCGTATTTTCCACACTATAAGGCGCACCTAAAAAACTTAAATTTTCTCTAAAGTCCACGATGCGCCTTTTAATCCGTAGCGCCTTATATATGGATTAATATTGAGCTACAACAGGTGTCGCAACTGCAGTAAAGCAGCCGCCGACTCCATTTTCCCTGTAGAAGAAGTAGTGCGTGGTGCATGCTGGGATATATGAAAGGGCGTCTCATTAGGTGTGTTCGAGATGACACAGGCGGACGCAGTTCTGATCGGCGCAGATCGGTGCGCAACGCATGCCGGTTAGTTTTTGAATGCAAAACCTTTCTCCTAAATATGATGTTAGTTGTTAATATGATGTTACATCCCACTGGATCACAGCAGCTTTTCTGATGACCTGTGATCCAGTGGGATACAATGTGTCACTGTAACTAAATGAGTTTGCTCCAGCTGCACAACAAAAATATCTAATTGCAAGGTTTTCTTCTGATATTGCTTCACTCATACTTTTTGCAACAACTGTGCCTTGTTATGCATGGAAAATATTCAAAATAATATGCACGACTGGTTTTAACTGTTAAACTATAAACCTGAGGATTAATTGGTACGTAGGCATTACTTTGTCCAAACCAATCTGATTGACAAATTAGTCGATATCGATTCAATCTGTATCGGTCCGTCGTAGTAAAGAAAGAGCTGAGCCGAAAAGCAAAGCTCTCGATTTACAAGTTAATCTACGTTCTAACCCTCACCTATGGTCACCAGCTGTGGGTTGTTACTGAAAGAATGAGAACGTGAATACAAGCGGCCGAAATGAGCTTCCTCCACAGGGTGGCTGGGTTCTTACTCAGAGATCGGGTGAGGAGCTCTACCATCCGGGAGGAGCTCGGTGTCGAGCTGCTCCTCCTCCAGGTCGAGAGAAGCCAGAAGGGGTGGTTCGGGCATCTGGTCAGGATGCCCCCCGTGCGCCTCGCTAGTTGGGTGTTTTGGGCACGTCCCCCCCGGGAGGAGACCTGCTGGGGAGACTGTCTCACAGCTGGCCGGGGAATGACTCGGGATCCTTCCGGGTGAGCTGGAGGATGCAGCTGGCGTGAGAGAAGCCTGAGCTGAGGCTATTACCTTCGCAACCCAGCCTCGGATAAGCAGAAGACCATGAAAGAATTCAATCTCAATGTATTGTTCAACCTTTATGTCTGCAAACCGAAGCCAAATGGAAGAACATTGACAAGTATCTCAGTCTGTGGTTGATCGTTTGTCCAAATGGACATTTGCTGAAAAAATTTCACATTTTTGAGGAGCTGTGAAATGTGAGGGGCTGAGTGAAAGCCTGCTGTTATTTAAGTCGCCATTTTTAAATTGATTTCTTTTTCCTGTACTGGGCAGAGGTGATCGGCCCACGCACGGTGGTGAGGCAAGTGCTCAAAATCCTGCAATGTCAAACTCTGTGACAGCTCAGCAATGTTAATGCAAAACCATTGTGTAATCACTGCAGTTCTGGACGTGTGACTTCATGTAGAGAAGCTTCCACCCACGGTCCAGACCTGTGTGTCAGAGCAGAGTGGGATGGAGGAGGGCTTTAGTAGTCTACACCATCACTTCCCCACTGAGGAGGAATCTCACTAAGTGTCAACACGATGGGATTGACGCATTATTCTATCCTGCTTTGTCCTCAGATGAACCGTTTCTGCAGTTCAGACGAAACGTGTTCTTTCCTAAAGCCAAGGAACTGCAGGTATTAATTATTTTGTCATCTGTGACTCTTTGAATGGAGTCGGACCGTCTCTCTTTTTACCTGAGTGTAACTGATTCATTGGTCTTGCCGTCTCTCTGGTGCTCAGATTCAAGATGAGGGTGTGTTGAAACTCCTTTACGAGGAGGCCAAGAGCAACATCCTGTCTGGGCGATACCCCTGTGACCCAAAACACTGGATCAATCTCGGCTGTTTGTCATTTATCCTCTCTGAAGGGACGACGTTAGACGACGATGATTTTGATGTCATTATCAAGTAAGTCAGCTGATCTCTGCTTTTAATTTAAAAAAATCAACAAATTTTTTTATTTTTTTTTTACATATTTTTTTAATAAAAGTTTGAGTTTCTTTTTGTTTAACATTAGCAAATTAGTCTTTATAAGACTTTTGTCTATGTTTGGACTTCTTTGAATGTATTTTCTTATCAAAAAGGCCCTAAATCTATAAATACTGAACATTTTGAGAGAGTTCATTTATAGGTGTTTCACATCTAGGGTTCTATATCACCATAATCAGGGGTGGTCAAACTTTTTGATTCGTGGGCCACATTGAGTTCTAACATTTGACCAGGGGGCCAAAACAGGAACAGATGGATGGCATGCTTTGGTAACCTCTAGATTAGACCGATAGAATGGCGTGCTAGATTTTGAACAAGCACGCTAAATGTTACATCAAGAGCGTAAAATTTCAAATCTAGCGGCGCTAGGTCTGAAATCTAGTGCGATAGCGCTTAAAACCGTGTATTTAGCGGCGCTAGGTTTGAAATCTAAGTGCTTGATGTAACATTTTGCTTGTTTTAACATCTAACTCGCTTGTTTACATACGTGTTTTGGGCCCAATGGCTTTCCATATCATAGAACTGACTTGCATATGGTCAGGATGCCCCCCGAGCGCCTCACGGGCGTGTGTTTCGGGCACATCCCACCGCAAGGAGACCAAGGGGCAGACCCCGGACCCGCTGGAGAGATTATGTCTCACAGCTGGCCGGGGAACGACTTGGGATCCTTCCAGGTGAGCTAGAGCAGCGGTCGGCAACCTTTGACACCGAAAGAGCCATTTGAACCCGGTTTCCACGGAAAAGAAAACACTGGGAGCCGCACATCTAAAATGAAAAAAAAAAAAAAAACTTCTACTACTTTACCGCAGCATGTTTCTTATGAAATCCACATGCTACAGAGAAAATTACATTTTATTCATTTAATGAACACATTTTGAATTCTTGAAAAATAATAACAATGAATGTCTCTTTCAAATAAATTAAAAAGCTGAATTTAAATTGTCCATGTAGCAAACGAAAGCAGAAAAATGCCATGAGGCGTCATCCTTATATCCATTTATCTAAAATGAAGATAACACTGTATATATTGCTTTTTCTTACCTTTACACTTTGTATAAACAACTATAGTGTGGTTATGTCTTATGAAGTGCTACGGAGAAAATTACATTTTACCGATGTAATGAACACATTTTGAATTCTTGAAAAAATAATAATGTCTGAATGTCTCTTTCGAATAAATTAAAAAGCTAAATTTAAATTGTGCATGCAGCAAACAAAAGGGAAAAATCCGTGAGCCGTCATCCTTATATCGCCTTGGGCTTTCAAAGTATGCAGCGGAGCATACTTTGTGATATTTCAAGATCACAATAATCTTCAAATTTAGAACTAAAATAATATAAAAACTAACACAAATAAAACACACTTCAATTAAATACAAAAAAAAAAATTTTTAGCAATTTATTTTTCCAAGCCAATCAGAGCCGCATTATAAGGATGAAAGAGCCGCATGAGGCTCCGGAGCCGCGGGTTGCCGACCGCTGAGCTAGAGGATGCAGCCGGGGTGAGAGAGGCCTGGGCTGCCCGTTTGAGGCTGTTGCCCCCGCGACCCGACCCCGGAACAAGCGGAAGATGACGGAACGGAACTCTGGATTTTATGTGCCGTTTATAAAGTTTAATCAAGACATCACTATAAAATAATGCATCCGAATGCACTCTGTTCAGTATGACGTGTAAAGGTTATTCTGAAGAAATAATCCCAGCTTTGTTGTGCACAGGCAGAAGAAGCTTTTTAGTTTCCTGCCTCTACATGTCCTCCATGAAAACAAAGGATTTTTCTCCACACTGTGGGCAAGCGCGAGCCGTCAATCAGAGGTGCAGCAAAGACTCCTGGCGGCGTACAGAAAGACCCTGCTGTCTGTAGGGAGTTCACCGGAAAACAAAAGGCTGATGCACGATTACCTCGCCATGTGCCACACTCTGCCTTATTACGGGTAAGAGTTAAATGAACTGTGTTGAATTTTTATTTCTTTTGTTCTGTTTTTGAGTGACTTTTAAACACACACAGGAGCGCTATCTTCTCCGCGGAAATTGACAAACCAGCACAGGGCATTCTCCAGCGAAGCAAACGTAAAGCTGTTAATGTCGGAATCTGCTTGGATGGAGTTTACGTGATGGATGCTGAAGAGAAGGTGAGCCATGGAATCAGTTCACACCTTTTTATTTTTACACGTTTATTTCCGTAAAGTCGCATCTCATTTTTCTCTCCGGTCGATCGGCTTTTCTTGCAGCATGTGCTCTTCGGCCTGCGATACAACGAACTCTCCTGGGATCACAGCCCCCCAGAGAGGGAGGGGGACTCGCACATTTTGTGGTTGGAGTTTGACGGAGCGGAAGACGGCGCTCATGTGAACAGGCTGCTTAAAATCTACACGAAACAAGTAAAAATGTTTAAATCTGTATATTTGATTTTCTTAGAAAGTTGTCAGTGTATATCTCTTCTGTGATTGGATGTTAGACTAAATTGCCTGTTTGAGTCACCAGATGGTTTAGAGATGATCTGGCATAACAGTAGAGACTGTTAATCATCATCCCTTCAAACTTTAATCCCAATAGCTGTGTGACCCTTATTTCAATGTATACAACCTAAAATTATACTTACTAATCAAGAGCATTATACTCTTTGTAGGTATAATAGTGGCTCTTAACACAAAAATTCACAACCCCCGGTAGATTATGAAACATTTTGAGTTTAATTTGAAAGGCACTTTAGAGTGACTAAGCAGAACTATTTGAACCAGCCAATCTGGAAGTGTTCAACGGCCTTATGAGGGCGTGACATCAGCAGAGTTTAATACATTTTTCAGGAATTGACGGCAGCATTGCCATGAAGATTATTGTACTTGGCTGGCTGCCTCATTCATGACTTCTTCTTTCGGCATTTCCCTTCACGGGTCGCCACAGCAAGTCAGTTAAGAATCTAACCCTATCTGCTGCATCTTCTTCGGTCACACCAACTATCTTCATGTCTTCCATTACTGTATCCATGAACCTCCTCTTTGGCCTTCCTCTAGGCCTCTCTAATGGTGGTTCCAAACCCAGCATCCTTCTGCCGATGAACTCTCTCCTCTGCACATGTCCAAACCATCTCAGTCTGGCCTCTCTGACTTTATCTCCAAAACCTCTAACATGTGCAAATGTTTCTCTGATCCTGTCCATCCTGGTCACTCCCAGAGAGATCCTCAGCATCTTCATCTCTGCTACCTCCGGCTCTGCTTCCTGTCTTCTCTTCAGTGCCACTGTCTCTAGACCAAACAGCATGGCCGGTCTCACCACGGTTTTGTACACTTTTCCTTTCATTTTAGCTGAAACATTTCACACTTTTTTTTCTGTGTGAAACAGGCCGAGCTAATGAATGGTTTCATCGAATCTTGTGTGGCGCTGAAGCCATCAACTGACGACGGAGATGCAGAAGACGGAGATGCAGAAGACGAAGATGGCGAAGCTCCGTGCACGTCTCAGCAGGCAGAGGAGGCCATGTTGGCAGACAAACCAGAGGCCAGCAGCAAGAACGGACGCGAAGGTCGCCAGCGACAGCTGCACAGGCAGGACAGCGTGGTGTGCAGCAGAGTCAACACGCTCCGCACCATCACCTACGTGGAAGACGGTGAGTGGGATTAATCATGAGAGAACATTTCAAAAGAAAAGTATTTTTCTTCACTACTATTGCTTTTGTGTTTTTCTTTTAGGAAACGAGATCAAACGTTTAAAGCCCAAAAGAGCCGCGTCGTTGTTCACCCGCCAGTGGTCGGTAAAATCCGCCTTTGTGCAAGTTTCAGAAACCTTAGAAGAAAGTTAATACCTCTGTTCGCCTCGTATCAAACACCAAATTTCATGCTTATATTAAAAAGACAAAAAAAAGGGAAAAAAAAAAAATCTATAACGTGAGTTTGATATTTTTTGTTTTTTTTCATCGACGCAGTTCTAGGACCAAGCAAGGGGTATTTGCATCTGAAAATCTTTATTTTATTTTATATCGTTTTTTTTTATCGTTATTTTATTTTATAAGGTTATTTTATTTGTGAAACAAAACTTTATTTGTGAAAAAATAAATCAGTCTAAAAACTATTCTGAAAAATTTGAGTTAATCATTTAGTTAATCATTGAGTTAATCATATGAAAATTGATTTTGTTTTTCTTCAGCTTATTGTCTGTGACACTCGGCGGTCCGACGTGTCGTTTCTAACTTACACTATGCATGTCCATATGCAGACTCTTTTGTATTGTTTTGTACTTTTATTTTCGTACATTTGGGTTTTTCTTTGTACAAAAGAACGGGAAGGGGTTTTTGTCATTTCACTTTAAAAGAGTATAAAGTGCCTTTTTGTTTATACAGAGTTTATATCAGAATTACATTTTTGAATGGATCGTTTTTTTTGTATTTTTTATGGTTTAAAGAAGGACATATTGTATTTGTGAATATTTTACATAGTAACTAACAGGTAACACGTTTTACCTTTCCTACTGATGTGTTAAAGTTGGCCTGTTCTACTGTTGTTATATACAAATAAAACTATCTTAAGTGTTTTTACGTCTCAGTTTGTCATTATTTTAATCCAGACACTATTTTATGTCAATTATACTTTACAACTAAGTTAACTCAAACTTACCGTTATTGGTTTGGTTTTTTTTTTTTTTTTTTACTGTTTTGTTCCGTTGTCTTCCGCTCATCTGGGCCGTAGGGGCAACAGCCGCAGACGGGAAACCCTCATCTACGTCATCCAACTCACCTGGATCCCAGGTCCCCAGTCAGTTTTGAGTCTCTATAGCGGGTCAGAGGTCTACTTCTGGGTCTCCTCCTGATGGAACGTGCCCAAAACACCTCACCAGCAAAGCGTTTGAGAGACATCCTAACCAGGTGCTCGAACCACCCCATCTGGCTTCTCTCGATCTGTAGGAGCAACAGTTCTACTCTGAGCTCCTCCCGGATGGCCCAGCCCGGATGGCCCAGTTAGAGATCAAACTAATCTATTTGTAATTGTATTTATTTAGTGTTTAAATTTGCAATGGTATCGATGTTGTTAACTAAGTGTGGCTTGTTTGTTGCTAAGGTAAGACTTTACATCATCAGGGTGAGCCCATATACTCAATCTGAACCACATGGTGCATTTTTACACATTAGTCATGTTTCTCTCAGTCATCATTACTGTGATCTAGGGCTGAAACAACTAATCGAATTAATCGATTATAATCGATTATTGAAATAGTTGTCGGCTAATTTAGTCATCGATTAATCGTTTAGAAAGTTTTTGCTGTCAACTGCACTTAATATTACACAACTTGATTATTTTTTGTGTATTTTTACTCATGTTAACTTAGGCCAGTTTTGTTTGGTACTATACCTCTGAACAAGGTTAAATTTGCAAATCTAAAACTGTTAACGATTTCTTGTTTTTAAATGTGATCCTGGATGGTCAACAGTTTCCATTTTATATTTTTTTAGCCAGTACTATAAAACACATTTTATGGGTGCTCGTGATTTACCTGTACTGTATACAGTAAGTAGATTTATTATTTTATATTTGCTGTAGAAATGGCAATATTCTCACTCTTTATTTTCACAGAAAGATCCTGGTTACCATGGTGAGGATAGGAACGTAGATCCTGGTTACCATGGTGAGGGTAGAAAAGTAGATCCCCCCACAATGCTGCACGTTCACACCGTCTACACAACACACATCCAGCCATGAGGAAGTCACACACCATGGTGAAAACAGCAGCAAAGGAGCTTGGTGGTTAGAAACTTAAAGTTTTCTACATATTTTGTGTAAACAGCATGCTAACTTCAAGCTAATGCTAGCTTGTTGGCGCTGCTAACTTCCTAGTTAGCTTGGTTGTGCTAATGACTGCTTTAAATGCATTCCAATGTTTACTTAGTTTACAAGGTTTTTAAGAAGTGTTATTTTTAAGTATGAATAAGTTACAACGTTCCTCACTCACTGAAAAATAATATATTTATTTACTTTGTTTTACAATGTTCGCTGTTTTGCGCAAGTAAAAGCTCCGAAGAGTTTTTTTTTTTTTTTTTTAAGTGAACAACCTCCGATTATTCTCAGTAAAAAATACACAATTTTTTAATTTATTTATTTTTTTGTTATTTTTTTTACATTAAAACTAGTTTAAAAACGTTCTAAGTCTCCCTGACGAAAACTAGACGAAAACTCTTGGGTTTTCGTGATTAAAACGTGACTAGGGCTGAAACAACTAATCGAATTAATCGATTATTGAAATAGTTATTGGCTAATTTAGTCATCGATTAATCGTTTAGAAAGTTTTTGCTGTCAACTGCACTTAATATTACACAACTTGATTATTTTTTGTGTATTTTTACTCATGTTAACTTAGGCCAGTTTTGTTTGGTACTATACCTCTGAACAAGGTTAAATTTGCAAATCTAAGACTGTTAACGATTTCTTGTTTTTAAATGTGATCCTGGATGGTCAACAGTTTCCATTTTATATTTTTTTAGCCAGTACTATAAAACACATTTTATGGGTGCTCGTGATTTACCTGTACTGTATACAGTAAGTAGATTTATTATTTTATATTTGCTGTAGAAATGGCAATATTCTCCCTCTTTATTTCACAGAAAGATTAACATTTTTATTTATTAGAATGACCCCAACGTGCTGTTTAAGTGGTTATGAGTTGTGTTTTGCATAACTACATTCAATAAAATGCTAAAAAACTATTATTTATTAAGTTGCCAATTTACCCGATTAATCGATTAATCGAGCCAATAATCGCCAGATTAATCGATCATCAAAATAATCGTTAGTTGCAGCCCTAAACGTGACTAAAACTTAAATTAAAATTCGTCCAAAGACGAAGACTAAAACAAAAACTTAGATGGCTGCCAAAAAAAAACAACGGATAGGAACGTAGATCCTGGTTACTATGGTGAGGATAGGAACGTAGATCCTGGTTACTATGGTGAGGATAGGAACGTAGATCCTGGTTACCATGGTGAGGATAGGAACGTAGATCCTGGTTACCATGGTGAGGATAGGAACGTAGATCCTGGTTACCATGGTGAGGGTAGAAAAGTAGATCCCCTCACAATGCTGCACGTTCACACCGTCTACACAACACACCTCCAGCCATGAGGAAGTCACACACCATGGTGAAAACAGCAGCAAAGGAGCTTGGTGGTCAGAAACTTAAAGTTTTCTACATATTTTGTGTAAACAGCATGCTAACTTCAAGCTAATGCTAGCTTGTTGGCGCTGCTAACTTCCTAGTTAGCTTGGTTGTGCTAATGACTGCTTTAAATGCATTCCAATGTTTACTTTGTTTACAGGGTTATTAAGAAGTGTTATTTTTAAGTATGAATAAGTTACAACGTTCCTCACTCACTGAAAAATAATATATTTATTTACTTTGTTTTACAATGTTCGCTGTTTTGCGCAAGTTAAAGCTCCGCAGAGTTTTTTTTTTTTTTTTTTTAAGCGAACAACCTCCGATTATTCTCAGTAAAAAATACACAATTTTTTAATTTATTTATTTTTTTGTTATTTTTTTTACATTAAATTAAGATTATTGCCGACGAGGTCGGAAAAGCTGTGATCCACAAACAGCAAACGAGCAGATGGACTGGATAAATGTAGTCCATCTGGTCTCATGAACTTAGAATTGTTTCACACTAGAAACAAATATCTTCAGAATCAGAATTACTTCATTGATCCCACACGTGGAAAATTTGTGTGTTACAGCAGCACACAAGAAAGAAATAGACAGTATGTATACAAGAAGGATAATGAAAAATAATAAAATATTAAAATAGAATGAATAATGTGACTAAACATTGAGGACAATAAGGACTGAATGTGCACAAGGAGGTAAAAAGTGGCATAAGCGATATAAAGTGACAAACAGTGATGAATTACATGAACATGAATCTTGGGTGCACCCTCACTATTAAACTTTAAATGTCTCAATTTCAATCAGACACAACAATAATAAGTAATTGCACATGGTGCGGCAGGCTTCACTGGTTCCAGCCATGTAGCATACCACATCGTGAAGGTTGTTTTTTTTTTATTGGTTCAACGTCAATAACAAGTGGGTCCAACATGGTGAAATCCAAGAGAGCCAGTCAAAAAAAAAAAAGACCTAAGGGACACATGATCATAAAACAAAAAAAAAAATCTGTTCTGTCATCTTCCGCTTGTTCAGGGGCCAGGTTGCAGGGGCAACAGCCTCAAATGTGCAAATTATTTCACAAGCAATTCTGATTGTTTAATTGTGTTTTCTGTTTTTCTTTTAAAATGTTTCAATCATATGTTATTTGACATGTCATCATTTTTTAAGAACTCATTTAATAAACTCAACTTTTTATGGAATTTGCAAACGTGACTGTAAGTGATGTATGTGTGTGTGTGTGTGCGTGCGTGCGTGCGTGCGTGCGTGCGTGCGTGTGTGTGTGTGTGTGTGTGTAACGTCATGTACGTGTTTTGCCTCTTGACCAGGACACACTTGAAAAAGAGATTTTTAATCTCAATGAGTTTTAATCTTGGTTTAGATAACATGTTAACTTTGATAATCAGAATAATTCTAATGTATTATTTGTGTTCCATATTTTGTATTTTATTTGTATTTGAATTTTGCTACATAAAACTTTTTTTTTTGGTTAAGAGCACATTGCAGATTAAAATCATTCTTGATGTGATATGTTTCTGTTTATGGAAAAGTTTGGACAACTTTAAAGCTGTATAAATCATTTCAATGTCATGGAGCAAGAATGTTCAACAAAACAATGGAACCTCAATATGAACTAGTTTTTTTTTGTCTTTTGAATGTAAATTGTTTCAAGTTTTTTTTGTTTGTTTTTTTATCAGCTGTGAAGTAAAACTTTTGTTTCATGTTGATGTGGTTATGAATTATTTGAACACTGAATGAAATAAACTTGTACTTTATGTAAAATAATTTGGACTCTTCTTTTTGTTATTTTCAGTTCATTCTTGTCTAAAAGACTTTAATAATGGTACAAAAAAATCAGTCGAATGAAAACTTTTTTGCTGAGAGGTCACCATTCATTTATTAAAATTAAAACAGGATATTTACAGAACAAATTATTTTCGTACAATGACTTGTGCTAATTGTTAACATTTCTAAGTTATTGAATTTGGCTTTTATACAATTGCTGTCAAAAACAGGAAAAGTATGAACCAGGTTCTGCAATATTGGAAAAGCAGGACCGCTAACGTCACACCAGCTCACAGTTTTGTTTTGGTTTTTTTACTTCTTAATAATTTATTACAACTTTCAGAGACATTTAATGTAGATTTTTGTCGGATATGTTTTCTGTAGTGTTGTTTTTCTGGACGCAGTGAAGGAAGACATGAAGATAGTTGGTGTGATCGCAGAGGATTCAGCAGATAGGGTTAGATGGAAGAAACTGACTTGCTGTGGCGACCCCTGAAGGTAAACGCCAAAACGAAAAGAAGAATCACCAGGCCAGCTAGAAACTTAGGGGCAGAGTTCTGTTTCAGATTCCTGATGGATCCTCTCCGTTCCTGTCCTGGGCATGACCAGACCGAGGAGACCTCTGCGCTTCATCTATCATCCCTGCTCCATCAGGATGAAGAACATCTACTCTGATTTCTTCAGATATAAAACTGTAGAGTAAGAATTAGAAGAAGCTAATATTTAATTAACACTCTTAGACACGAGCAGCACGGTGGCACAGTGGTTAGCACAGCCACTTCACAGCAAGAAGGTCTGAGAAGGTGGGACAAGGCTTGAAGCACTGGTCTTTCTGTGTGGAGTTTGTAAGTTCTCCCCATCTACCGTATGTGTGGGTTTTTTCTGGTTTCCTCCCACTCTCCCAAAAACATACATGTTAGGTTGATGAAATTGCCCCTAGGAATGAGTGTGTGTGTGGATGGTAATGTGTGTGGCCCTGTGACAAACTGGCGACCTGTTTAGGACGTACCATGCCTCTCGCCTTCAATCAGCCGGGGTAGGCTTTGGCACACCCCGCTACCCTGTTCGGAGAGGATGAGTCTTAGACATATTAGTGTTAGACATGGTTTTAGGAATGCTACAGACATCATAAACATTCTTTTTTATTAGAATTTACAAAAAACTGCAATTATCTCTTTTGTTATAAATTAAATGAAGCAACAAAAAAAACCCCCCACAAAGTTATATAATATGTGAAAATTTAAAAAATAACACCAGAGGTTTTTTTTCGCTATTGAGACAATGAAATTATATCAGAGATAGAAAAAAACAGGAGCAGCACTAATGGGATTTGGAGTATGGAGACATAAACAAGGTAGGTGATCGGATTTCAGGTAGCTTTCTCTGAGAGGAGTTTCCTTTTGTTCAGTGCTTCAAAAATCCTGTCAATGAGGGTCTGAAAAAACAAGCACCAGTGTTTTTGTACATTTTATATTGAAGTCATTTAGTGTAGTTCTACAATGTAGCCAGTAGATGTCAGTGTAAGATCATATAATTCCTTCTATTTAAAAAAAATTGATTTACAGTTATTTTTAACACTATTTTGTAAAAAAAAATTACCAAATTAAACTGTTCTGCATACATTAAAATTGTATTTTTTAAAATAAAAGTACCTTCAACAATCATAAATCACTAGTTTTTTAAAACTGGCTACATTTCTTTGGGTGTTTTGGCATCCAATTTTTTGGGGACGAAAACAATGACTGTCATTTGGAGAGCCCACATCAGGCCTCTCTGCTAAACATCCTCAAAATGTTAATGTTTCAACGTGAAACAGATCTCCAGATAGGAAGGTTTTATCATCTGACCACAGAAGGTAAATCCCTGCAGAGATTTTCTTATTCAGACATTCAAAGTACACAATTGTTTTGTGATTTTGGTCTGCACAAATAAAATGGAATTGAATTCAGAAACAGTTTAATGATCTAAATCAAAGCTTCTAAAGCAACTGAAAACATTATTAGAACATTTTAAATGGATCCTCTTTTTTCAGTCAATAGTATTAATCAATAAATCACAAAAATGTCACTTTGGGTCTAAAACGAAGTCACTTTCAAGTGAAATACAGTATGTGCTTTTTATTTGATTTTTTATCCAACTAGAAAAAACATATTAACAAATCACAATTGAGATTAATGAAAAGTCCATTTTTGGGTCCAATTTCTCCTCCACAGCTGGGAGAGTTTATAGAACTGTAACTGAGAAAGTGAAAAAAAACCCAACATTATTCTCAATATTATTTGTTCTGTTCCGTCGTCTTCCGCTTATCCGGTTCGCGGGGGAAACAGCCTCAGATAGGAAGCCCAGGCTTCTCTCACCCCGACTGCATCCTCCAGCTCACCTGGAAGAATCCTGAGTCGTTCCCCAGCCAGCTGTGGGACATAGTCTCTCCAGCTGGGCCGGGGTCTGACTCTTGGTCTCCTCCCGGTGGGACGTGCCTGAAACATAACACCAGTGAAGAACTTGGGAGGCACCCTGACCAGATGCCCGAACCACCCCATCTGGCTTCTCTCAAGCTGTTGGGAGAGAGCAGCTCGAGATCGAGCTCCTCCTGGATGACATGGCTCCTCACTCGAACCCTAAGTGAGAGCCCAGCCACCCTGCAGAGGAAGCTCATTTCGGCCGTTTGTAACTGCGATCTCGTTTTTTCAGTAACCACCTACAGCTAGTGACCATAGGTGTTGGTGGGAACGTAGATCGACTTGTAAATCGAGAGCTTTGCTTTTCGTTTCAGCTCTCTCTTTACCATGACGGACCGATACAGCATCCTAGTTGGAGACGTCCAAGGTGGAGACGGCAGCTCAGTGGTTAGAGCGTTTACGCGTGGACCGTTAGTTCGCGGGTTCGCTTCCCACAGAGAGCACGTCTAGGGTCCCTGGAGAAGACACCTTACCCCCACTTCTCCCACCATTGGCGCAGTCGAAGGGCAACCTGCTGCGGTGTAAGGAGTGCAGCACTTCCCCGGTGAGGGATGAATAGAGTAATTCATTTATTTATTTAGTTATTGCTGATCCGCCTGTTGATCTCCAGCTCCATCCTTCCCCCACTCGTGAACAAGATCCCGAGATACATAAACTCCTCTACTTGGGGCAGGACCCCGTCCCTGACCTGCAGGGGGCATTCGACCCTTATTCAGGCAAGGATCATGGTCTCAGATTTGGAGGTGCTAATTCCCATCCCGGCCGCTTCACACTCCACAGCAAATCGGTCCAGTGAGAGCTGGATATCATAGTATATCTCAGGGTTGGTTTTTTTATGTAGAGTGTTTCTCATTAAACTCAACCACCATACCCCTCCCCCTCGGCTCCAATCAGCAGGGATGGGCTCTGACAACCCTAAAACCCTGTATGAGATCAATGGCTAAGAAGGTGATTGATTTTGAAGTTTTGTCTGTTTTATGGAACTAAATTTTTTTTATACTGTTTTTTTTACCTCATGCAAATCTAACTGTATTTTTTACTTATTTTGTACCTCAAGAAGATTAGTAGCTCTCATGGTAGAAACTAAAGGGGATCCATTTGAACAAATAAATCAATTCATCACCAGAAATAATCTCATAAAATGATTTTGGACATTTAGCTACTTTAAGTCACAGATCTAGTTTCACCCACTTTCTTTTGCTCTATGCGAGTTCGCGAGTGCTCGTTCGACGGCGATGCAGTTTTTAAGGGGCCCATGTCCTCCTGCACATCGTATGCCGCAGTTTTGGAGCCTGTCCTGTTCTGTTTTGCTGGTGGCCAAAGTCGTGCCTCGTGGAGGGTCTTTGCACCTGCTTTTTCACCAGAGGAGGGAGCGGTGCCGATGACGTTGGCATAGACGTCTCCTTGGTGACACCTTGTTGCAGGACACTCCTCTCCTGTCTGTTCTCCTTCCGCTGAAACCTGCAAACACAACACAATTAGTATCACTGCATTAATCATGTTTATGTTAAACTAAAGCGTCTAAACTCACCACTGGAGAAGTGTCTTCTGGTTTAGAACAAACAGCTGCAGAGAGGTGGTCTCCATGACAGCTGGACAGTTCAGCACCAGCTCACTGATGTGGTGGTAGTCCCTCAGGATTTTAGTCCATCGAGGAACCGACACACCTCCCTTTTTTGTCGGGTACCTGTGCAACGCGCACAGCTTGTTGCACATCGCCTCGACAATGCGACTGGTGCCGGTCCACTGAGCCGGACCACCGGGATGTCCAACCTTGCACCGCTACACGCTCTCCACACCTGCTGTCTCTCTGCTACCCTTGGGGACTTTGAAGCGGCCTTTGCTGAGCTTGACCTGGTGTCTGGGCTGCTAGCTCAGCCTCGTCTTGTCCCCCTCCAGAAGAGCACCCCACAGACAGATGGTCTCTGTGATCCGCTGGTCGTCCAGTTAAGATAGTTTTCGTAAGGAGACGACATGCACAGCCAAGTCCTGCACCTCATCCCAGCCAGCTGCACAATCAGGTCCCAGAACTGGAGCCTGTGAAACAGAAACATCACAATTCACTTTTTTTTTTAAAGCGGGCATAATTTCAAATAAAAAATTGTTTGCATTGCATTATTTTTTTTAACCATATTTGTAGTTTTGTTAAATGCATAAGTAAACACATTTTTCCATAATTTCTCTAAAAAGCAAACTGCTCTTTATGTACATAAAGGTGTAATTATGAACCAAAATGATACACTCACCGAAGGCTGATCAGCAAGGCTGGTTTCTGAAGCTGTAACACCCGATGAAGGCAAGACAGCGACACCTTCTGCTTGCCAGGAGGTGGAGGGCTGTGGTGATGCAGGCTGGTGGACAGTGACGTGCTGAAGAGAAGTTAAATAGAAAGTTAGTGGTTAGAAAAGTAAAAAAAAAATACTACCTTAATTTCACGACCATTAGGCGCACCATACGAAAAGGCGCAGTCTCAGTCACACACCGTCTTACAACAACACACACTCAAGCATGCAAATGTGCGTATTAAAAAAATAGATCGGGAGCAAAACTGAGTTTGGTTGTGCTTTTTTTAAGTAGTAACGATACTAAACAAACACATTACCGGTAATAGTCTTTATTCAAATCCGTCAAAGTCCTCATCCTCTGTTTCTGAATCGAACAGCTGCGCAAAATCCAACAGAGTAGGTCCACTTCGCTCCTCGCTGTCAAAGTCACTGTCTGTACTGTGCGGCTCCTCAGAAAGTATACCAGCTTTTGAGAAAGCTCGGATAACAGTACCAGCAGACACGTTAGTCCAAGCATCTACAATCCATTGGCAAACTGTAGCGTAACTCGCCCGGCGCTGCCTTCCACCCTTCGTGAAACTGTGGTCTCCTTCGGTCGTCAAGCGCTCCCACGCCACTCACACTTCACTCTTTAACGTTCTCATGTCTTTTCTTTCAGGTACGCCTCGCGGGCACCGCCTTTTCTTTTAGGTCCGTCTTTTCTCACGAGCACCGCGTTTTCTTTTAGGTCCGCCTTTTCTCACACACAAGGCGCACCGCACGAAAAGGCGCACCGCTAATTTTGAAGAAAATCTAAGACTTCTATATGCGCCTTATAGCCGTGAAATTACGGTACATATTTATAGAAGAGTACCTCTGCCACGGAGTCACTGCTTTGAGCCGGAGCTGACCCTGAGGGTTCAAACAGCACAGGAACTGTCATGTCCTCTGGGGTCATCTTGTAGCAGCAGCTCGTCCTGCACCTGCTCCGTCAGCCTGTCCTCCTCTTCTGGACTCTCAGTCAGAGCTCTGCCAGTCTGACTTTATAGAAACTCAATCCCAAGCGTCTCTCCTGAAACAAACAGAATGCAGAAGTAAGTCATACTGGAAGTGCAGCTTATTACTTATTCACATACTTTATGCTGTCATTTATTTCAGTAAACAGACAGTTTATTTATTGGATAAACAACTTTCTTTGTGTTTACCCGTGTAAGCCCCTGGAGGGTAGTAGCCCAGGAGACCAGAGATTTTCCAGGACTTGGTTGCTTATGTTGTGCAGAGCCTCCTTCTGAGAGCTGCTATAGATCCGGAGGTTTAACTCCTCCTTCACAGGCTCCTTCATCCTGTCCTCATTCCAGCGCATCAAGCCATCCAGCAGATACGCCTGGAAATGAGCATCACTGGCACTTGTTCCTTGTTATAACAAAAGTAAAATTAGATCACTGTTGCAGATTTATCACAAAGAAAAAGTCGGATGAAAAAAAATCGACACCCACCTGGGATGAAACGGTTCAGGTGAAGGTGGAAAGACTGCAGAGAGGTGGAGCCACGACCACAGCGATAAGTGCTACGCTCCACACCGCCCTTTTTCAGGGTGCCTGTTTTCATATAGAGGGGAAAACCTGGCAGGTCCTGAATACGGCCGATGTGTCTCTGCTGGTCCAGACAGATTTGCTGGATGCGGTGATGGTCCAACAGTGGAACACCCAGTGTGACTTTCCCGGCCTCTCCGTCCATCTGATCAATAAGCACCTTGATCAGCCGGGCAGTCTCCTCCACTCCTCTAGTTCTTCTCCTGCAGTGGAGCGCCAGCTCTTTCCTGCCGATCCGCTCATCCAGGGCCGTCTCAGACACGTGTCCCGTGCCACTGGCCGATAGCTTCCCCTGCTTTGCCCGACGCAGAGCAGCCACATCATCTGGGTCCCACTCGAAGATGCAGCGAGACAGCCGAGCCATGAAGACTTCATAGAGTGGATGAGCTTCTGTAGTAACTCCCACGGCAAAGCGCCACATGAAGTGCCAGATGTCGAGGCACACTTGAAGCTCAGTCCACTCTGAGAACATGTCTTTGACCTGGGACTGTTCATGTAGGCTGCAGCAGTCTCTGTCCACATACATGATGGCAGGCGGTGGTACTCCTGCCTCCCTGGAACGCTTCATGAGTACAGCTGCCATAGGCCAGAGCCCGTGCCCCTCTGCTGCTGTTAGCACAGAGCAAAGGACCTGTCTGTATTTGTTGCCCACATTTTTGCACCAGGCGGCTGTGTTTCTGGCTGCCCCAGCAAGTTTTTTAGTCACCTAATGGAAAATACAAAACACTGTGTTAGAAAAACTAATTTAACTGTGAAAAAAAAATGAAACTCAAATGTACTTTTTATTCAAATCCATTTTAAATATCTATTAATGTAATAAATTGACCTTCTTAGTGGAGTCCATCTTCAGGATAGTGCCAAACACAGAGGTGATCTTGGCTTTCACCTCGTCCAGCCGCGACAGCACATCCCTGCAGTACACCGACATAAACCACTTGGGCTTCGGGACAGCGGAAGGGTGGAGAGGGTCGGAGAAGACGGGACTCTCCAGAACGTGTGAGCTGACAAAACGCTCACAAGCAGAGAGATACAGCAGAGCACGCTCTGACCATGCCTCACTGTGTTCCTCATGAAGCTTATTGTACAGCTGGGTCACACTGTTACCCTGAGTCCTCTCTCACATCATCCTCACCACCCACTTATCACAGGAGAACCTGGAAAAAGTCAAATCATGACATCAATCGGTTATGAATTTTATCAGTTAACAAAAAAACATGAATAAAACCTACAAGACTGTACACACTGTTTATTGTTCTTGTTTCATACCTGTATGTCAGCAGTGCTGGGAACTGGCAGCGATGCCCCACATCCAGCTGCTGCAGGATCTCCCATGACCACCCAGGGTACTTCTTCTTGCACCGCTTGCGCTCCAGATACTTGGTGACCATGTCGTACCACCCGTCTACATCCATAACCCTGCGCACAGTGCGGTACAGACCAGCTGCAGTCGTCCTGTGACTACTGCAGGCAGGCTGGGGACAGGCGAGTGGAATGGCATACATCTTCAACGGCATCCAGAGGAACAGTGGACGGCCAAAGAAGACGTCTGGTGAAGAAGGTGGTTGAGTATAAATAGCCGGCGGCTGAGGTGGATACCACCAGAACTTCAACTGAGCCACCAGCTCCGGCTTCCCAGTCTTGGGATGAGCTCTAAACAGAGTCTTCCTGATCCAGTCATGCTGGAAGGAAGGAAGTTGCTCAGCCCAGTAAGAAGGAAGCTCTGGGGGTGCTGGCGGAGCAGACACAGCTGAAAAGACATTAAGAACAATTACTCCAAAAATAAGAGATGATTGTCATGCAGCATTTGATTCGTTCAGCCAGAAACTGGACAGATTCAACTTTATTACAACATGAAAGAAGAGTGACGGAAGAGTGATTAAATGTTGAACATGAAAAATGTTTGCAGATGACATTGTGATCTGTAGTGAGAGGAGGGAAGAGGTGGAGGAAAAGCTGGAGAGGTGGAGGTTTGTACTAGAATGAAGAGGAATGAAGATTAGTCAGAGTAAAACAGAGTACATGTGTGTGAATGAGAGGGATCCAAATGGAAAAGTGAGGTTACAGAGAGAAGAGATAAAGAAGGTGGAAGATTTTAAGTATCTAGGATCAACAGTCCAGAGCAATGGAGAGTGTGAAAAAGAGGTGAAGAAGCATGTGCTGGCAGGCTGGAACGGTTGGAGGAAATTATCAGGTGTGATGTGTGACAGAAGAGTTTCAGCTAAAATGAAAGGGAAAGTGTACAAAACTGTGGTGAGAGCGGCCATGCTGTTTGGTCTAGAGACAGTAGCACTGAAGAAAAGACAGGAAGCAGAGATGGAGATAGCAGAGATGAAGATGCTGAGGATGTCTCTGGGAGTGACCAGGACGGACAGGATTAGAAACGAGTACATCAGGGGAACAGCACATGTTAGAGGTTTTGAGGATAAAGTTCAAGAGGCAAGACTGGGATGGTTTGGACACGTACAGAGGAGAGAGAGAGAGTACATAGGAAGAAGAATGAAAAAGCAACGCGACAACAACAGCAGCAGCTCTGGGTTCTTCTAATGACACCACGCTCATTCAGTGCAGGATTCAGGAAGTTTGGGAGAATTAGTCAGACATAATGGAAGATATTAAAATAAACACATTACATACACATTTAGTTTTCCAAACTGTCTGGAAGTGCCTTCAAAGAATTCATGAACCTCATCAGTTGTCCACTGCTCTGTTCTTTAAAACAAAAGACCCTTTTATTCATTATGATGGATTTTTTTTAAACATGTGAGATTATTTTGTGGAAATCCATACGTGGAGCAAACTGCTGTTCTGCCTGCGTTGCAGCGAGCATCATGTCCAGGTCATCCTGCTCCTCAAAGAAGTCTCCTGGAGAAGCAATAAAAATATGATTAGAAACACATTTATCAGGAGTAACCGATAACAAGTAGTTCTTTACAAACCAGAGGAGAAGAAACGCCTCGAGCCTGTGGACTGAGGAGGGGGGAGATTTGGAACTGATGCTGTAACATGGATAAAAAAAATACAAATGAAAACATTTACATAGACACGAGTCTAAAAAAAAAAAACACTCAAATTATACTCACAGGTTTAGACGGCGGTCATCAACTTTTTTGCCAGCTGTGAAGCAGGCAGAGCTTTCCCCCGTGCCAGAGCCTTCACATTTGGACCCTGGAGGGATCCTCTGCTTGACACCCCAGAACCAGTAGCAGAACAGGCAGGCTTTGCTGCTGGTCTTATTAAGGAGTGAACATGTAACGTGCAATAGTTCACCTTTTAACACAAAAACTCTGTCAATAATAAAAATAAAATAAGAAAAAATAAAAAAGTGAATCTAAAATGACTAGAATTGTCTGTGTTTCTGTCCCACATTACAGAGTCTATCAAACTGATTTCTGTGGCTTCTTCTTTCGGCATTTCCCTTTAGGGGTCGCCCCAGCAAGTCAGTTTCATCTAACCAGTGGTGGAACGTAACGAAGTAAATGTACTTCGTTACTGTACTTAAGTAAAAAAATTGTGTATCTGTACTTTACTTAAGTAAAATTTAAGACCGGTACTTTTACTTTTACTTCACTACAATTTTAGAGCAAATATCAGTACTTTTACTTTGCTACTTTTAAAAGTGTGTTTTACATTTTTCGTTCCATTTTTGTTCAGAAATTTAAAAAATGTAATTTTTTTTTTTTTTTAGCGCATCTTGAAGCCGCATCGCTAAAATCAAAAGGAGCAGTTGATCGGGAGAAGAAGTCATGAATCGAGGCTCAATCAGAGTCGAGAGTAAACATTTTCCGCATTCATTCAGCACGAAGAGCAGGGGCGGTTCTAAGATTTTCTGAAGATGGGGTGGGGATGGGGGGCGGGGACGTGAGGTCATTGACAAAGCCAATATAGGGTGACTGGGGGCCTCCCCGCCCCCCCCAGAACATTTAAAAAAATAAGTGTAATTTTCCTGCATTCTGGGGCCCCATTCACTGGCCCTTCTAGGGGATAGCTTGACTCCCCTTTCCTTTCTTCTTTTTTTTGCGGACCAAAAGAGGCGGGAGAGGGGCGGCGGGGTCACGCCCCTGCAGAGTATTTATTTGTGACCCTACAGCACAAAAAAACAACATTTGAATTATGGTTGAATACTTTTACTTTTTACTTAAAAAGTAAAATTTACACCAATTACTTTTGTACTTTTACTTAAGTAGATTTTTTTTATTGGTACTTATACTTAAGTATTTTTTTGGCCTAATTATCTGTACTTTTACTTAAGTACAAAAAGTGAGTACTTCATCCACCACTGCATCTAACCCTATCTGCTGTATCCTCTTTGGTCACACCAACTATCTTCATGTCTTCCTTCACTGTATCCATGAACCTCCTCTTTGGTCTTCCTCTAGTCCTCTTTCCTGGTGGTTCCAAACCCAGCATCCTACTTCCGATGTACTCTCTCTCCTCTGCACATGTCCAAACCATCTCAGTCTGGCCTCTCGAACTTTATCCCCAAAACCTCTATCGTGCTGTTCCTCTAATCCTGTCCATCCTGGTCACTCCCAGAGACATCCTCAGCATCTTCATCTCTGCTACAAACATCTCTGTTTCCTGTCTTTTCCTCAGTGCTACTGTCTCTAGACCAATCAGCATGGCCGGTCTCACCACGGTTTTGTACACTTTTCCTTTCATTCTAGCTGAAACTCTTCTATCACACATCACACCTGATACTTTCCTCCACCCGTTCCAGCCTGCCTGCACATGCTTCTTCACCACTTTTCCACACTCTCCATTGCTCTGGACTGTTGATCCTAGATACTTAAAATCTTCCAACCTTCTTTCTCTCTTCTCCCTGTAACCTCACTTTTCCATTTGGATCCCTCTCATTCACACACATGTACTCTGTTTTACTCTGACTAATCTTCATTCCTCTTCTTTCTAGTGCAAACCTCCACCTCTCCAGCTTTTCCTCCACCTCTTCCCTCCTCCTCTCACTACAGATCACAATGTCATTAAACATGTTTTAAAGGTCAGAAAACAAACGGAAAGATGATAGAAATTTAAGACCGTCTTTTTTCTGTAAAGTTTGTTAGCGTCATCTATCGTCAATCTGTGCAGCTTTTAGCGGCTAAAACACGTAAAAAGATGCTAAAACACGTAAAAAATGCTTCAAAGACCATCTGACAATATTTTTTATGTTAAAGAGATAAAAAAAAAAACAACACTTTTTAAGAACATTGCACGTAAACAATGAAAAAACACGCTTTTATTGAGTTTTAAGTAATCGTTTTTACCTCCAAACACTCAGCTAACGTCGCGTAACACGATACCTAATTTGTTTAAGTTTAGATCTAATTTTTCAACAAAAAAAGTTTAAAATAAACATGTTAAAAGTTTGACCCACCTGTCGCTGTCAAGGAAAGTAGTCCTCATAAAACGGTCTGTTGTATCAATCCGCTCTGCTCGGCCCTCAAACAGGACGTTGAAAGTGACGTCAGGGCAAGACCGAGTTTGGATTGCCCAGAACTCGAACGCTGATTTGTTGACACATCCCGAGAATATACCGAGATATAGCGTTTTCAGACGCTGATTAGTTGACATATCCCGACATAGCTCACACAGATGAAACCACGAGGAGATAAGCTCCTCATCCGATCTCTGAGTGAGAGCCCAGCCACCCTGCGGAGGAAGCTCATTACGGCCACTTGTATCCGCGATCTCATTCTTTTGGTCTCCACCCACAGCTGGTGACCATAGGTGAGGGTAGGAACGTAGATCGACTTGTAAATCGAGAGCTTTGCTTTTCGGTTCAGCTCTCTCTTTACAACGATGGACAGATGCAGCGTCCTAATTATTGCTGACGCCGCACCGATCCGCCTGAGGTCCCGGCCTCATTTCAATCAATCAATCAAACTTTATTTATAAAGCATAAAATGTAGCACAAAAACGAAAAACATGAAATGTAACACAAAGTTCTTTACAAGTTAAAAACCCGTTCCGTCGTCTTCAAAAATCCTGTCAATGAGGGTCTGAAAAAACCAACAAGCACCAGTGTTTTTGTACATTTTATTTTGAAGTCATTTAGTGTAGTTCCACATTTTGGCCAGTAGATGTCAGTTTAAGACCATATAATTCCTCCCTATTTAAAAAAATTGATTTACAGTTATTTTTAACACTATTTTGTAAAAAATCACCAAATTAAACTGTTCTGCATATTTTAAAATGTTTTTTTTTTTAAACAAAAGTACCTTCAACAATCATAAATCACTAGTTTTTCAAAACTGGCTACATTTCTTTGGGTGTTTAGGCATCCAATTTTTTGTGGACGAAAACAATGACAGTCATTTGGAGGGCCCACATCAGGCCTCTCTGCTAAACATCCTCAAAATGTTAATGTTTCTACGTGAAACAGATCTCCAGATAGGAAGGTTTTATCATCTGATCACAGAAGGTAAATCCCTGCAGAGATTTTCTTATTCAGACATTCAAAGTACACAATTGTTTTGTGATTTTGGTCTGTACAAATAAAATGGAATTGAATTCAGAAACAGTTAAATGATCTAAATTAAATCTTCTAAAGCACCTGAAAACATTATTAGAACATTTTAAATGGATCCTCTTTTTTCAGTCAATAGTATTAATCATTAAATCACAAAAATGTCACTTTGGGTCTAAAACGAAGTCACTTTCAAGTGAAATACAGTATGTGCTTTTTATTTGATTTTTTATCCAACTAGAAAAAACATTAACAAATCACAATTGAGATTAATGAAAAGTCCATTTTTGGGTCCAATTTCTCCTCCACAGCTGGGAGAGTTTATAGAACTGTAACTGAGAAAGTGAAAAAAACCCCAACATTATTCTCAATATTATTTGTTCTGTTCCGTCGTCTTCCGCTTATCCGGTTCGCGGGGGAAACAGCCTCAGATAGGAAGCCCAGGCTTCTCTCACCCCGACTGCATCCTCCAGCTCACCTGGAAGAATCCTGAGTCGTTCCCCAGCCAGCTGTGGGACATAGTCTCTCCAGCTGGGCCGGGGTCTGACTCTTGGTCTCCTCCCGGTGGGACATGCCTGAAACATAACACCAGTGAGGCACTTGGGAGTCACCCTGACCAGATGCCCGAACCACCCCATCTGGCTTCTCTCAAGCTGTTGGGAGAGAGCAGCTCGAGATCGAGCTCCTCCTGGATGACGTAGCTCCTCACTCGAACTCTAAGTGAGAGCCCAGTCACCCTGCAGAGGAAGCTCATTTCGGCCGTTTGTAACTGCGATCTCGTTTTTTCAGTCACCACCTACAGCTAGTGACCATAGGTGTTGGTGGGAACAAAGATCAACTTGTAAATCGAGAGCTTTGCTTTTCGTTTCAGCTCTCTCTTTACCATGACGGACCGATACAGCGTCCTAGTTGGAGACGTCAAAGGTGGAGACGGCAGCTCAGTGGTTAGAGCGTTTACGCGTGGACCGGAAGTTCGCGAGTTCGCGTCCCACAGAGAACACGTCTAGGGTCCCTGGAGAAGACACCTTACCCCCACTTCTCCCACCATTGGCGCAGTCGAAGGGCAACCTGCTGCGGTGTAAGGAGTGCAGCACACAAACTTCCCCGGTGAGGGATGAATAGAGTAATTCATTTATTTATTTAGTTATTGCTGACGCTGCACTGATCCGCCTGTTGATCTCCCGCTTCATCCTTCCCCCACTCGTGAACAAGATCCCGAGATACATAAACTCCTCTACTTGGGGCAGGACCTCTGTCCCTGACAGATGAAACCACTTGGAGATAAGCTCCTCATCCGATCTCTGAGTGAGAGCCAAGCCACCCTGTGGAGGAAGCTCATTATGGCCGCTTGTACCCACGATCTCATTCTTTCGGTCACCACCCACAACTGGTGACCAAAAGGTGAGGGTGGGAACGTAGATTGACTTGTAAATCGAGAGCTTTGCTTTTCGGTTCAGCTCTCTCTTTACCACGACGGACCGATGCAGCCTCCTAGTTATTGCTGACGCCGCACCGATCCGCCTGTTGATCTCCCGCTCCATCCTTCCCCCACTCGTGAACAAGATCCCGAGATACATAAGCTCCTCTACTTGGGGCAGGACCCCGTCCCTGACCTGCAGGGGGCATTCGACTCTTTTTCAGGCAAGGACCATGGTCTCAGATTTGGAGGCGCTACGTAATTCCCATCCCGGCCGCTTCACACTCCACAGCAAATCAGTCCAGCGAGAGCTGGAGATCACGGTCCGATGAAGCCAACAGAACCACATCGTCTGCAAAAAGCAGAGATCCGATCCTGAGGTCATTATTATTATTATTTTAAAATGACATATTATTTGTAAATTGATTCATTTAATTTAATAATGTGGGTTTTAAAGCATCAGCAATTTCTCATCCAATAACGAGTCTTTTCAGAATCAGAATGTACTTTATTGATCCCACACAGGGGAAATTTGTGTGTCACAGCAACAACTTCCTATCTGCTAAGTGAGTCGTTGTAGAGCCCGATCACGTACGGAAAGAAAGACCTCCAGTAACGAGATGTTCTCGAGCGGAGCTGTCTGAGCCTCTTGGAGAAGGAGCTTCTGATATTCTAACAAACAAAAGGTACATCTTGTTTCAAATGCATTCATTGTTTTGTTTTGTTTTTTAGTATATCTCAGGGTTGTTTTTTTTTTATGTAGAGTGTTTCTCATTAAACTCAACCACCACACCCCTGCCCCTCGGCTCCAATCAGCAGGGATGGGCTCTGACAACCCTAAAACCCTGTAAGAGATCAATGGCTAAGAAGGTGATTGATTTTGAAGTTTTGTCTGTTTTATGGAACTAAATTTATTTTATACTGTTTTTTTTTTACCTCATGCAAATCTAACTGTATTTTTTACTTATTTTGTACCCCAAGAAGATTAGTAGCTCCCATGGTAGAAACTAAAGGGGATCCATTTGAACAAATAAATCAATTCATCACCAGAAATAATCTCATGAAATGATTTTGGACATTTTCAGCTGCTTTAATTCACAGATCTAATTTCACCCACTTTCTTTTGCTCTATGCGAGTTCGCGAGTGCTCGTTCGACGGCGATGCAGTTTTTAAGGGGCCCATGTCCTCCTGCACATCGTATGCCGCAGTTTTGGAGCCTGTCCTGTTCTGTTTTACTGGTGGCCAAAGTGCCTCGAGGAGGGTCTTTGCACCTGCTTTTTCACCAGAGGAGGGAGCGGTGCCGATGACGTTGGCATAGACGTCTCCTTGGTGACACCTTGTTGGAGGACACTCCTCTCCTGTCTGTTCTCCTTCCGCTGAAACCTGCAAACACAACACAATTAGTATCAATGCATTAATCATGTTTATGTTAAACTAAAGCGTCTAAACTCACCACTGGAGAAGTGTCTTCTGGTTTAGAACAAACAGCTGCAGAGAGGTGGTCTCCATGACAGCTGGACAGTTCAGCACCAGCTCACTGATGTGGTGGTAGTCCCTCAGGATTTTAGTCCATCGAGGAACCGACACACCTCCCTTTTTCGTCGGGTACCTGTGCAACGCGCACAGCTTGTTGCACATCGCCTCGACAATGCGACTGGTGCCGGGCCACTGAGCCGGACCACCGGGATGTCCAACCATGCACCGCTACATGCTCTCCACACCTGCTGTCTTTCTGCTACCCTTGGGGACTTTGAAGCGGCCTTTGCTGAGCTTGACCTGGTGTCTGGGCTGCTAGCTCAGCCTCGTCTTGTCCCCCTCGAGAAGAGCACTCCACAGACGGATGGTCTCTGTGATCCGCTGGTCGTCCAGTTAAGATAGCTCTCGTAAGGAGACGAGATGCACAGCCAAGTCCTGCACCTCATCCCAGCCAGCTGCACCATCAGGTCCCAGAACTGGAGCCTGAGAAACAGAAACATCACAATTCACTTTTTTTTTAAAGCGGGCATAATTTCAAATAAAAAATAGTTTGCATTGCATTATTTTTTTTAACCATATTTGTAGTTTTGTGTAAATGCATAAGTAAACACATTTTTCCATAATTTCTCTAAAAAGCAAACTGCTCTTTATGTACATAAAGGTGTAATTATGAACCAAAATGATACACTCACCGAAGGCTGATCAGCAAGGCTGGTTTCTGAAGCTGTAACACCCGATGAAGGCAAGACAGCGACACCTTCTGCTTGCCAGGAGGTGGAGGGCTGTGGTGATGCAGGCTGGTGGACAGTGACGTGCTGAAGAGAAGTTAAATAGAAAGTTAGTGGTTAGAAAAGTAAAAAAAAAAATACTACCTTAATTTCACGAACATTAGGCGCACCGTACGAAAAGGCGCAGTCTCAGTCACACACCGCCTTACAACAACACACACTCAAGCATGCAAATGTGCGTATTAAAAAAATAGATCGGGAGCAAAACTGAGTTTGGTTGTACTTTATTTAAGTAGTATAAACAAGCACATTACCGGTAATAGTCTTTATTCAAATCCATCAAAGTCCTCATCCTCTGTTTCAGAGCAGGTCCACTTCGCTCCTCGCTGTCAAAGTCACTGTCTGTACTGTGCGGCTCCTCAGAAAGGATACCAGCTTTTGAGAAAGCTCGGATAACAGTACCAGCAGACACGTTAGTCCAAGCATCTACAATCCATTGGCAAACTGTAGCGTAACTCGCCCGGCGCTGCCTTCCACCCTTCGTGAAACTGTGGTCTCCTTCGGTCATCCATCGCTCCCACGCCGCTCACACTTCACTCTTTAACGTTCTCATGTCTTTTCTTTCAGGTCTGCCACGTGGGCACCGCATTTTCTTTTAGGTCCGCCTTTTCTCACACACAAGGCGCACCGCACGAAAAGGCGCACCGCTCATTTTGAAGAAAATCTAAGACTTCTATATGCGCCTTATAGACGTGAAATTACGGTACATATTTATAGAAGAGTACCTCTGCCACGGAGTCACTGCTTTGAGCCGGAGCTGACCCTGAGGGTTCAAACAGCACAGGAACTGTCATGTCCTCTGGGGTCATCTTGTAGCAGCAGCTCGTCCTGCACCTGCTCCGTCAGCCTGTCCTCCTCTTCTGGACTCTCAGTCAGAGCTCTGCCAGTCTGACTTTATAGAAACTCAATCCCAAGCGTCTCTCCTGAAACAAACAGAATGCAGAAGTAAGTCATACTGGAAGTGCAGCTTATTACTTATTCACATACTTTATTCTGTCATTTATTTCAGTAAACAGACAGTTTATTTATTGGATAAACAACTTTCTTTGTGTTTACCCGTGTAAGCCCCTGGAGGATAGTAGCCCAGGAGACCAGAGATTTTCCAGGACTTTGTTGCTTATGTTGTGCAGAGCCTCCTTCTGAGAGCTGCTGTAGATCCGGAGGTTTAACTCCTCCTTCACAGGCTCCTTCATCCTGTCCTCATTCCAGCGCATCAAGCCATCCAGCAGATACGCCTGGAAATGAGCATCACTGGCACTTGTTCCTTGTTATAACAAAAGTAAAATTAGATCACTATTGCAGATTTATCACAAAGAAAAAGTCGGATGAAAAAAAATCGACACCCACCTGGGATGAAACGGTTCAGGTGAAGGTGGAAAGACTCCAGAGAGGTGGAGCCACCAGCACAGCGATAAGTGCTACGCTCCACACCGCCCTTTTTCAGGGTGCCAGTTTTCATATAGAGGGGAAAACCTGGCAGGTCCTGAATAAGGCCGATGTGTCTCTGCTGGTCCAGCCAGATTTGCTGGATGCGGTGATGGTCCAACAGTGGAACACCCAGTGTGTCTTTCCCGGCCTCTCCGTCCATCTGATCAATAAGCACCTTGATCAGCCGGGCAGTCTCCTCCACTCCTCTAGTTCTCCTCCTGCAGTGGAGCGCCAGCTCTTTCCTGCCGATCCGCTCATCCAGGGCCGTCTCAGACACGTGTCCCGTGTCACTGGCCGATAGCTTCCCCTGCTTTGCCCGACGCAGAGCAGCCACGTCCTGGGACTGTTCATTGTATTGGGATTTATTTTTTGATGTCAAATGTCCTCATTCAATGTTATAAGAAAGATTATTATGAGAACGAAGCCTTCAATGTGGGTTGTTGTGGGGAAAATTGTACGGAGACAGAAACACGGAACATTGTTATGAGAAAAGTTTGTTCATGGAATGTTGTTTGTCATGAGGTAGAAAAAGCAGGGTTTCCTCTATACTCGTTAGAGTCTTCTGTGAGTCTGCGAATTATAACACCCAACCGGATTTTTATGCACGCTCTACCGGGGTCGTGGGCTCTCCGACTTTGGTAACGGTAAGAGATGGAAACTTAAAGAGTTATTATCCACTATTATGCTTTCTATGTATTCATTATTCTTTTTATTAATCCATTATTAATCATTATTCTTTTTATTAATCCATTATTAATCATTATTGTTTTTATTAATCCATTATTAATCTACTATGCTTACTTTGCTGTGATATTTGGGCTAAATAAACGCATTTGCTGTTAAATACTCAGAAAGGTGTTGTGTGTCATTTTTTGCCGACTTCCAACGAATCCTACAAAATTAATAAAAGTGTTTCACTACATTCATGTAGGCTGCAGCAGTCTCTGTCCACATACATGATGGCAGGCGGTGGTACTCCTGCCTCCCTGGAACGCTTCATGAGTACAGCTGCCATGGGCCAGAGCCCGTGCCCCTCTGCTGCTGTTAGCACAGAGCAAAGGACCTGTCTGTATTTGTTGCCCACATTTGTGCACCAGGCGGCTGTGTTTCTGGCTGCCCCAGCAAGTTTTTTAGTCACCTAATGGAAAATACAAAACACTGTGTTAGAAAAACTAATTTAACTGTGAAACAAAATGAAACTCAAATGTACTTTTTATTCAAATCCATTTTAAATATCTATTAATGTAATAAATTGACCTTCTTAGTGGAGTCCATCTTCAGGATAGTGCCAAACACAGAGGTGATCTTGGCTTTCACCTCGTCCAGCCGCGACAGCACATCCCTGCAGTACACCGACATAAACCACTTGGGCTTCGGGACAGCGGAAGGGTGGAGAGGGTCGGAAAAGACGGGACTCTCCAGAACGTGTGAGCTAACAAAACGCTCACAAGCAGAGAGATACAGCAGAGCACGCTCTGACCATGCCTCACTGTGTTCCTCATGAAGCTTATTGTACAGCTGGGTCACAGTGTTACCCTGAGTCCTCTCTCACATCATCCTCACCACCCACTTATCACAGGAGAACCTGGAAAAAGTCAAATCATGACATCAATCGATTATGAATTTTATCAGTGAACAAAAAAACATGAATAAAACCTACAAGACTGTACACACTGTTTATTGTTCTTGTTTCATACCTGTATGTCAGCAGTGCTGGGAACTGGCAGCGATGCCCCACATCCAGCTGCTGCAGGATCTCCCGTGACCACCCAGGGTACTTATTCTTGCACCGCTTGCACTCCAGATACTCGGTGACCATGTCGTACCACCCGTCTACATCCATAACCCTGCGCACAGTGCGGTACAGACCAGATGCAGTCAGTCTGTGACTACTGCAGGCAGGCTGTGGACAGGCGAGTGGAATGGCATACATCTTCAACGGCATCCAGAGGAACAGTGGACGGCCAAAGAAGACGTCTGGTGAAGAAGGTGGCTGAGTATAAATAGCCGGCGGCTGAGGTGGATACCACCAGAGCTTCAACTGAGCCACCAGCTCCGGCTTCCCAGTCTTGGGATGAGCTCTAAACAGAGTCTTCCTGATCCAGTCATGCTGGAAGGAAGGAAGTTGTTCAGCCCAGTGAGAAGGAAGCTCTGGGGGTGCTGGCGGAGCAGACACAGCTGAAAAGACATTAAGAACAATTACTCCCAAGATAAGAGATGATTGTCATGCAGCATTTGATTTGTTCAGCCAGAAACTGGACAGATTCAACTTTATTACAACATGAAAGAAGAGTGACGGAAGAGTGATTAAATGTTGAAGATGAAAAATGTTTGCAGATGACATTGTGATCTGTAGTGAGAGGAGGGAAGAGGTGGAGGAAAAGCTGGAGAGGTGGAGGTTTGCACTAGAAAGAAGAGGAATGAAGATTAGTCATTCCTCTGCTACCTCCATCTCTGCTTCCTGTTTTTTCTTCAGTCCCACCGTCTCTAGACCAAACAGCATGGCCGCTCTCACCATGGTTTTGTACACTTTTCCTTTCATTTTAGCTGAAACTCTTCTGTCACACATCACACCTGATACTTTCCTCCACCCGTTCCAGCCTGCCTGCACATGCTTCTTCACCTCTTTTCCACACTCTCCATTGCTCTGGACTGTTGATCCTAGATACTTAAAATCTTCCACCTTCTTTATCTCTTCTCCCTGTAACCTCACTTTTCCATTTGGATCCCTCTCATTCACACACATGTACTCTGTTTTATTCTGACTAATCTTCATTCCTCTTCTTTCTAGTGCAAACCTCCACCTCTCCAGCTTTTCCTCCACCTCTTCCCTCCTCCTCTCACTACAGATCACAATGTCATTAAACATGTTTTAATGGTCAGAAAACAAACGGAAAGATGATAGAAATTTAAGACCGTCTTTTTTCTGTAAAGTTTGTTAGCGTCATCTATCGTCAATCTGTGCAGCTTTTAGCGGCTAAAACAAGTAAAAAGATGCTAAAACACGTAAAAAAATGCTTCAAAGACCATCTGACAATATTTTTTATGTTAAAGAGATTAAAAAACAACACTTTTTAAGAACATTGCACGTAAACAATGAAAAAACACGCTTTTATTGAGTTTTAAGTAATTGTTTTTACCTCCAAACACTCAGCTAACGTCACGTAACACGATACCTAATTTGTTTAAGTTTAGATCTAATTTTTCAACAAAAAAAGTTTAAAATAAACATGTTAAAAGTTTGACCCACCTGTCGCTGTCAAGGAAAGTAGTCCTCATAAAACAGTCTGTTGTATCAATCCGCTCTGCTCGGCCCTCAAACATGACGTTGAACGTGACGTCAGGGCAAGACCGAGTTTGGTTTACTCAGAACTCGAACGCTGATTGGTTGACACATCCCGAGAATATACCGAGATATAGCGTATTCAGACGCTGATTAGTTGACATATCCCGGGATAGCTCACACAGATGAAACCACGAGGAGATAAGCTCCTCATCCTATCTCTGAGTGAGAGCCCAGCCACCCTGCGGAGGAAGCTCATTTCGGCCGCTTGTATCCGCGATCTCATTCTTTTGGTCACCACCCACAGCTGGTGACCAAAAGGTGAGGGTGGGAACGTAGATCGACTTTTAAATTGAGAACTTTGCTTTTCGGTTCAGCTCTTTCTTTACCACGATGGACCGATGCAGTGTCCTAGTTATTGCTGACGCCGCACCGATCCGCCTGTCGATCTCCCGCTCCATCCTTCCCCCACTTGCGAACCAGACCCCGAGATACTTAAACTCCTCCACTTGGGGCAGGACCCTGTCCCTGACCTGCAGGGGGCATTTCACCCTTTTTCGGGAAAGGACCATAGTCTCGGATTTGGAGGTGCTAATTCCCATCCCGGCCGATTCACACTCCACAGCAAATCGGCCCAGCGAGAGCTGGAGATCACGGTGTGATGAAGCCAACAGGACCACATCATCCGCAAAAAGCAGAGATCCGATCCTGAGGTTATTATTATTATTTTAAAATGACATATTATTTGTAAATTGATTAATTTAATTTAATAATGTGGGTTTTAGAGCATCAGCAATTTCTCATCCAATAACGAGTCTTTTCTTCTGATATTCTAACAAACAAAAGGTACATCTTGTTTCAAATGCATTCATTGTTTTTTTTGTTTTTTTTTTTTAGTATATCTCAGGGTTTTTTTTATGTAGAGTGTTTCTCATTAAACTCAACCACCACACCCCTGCCCCTCGGCTCCAATCAGCAGGGATGGGCTCTGACAACCCTAAAACCCTGTATGAGATCAATGGCTAAGAAGGTGACTGATTTTGAAGTTTTGTCTGTTTTATGGAACTAAATTTATTTTATACTGTTTTTTTTACATCATGCAAATCTAACTGTATTTTTTACTTATTTTGTACCCCAAGAAGATTAGTAGCTACCATGGTAGAAACTAAAGGGGATCCATTTGAACAAATAAATCGATTCATCACCAGAAATAATCTCATGAAATGATTTTGGACATTTTCATCTGCTTTAATCCACAGATCTAATTTCACCCACTTTCTTTTGCTCTTTTTTTCTTCTTTTCTCCTTTTTTTTATTCTTCTTTTTTATTCTTCCATTTTTTTATTTTACTTTATTCTATTAATAGCTCGCGACTGCTCGTTCGGCGATGATGTAATATTTAACAGGCCCAAATCCTCGTATAAACCGCCTGCAGTGCAGCGCTAAGAGGAGAGCTCCCCGTCAGAATGCATGAGGGTTCGGGTTCGAATCCCGTCACTGCAAAACTCTTTTTTTTTTTTTTTGTTCTTGACAAAATAACAATTCTATAAGCAGCAGTTAACTGGATCGTGTAATTCATCATCTTTTTATGTCCTGATTGTTAATACTTTTTAAATTATAGAGCTTTTTTTGTCCTTAATTTCTGTTCTGATCCGACTTCTTCCGCTTATCCGGAGCGCAGTTCCTGAGTGGCTGTAGGGAAGACGCCCACTTAAATTTGTTGACGCCCACTTCGGCTTGCAAGAACGACAATGGCAACCACTCTTCCTGATGCAACGAATAAATTTAGCAAACAAAAAGAATTTTGTCTTTTTTTTTTTAAAATAGATTAGAGACTTTAGGGATTTTAGCTTATACTACTGTGTAGTAATCTATTTTAGCCAGTAGATTTTTTTTTTTTTATTTTTGAATTACTCTATTCATGCCTCACCGGGGAAATTTGTTTGCTGCACTCCTTACACCGCAGCAGGCTGCCCTTCAACGGCGCCAATGGTGGGAGAAGTGGGGGTTAGGTGTCTTCTCCAAGGACCCCAGACGTGCTCTCCGTGGGACGCGAACCCGCGACCTTCCGGTCCGCGGGCGAACGCGCTAACCACGCGGCCACCGTCTCCACCCAGATGTCAGTGTTATCCAACTTAAACCAGACCCACATACAGACTTCTTTCACATCTCTATATATACTGTATATTAGAGAGAAATTACATTATTAATCACAAACAACTTGCCCAAAAGGGACAGAATAAACAGTCAGACCAGTTCCACTTTGAATGATATTGAGGAACACTTTCAATGTTCCTCATGTAACATGAGCTTAAGAAAAAATGTTCCTTGCTACTTTAAGATGAGTCTTTTAATCAAGAATCAAGAAAACCTTTAACAGTCTGACAGTGGGGAAATTGCAAGAATTAAGGCCTGCAGCCAAAAACATCAGCGCTACCTTTGATGAAGAGCTAGAGATACAAAGGGAAGGGAGGCTAGATTCTGTGTTTTAAAAAAGTAAGTCATCCGGCTTCCGGATGGTAGAACTCTTCACCCCATCTCTGAGTGAGAGCCCAGCCACCCTGTAGAGGAAGCTCATTTCGTCCGCTTGTATCTTGTTCTTTTGGTCACCACCCACAACTGGTGACCATAGGTGAGAGTAGGAATGTAGATCGACTTGTAAATTGAGCGTATGAAAATGTAGTATGCGAGGAAAACTTAGATCCGAGGTCCCAAACTCCGGCCCTGGAGGGTTGGTATCCTGAAGGTTTTCTTTGTGTTCTTGCATCTACATACTTGATCCCGGTTATTGAGTCATGGTGCCACATTTTATTGGCTGTTGATTTCACTTTATGTGCATCGGCTGTATTGATTCAGGAACACGATGAAAACCTTCAGGACACCGGCACTCCAGGACCAGATCTAGACACCCCTGACTTAAATCGTTTTCTTGGAAACATAAAAAGAATTTCTAGTGAAATATGGGCTCTAGTAAAAGCTCTGTAAAGTTTTTGTGCCTTTTCATGAGTGCAGACGACTTTGAGATTCTTTTTGAAACCGGGACCAACAGCTGTGATGTCACATCCAGAAAAAAAGTATTTTAAAATGCAGGGAATTATTTTTCTCATTTGTTCGAGTCACTAAAGACACCAACACTGGGAGTAATTCATGTAGTTTTAAAAGATGTTTTCTTAGATTAATCTTACTTGTTTGACCGTCAGGTACATATGATGGATTTTCTTGTCCTCGTTTCTGTCCATCTGTTTTGGCAGCACTTAACTGGCTCTGGGTCCTCACCCTCCTGTCACACAAAAAAATCACTTTTACATGCATCTCCATAGAGCTCCATATGTACGATAAAAATCACACAAAACTTACTGACCTTACGTCTTTTTCATAGTTTGGCTCTAAAGAAAGTTGTAGAATCATGTTATTTAGACCATATAAAAAAGATGTATATGTTATTCATATTTGCTTACGTTTTTCTTTCCTGCGTTTGTAACAGAAGAGGATACCAAGTATCAGCAAAACCAGCAGGGCGAGTCCTCCGAAAGTACAAACTACAGCTATCAGCACTGTCCAGTCAGTGGGTTTGGGAACTTGAACAAAGAAAAGAAAAAAAATAATTCAAACTAAAACAATCCAAATTATTTTTCTTTTAAGAAATTAAACTTAAAAATGGGTGTCATGATGGTGCAGTGGCATCACATTAAGAAGGTCAGGGGTTCGAGTCCCAGGTGGGACGAGGCTTGGAATATTGGCCTTTCTGTGTGGAGTTTGCATGTTCTCCCCGTGTATGTATGGGTTTTGTCCAGATATTCTGGTTCCCTCTAGCCCTTCGAAAACATGCATGTTAGGTTGATTGGTCACTATATGTTTGACCTTAGGAATGAGTATTGTGTGTATGGTTGTGTGTGTGTCCCCGCGACAGAGTGGCAACTTGTTCGGGGTGTACCCTACCTTTCGCCTCAAATCAGCCGGGATGGGCCCCAGCACGCCCCGCTACCGCATAAGGAATAGACGGTTAAGAAAATGACTGACTGACTGACTGAAATGGGTGGCATGATGGTGCAGTGATCAGTACAGTGGCCTCACAGTAAGAAGGTCAGGGGTTTGAGTCCCAGGTGGGACAAGACTTGGAACACTGGTGTTGTTCCACTGGTAAGTGGAACACTGGCCTATTCAGACTGGCTGGTTCTGTCAATCGGCAGCAAACAGGACACACTTGAGGCAGTGGTGGAGAGGAGGTCACTAAACAAACTTTTGTCCATCATGGACAGTCATGACCATCCTCTCTACCCACTCCTGGACGAACAGCGGAGCTCCTTCTCCAAGAGGCCCCGACAGCTCCGCTCGAGAACATCTCGTTACTGGAGGTCTTTCTTTCCGTACGTGATCGGGCTCTACAACGACTCACTTAGCAGATAGGAAATTGTTGCTGTGACACACAAATTTCCCATGTGTGGGATCATTAAATTACTTATATTCTGATTTCTGTGGGGAGTTTGCATGTTCTTCCTGTGTCTGTGTGGGTTTTCTCCAGGTACTCCGGTTTCCTCTCATCATCCAAAAACACAAATGTTAGGTTGACGTTAGGTTGGCAATTCCAGCCACATCTCCAGTGGAGGGCCTGTTCAGTGTTGGGAGGGGGGATCTTTCACTCAGAGAGATGCTGACTGACAGACACAGTATTTAAGTAGCTCATATTCATCCGTTCAAACGGGTACATTCATAATTAAAGGGAACTGATGCAAAGGATAATTTTTATAAATTATAATATTAGTATCACTGTAGTAGTTTCACATTATCGACCAATAAGAAACACATTTTAAAAGATTATCAAAATTCCAGATTTTACCCTTTTTTAAAGCTAATTACAGTTTCTAGCAGTCTTTGGTACGTTAAATTATTCCCAAACTTATTTTGGGAATAGTTCAAATTTATGCATTATTTTCTCACCAACCACCATGAAGACAGAACTGGATTGAGGGGTTTGTAGTGCAGCCACGGATGCAGAGCATTGGACCGTGGAGCTGCTGACCGCCTGGAACTTCAGGATACTGGTGGAGTTGAAATAGTTTCCATCAGACATGCTAGAGGTGTTGTACAACTGGCTGTCCATAGCGTGACCATTTTGGCTCCAGGTGACTGTTGGTAAGGGAAACCAGGTGTTGGTGACACACTGGAACTCCACATGCTGATCCTGCTTCACTGTGACGTTACCTCCCATGATGCTCACCGCACCCCTCTCTGTGAAAATAATAAATGTTATTAGGTCAAGCTGAAAAGAATGATGACTCTCAAAAATAAACCATCCAGTTCCTGGATTGCTCAATCAAACTTGGGTCACAGTGGTGCTGGAGCCTATCCTGACCTATTAGCAGGTGAGAGGCAGGGTACACCCTGTACAGTCTGTCACAGCTCTCAGATAACTTCCAAAATACCTACCTTTTCTAAAATGTTGCCCATGGAAATAATATAAATCTAAATAATCTGATGAAGGTGTACCCTGCCAGTGGCCTGCTTACTAGTCAGTGCAAGTTCCAAAACCCATCCCAGCAGTGACACGTTTTTTGTGTTTTAAAGCTCAACATTTTCTATAATTTGCTTGATGTGTAGAACCTTCAAACACTTTTTCATATGAAGATACGATAAAATAAACTGGGAGGGGTTCAACATGATTGACAACAGAGTTGCAATCATTCTGTTCCTCGCCATCTCCTCCACACAGGCAAGCGGTGAGCCAACCACAGAACCAGCTTTTTTAATAAGTCTCTTTAGGCTGTTGGTGTCCTTGGTTTTTATTGCAGCTCCCCAGCAGATAACAAAGAAGAACGGGACACACGCCATGATGGATTGGTACATTATGAAGACCTGGATCTTAGGTGGTACAGTCTACTCAGGCTCTTCTTGTAGATGATATCCGTGTTGGTGGACCATTCCCATTTTTTGTTCATGTGAATGCCCAAAATCTGTTCAATGAGACCGTTTCCACATCAGATCCATCGATGAAGACCCAGAAAGGTTGAGACATCGAGCTGAAGTCCACCATCATCTCCTTTGAAAACTGATAATTACAGTAAAAGCTAAAACAACAGGAAAAAGTACAGCAGGCAGCCGCCCAGAACAGTCCCAGAAAGTTGTGACCTTCAGAATTGTTTTTTTTAAATCCACTTCTGAATGAAAAAAACAGTCTTTAAAGTTAGTCTAACTTCAAAAAAATAAAAAAAAATTAAAAATGATCACGAAGAACAAAACGGTTCAATAAACCTACAATTCTAGATAAATGGGTTTTCACTGACAATTACGTTGCTTTGACATAAAATATAGATCCAAATGGAACAGAACCCACCTTGAACATTGAGCTGTGCTGTCTTCGGTGTGTAATCTCCCTGCACGGTGCAGATGACCGGACCAGCTTCTCTGTGAGTCACATTGTGGATGGTGAACTCCACACAGCTGGTGACACCAGTAGAGCAAAACCTAGCAGAAAACTGCTCCGATGATGAAATTATTTCACCAGATGTGCGAACGGTGAGAACAAGGAATCCTCGGACCTGCCAGGTCATGACGTTCCAGGTTCCCTGCACGCTGGCATTGAACCTTGCAACAGAACCCAGCAGCACGGCAGCATTCATCGGCTCCAATGTTACCTCCTGTGCCACCACTAGAAATAAAGACATCAAAGCATCACGTTCCACTCATCATTTTTTAAAATAGTAACAACCTCCAATCAAGAAAAAGAATCAAGAAAACCTTCATTAGTCTAACAATGGCAAAAAAAAAAAAAAAAACACATTAGCGTCCCTGGGTGGGGTTGAACTACCATCCTTTCGGTTAACAGCCGAACGCGCTAACCAATTACGCTACAGAGACGGTGTCAAACACAAGAGTTTAAGTATATCAGGTGTTGTTCATGACGGGGGCGAAAGATTGAGCGGTAAATACACACATCGGTGCAGCGTCCAAAATAATCAAGACATTGCATCGGTCTGTCGTGGTAAAGAAAGAACTGAGTCTTTTGGTCCACAAAAAAAAAAAAGAAGAAGAAAGGAAGGGGAATAGTTAAGCTATCCCCTTACAGGACCAGCGAATGGGCCACCAAAATGCACGAAAATGACTCTTATATTTTAAAATGTTCTGGAGTCATGGCCCCTACCCCCATACTGGCTTTGTCAGGGTTTTCTCCTAAAAATGAGACTCTTTCCGCTCTGTGGCCACCACAAATCCTTGCTCACATTTACCCCAAATGTTAAAGTTGCTGCTTCTGTAATCACTGATTGTTAAATGTTGGCCCGCATTTTTTTATATGTTATTACTAAGTCTTTTAGTCCTCTAAGGCAGGGGTCCCCAACCTTTTCTGCGCTACGGACAAGTTTAGTGTATGATAATATTTCCACGGATCGGTCAAAAGGTGTAGCAGAAAAGCTAAAGAAGACCAGCCTGAAAAAAACTGGCTTTTTAAATCAATAATAACAAACTTAAATCCACTTTGTCTTCAAGAGAAAATTTATTAGTAGCGTCTTTATAACGTGGAAACATTCTCTCTGCTCGAACGGACTCTGGTTGCTATGGTAACGGTAAACATACCTTCAAAATAAAGGACGTCACAAAAAGAAAGTGAATAAAATACCAGTTAAACTACTCACAGTAAGACTAGATCAATCAGAGTTCTGAGTTTGTTTTGCTGGAACCAGACAGTCCCATCTTGACCTGAAACCTGAAGAGTGTTTCTAAGGTCCAGTCTGCTTCGTTAGTTTGTAACTCTCCTTAGCAAATAAGCTTCCTGTAGATCTTTGTTTTTTTACTCATTTTGCTAGTTTATGGGTTTAAATTTAATGGGATGATGCGTCAAGAGTGAGTCATTGATGGATGTAAGGAAGAAAATCCGGTGACCCTTCAAATTAAAACATAATTACGGCTTGAATAATAAACTAAACGACAATAATGAAAGTTATTTCTTCTTTCTGTGCGGCCCGGAACCACATGACCCACGGTTCGGTACCGGTCCATGGTCCGGTATTTAGGAACCACTGCTCTGAGCAAGTTAACACCCATCAGTTCTCTTTAATGATTCATATTGATGACAGGAGCACACGGTGTGCTCAGTCTGTCCTTTATTGAACATTTCATCATAATTTAAATGAGCATTTTTTTCTTTATTTTGGGTGAGTAAAATTTAAATTAACATACAGTTATGACATAATTACTGTACGAGAACCTAGAAAAAATATTAGCGATGAATAGGAAGCAGAAAAACTTGCTGAATCCTAATTACTTTTGTAATCACTTGAAACTAAGAGCCTACAATTCCTCTTTCTTGTTTTCACGCTAAATTGTCCTTTATACCTCGCAGCCTGCAGATGGAGCTCACTGTGGACTCGAATATTTGGGTCGATTTTTGGATATTGGATCGAAATTGTTCGAAAGTTCTTGACCCTCGAATGTACAATACTAAGTATCCAGTACATAAATTTATGTGAAGACAGAAGGAACCTTCTTGGTTCACAGATTGTGATAGTTAACCAGTAACGCATCCTATATAGGTTTTATGTTTTGGGATTTAATTTGAACAGAGTTTAGGTGGCTTATCGCCTTAGTATGTGTTAGTTTTTGCTTTGGTGGTAGTGTGTTCTGCCGTATTATCCCCAGCCGTAAGGCTGGGGATGTGTCCGGCTGTGATTACCACACGCAAAAACCATTTCAGACTAACAGTACGTACGTGTCCTGGGCCACTTATTCTTCGCCCGGCCTTCTTTGACTGACGGTATTAACATATTCTGAAATATTAAGGCTTCTATATTAAGCATAACATATAAAACACACACATCAAAGATATTTTGATGTGTGTGTTAAACAACAAGATATTTTGTTGTTTAAAACAATATTTTTCAGTGATTTATTTTACAAAAAGATTGAAAATTTAACGCGCTTGGAGCATTTTGGGAAAAAAATGTCACACGTCAAATCATCGTGGAAATCTGATTGGATAACCAAAAGCTCCGTTCTTGGAGTCACGTGAGCCGTTGGGAAACGTTAGTTTGGTGCTGTGGACGGTAGGGGGCGAAAAATTCTATAATTAGAAATTAATGCTAAAGAAGTTGTCCCTTTTAACTCTAATTTCTCATTTTTAATGGGAACGTCACTAGTTACGGTGAATTGTACTGTACTTGTGTTTTTGTATTTGTACTTGTAAATAAGTATTTTCGTACTTGTATTGTATTTTTGAACTTGTATTTTTTATGTATTGATTCACTTTGCTTTGTTTTGATCTGTTTCTAATTTTATTTTATTTATTTAGTTATTTTTACTTTAATTTTTTTTCATTTCTGATCTATGGCTTATCGATAATTGTGATCTGTACAGTGACTTTGGGGTATCTTTAAATGTGCTTTTAAATTAAATGTATTATTATTATTTTGTTCTTATTCAGATACTTCCAGCCTTTATCATTTAGTACAGAAACTATCAGTGTACTTAGCAACTGACAATGGACGACTCCAGTAAGTAATTAAGTATACCTAAATCTTATAAAAAGGATAAAATGCATTGAATTGTCTACATTTCATGTTGTGCACTTAACTAAAAACTCAACAATTTCGGGAGGACATGCCTGATTTGCGTAGGTAAAGGCCAAACATCTAATAAATGTATGGGAACAAAAAACAAGCAAAAAGAAAGATGAGGACATCTATTGACTTCTTTAGATATTTAGCTGTGGAGTAGAATAAGCTAATATTTAAACAATAGTCTTGGACACATTGGATGCTCCTCCCGGGGAGGGATCTCTCTTTCGTGTCGATCCCCACGAGGTTTCTTATTTTTTCTCCACTGGTGGGTTTTTTAGGAGTTTTTCCTCACCGTGAAGGAGAGTCTAAGGGCATAAAT
This sequence comes from Neostethus bicornis, assembly GCA_902685375.1. Classification (NCBI taxonomy): domain Eukaryota; kingdom Metazoa; phylum Chordata; class Actinopteri; order Atheriniformes; family Phallostethidae; genus Neostethus; species Neostethus bicornis. The sequence continues at coordinate 27,781,154 of LR738555.1, read as the reverse complement.
GTGTCAGCCTTGTTTAGTTAGCATTTGTTATTTATTTTTCTTGCTGTGTATGTGTTAATACATTCCTCTTTTTCTTGTGAGGCCTATGGAGACAGAAATTCTGTGATTTTGGGCTATACAAATAAATTTGAATTGAACTATAACGTTGGCATATAATCTAAAACATTACTGTTTCCCCACAGCTTTATACAACTTCTGTTTTTTTTTTCTATTGTTAATAATGACCCGTTTGTTTCCCCCGAAGCCATGAATTCTCATGTCATAATTTATCCTTTCTACATCAGACAGATACAGGAGTGGATCCAGGGGCGTGGGGGGTGCATGCTCCACCGTTTTTGGTCCACAAAAAAAAAAAAAAAAAAAGAAGAAGAAAGGAAGGGGAATAGTTAAGCTATCCCCTTACAGGGCCAGCGAATGGGCCACCAAAATGCAGGAAAATGACTCTTATATTTCAAAAATGTTCTGGAGTCATGGTCCCTACCCCCATACTGGCTTTGTCAGGGTTTTCTCCTAAAAATGAGACTCTTTCCGCTCTGTGGCCACCACAAATCCTTGCTCACATTTACCCCAAATGTTAAAGTTGCTGCTTCTGTAATCACTGATTGTTAAATGTTGGCCCGCATTTTTTTTATATGTTATTACTAAGTCTTTTAGTCCTCTAAGGCAGGGGTCCCCAACCTTTTCTGCGCTACGGACAAGTTTAGTGTATGATAATATTTCCACGGATCGGTCAAAAGGTGTAGCAGAAAGCTAAAGAAGACCAGACTGAAAAAAATGGCTTTTAAAATCAATAATAACAAACTTAAATCCACTTTGTCTTCACGAGAAAATGTATTAGCAGCGTCTTTATAACGTGGAAACATTCTCTCTGCTCGAACGGACTCTGGTTGCTATGGTAACAGTAAACATACCTTCAAAATAAAGGACGTCACAAAAAGAAAGTGAATAAAATACCAGTTAAACTACTCACAGTAAGACTAGATCAATCAGAGTTCTGAGTTTCTTTTGCTGGAACCAGACAGTCCCATCTTGACCTGAAACCTGAAGAGTGTTTCTAAGGTCCAGTCTGCTTCGTTAGTTTGTAACTCTCCTTAGCAAAGAAGCTTCCTGTAGATCTTTGTTTTTTTACTCATTTTGCTAGTTTATGGGTTTAAATTTAATGGGATGATGCGTCAAGAGTGAGTCATTGATGGATGTAAGGAAGAAAATCCGGTGACCCTTCAAATTAAAACATAATTACGGCTTGAATAATAAACTAAACGACAATAATGAAAGTTATTTCTTCTTTCTGTGCGGCCCGGAACCACATGACCCACGGTTCGGTACCGGTCCATGGTCCGGTATTTAGGAACCACTGCTCTGAGCAAGTTAACACCCATCAGTTCTCTTTAATGATTCATATTGATGACAGGAGCACACGGTGTGCTCAGTCTGTCCTTTATTGAACATTTCATCATAATTTAAATGAGCATTTTTTTCTTTATTTTGGGTGAGTAAAATTTAAATTAACATACAGTTATGACATAATTACTGTACGAGAACCTAGAAAAAATATTAGCGATGAATAGGAAGCAGAAAAACTTGCTGAATCCTAATTACTTTTGTAATCACTTGAGACTAAGAGCCTACAATTCGTCTTTCTTGTTTTCACACTAAATTGTCCTTTATACCTCGCAGCCTGCAGATGGAGCTCACTGTGGACTCAAAATTGTTCGAAGGTTCTTGACCCTCGAATGTACAATACTAAGTATCCAGTACATAAATTTATGTGAAGACAGAAGGAACCTTCTTGGTTCACAGATTGTGATAGTTAACCAGTAACGAATCCAATATAGATTTTATTTTTTGGGATTTAATTTCAACAGAGTTTGGGTAGCTTATCGCCTTTTTTATTATCGTCTTTGTGGTTGCTTTGGTGGTAGTGTGTTTTGCCGTATTGTCCGGCTGTGATTACCACACGCAAAAACCATTTCAGACTTACAGTACGAACGTACTGTAATATTTTTATCCAGTACATAAATTTATGTGAAGACAGAAGGAACCTTCTTGGTTCACAGATTGTGATAGTTAACCAGTAACGAATCCTATATAGATTTTATTTTTTGGGATTTAATTTCAACAGAGTTTGGGTGGCTTATCGCCTTTTTTTTTCCTGTTTGTACTTGCTTTGGTGGTAAATGTGTTCTGCCGTATTATCCCCAGCCGTAAGGCTGGGGATGTGTCCGGCTGTGATTACCACACGCAAAAACCATTTCAGAATTACACTACGTACGTGTCCTGGGCCACTTATTCTTCGCCCGGCCTTCTTTGACTGACGGTATTAACATATTCTGAAATATTAAGGCTTCTATATTAAGCATAACATATAAAACACACACATCAAAGATATTTTGATGTGTGTGTTAAACAACAAGATATTTTGTTGTTTAAAACAATATTTTTCAGTGATTTATTTTACAAAAAGATTGAAAATTTAACGCGCTTGGAGCATTGTGGGAAAAAATGTCACACGTCAAATCATCGTGGAAATCTGATTGGATAACCAAAAGCTCCGTTCTTGGAGTCACGTGAGCTGTCCGGAAACGTTAGTTTGGTGCTGTGGACGGTAGGGGGCGAAAAATTCTATAATTAGAAATTAATGCTAAAGAAGTTGTCCCTTTTAACTCTAATTTCTCATTTTTAATGGGAACGTCACTAGTTACGGTGAATTGTACTGTACTTGAGTTTTTGTATTTGTACTTGTAAATAAGTATTTTCGTACTTGTATTGTATTTTTGAACTCGGATTTGACCGAATACACGGTCAAATCCGGAAGAGAAGAAAAAGAACAGGTTGTGCGTGTTTAAATTCTTACAAAAGATCAAAAACGATCTTTTCCAATCCACATATAAACCGATCAATGGAAAAAAAAAGTCAAGTTCAACCCCTTGAGATCATTTTGAGGTTTGTTAATGAACTTTTTTTAGATTCTATCTCATAATAAATGAATTCTGTTTGGAGCATGTGTTCAAATTTAATGAGTCAGTCTGAACTAATTGACTTTCTACATGCTGGGAATCGATGTTAAAGACAAAACTAAAGTAAATTAAAGTTCATTCTTCAGTATTTAGATGATAAAAATAATAATCTAGAAGATTAAGGGAATTTTTGAAAGTAAATCATCTAATTAATTGAAACTTGTTCATGTGTCTTGTGGACAAAGTGTGTACTGCAGTAGATTTTGAGAAGGCCGCAAAATAATGTTGGTTCTTTTTATTCATGTTTCCAACAGAAAAAATAATATTCAGCCAATTTAGATTTTTTTTTTCAGATATGTTTCTTGTATTGTTGTTTTTCTTGGCGGACCATAATTGGTTTAACACCCTTGCTGCTTTTCCACCTGTTGGGAGCCATAAGAGGAAAATTGTTCTCATTTTGTTTTTCCTGCTTCTCTTTTATTTTGAAGACATTACTCATATGCTACAGAAACACAATTTTGAGTAGAGATAACAAATAGAAGTACATAAAATTTAGAAGTAAAATTGATCAAATTGGACTCAAATTGTGTGTCCAATTTGAGTGATGGTGAGTGATGTGAGACCCCACTCAAAAGGACTCATGTTTGTTATTTTTACCTATAATTTTCACTTTGTTAAAGAGACAGTCACTGTCTATCAATTGGAGGTATTAACACTGTTTTAACTGTGTTAAAGAAACAGTCACCTGAAGACCAGACCCGTGCTGCACGCCTGGTAACGATGTCCATCAACGCACCAAAGAACCCTCCACGCGACCCTGTCGGAGATAAGCTGATCAGAATCGAAGGAAGACAAACCAAAACCATGGCTTACAGGAATGTAGGTAAGAAAGCAGCTTAACAAAACTCCGGGCACCACTGTAAGAATAAAAGTGACTCTTCAAAAAAAAAAAAAAACAGTGATTGTGACATAATTCTTTTTGGCAGCACAACGCTTGTGCTGTGGTGTTGATGTTGAATATCCTCTGGACCCCAAGCAGTACCTCATCATTGGAGCAGTTTGGTCAGACACCACCCGCTCATCTCTGGCACTGAAAATGGGACGTTGGCTGTAATGCTTGGCGGTACGATAAAAACTTATATTTTTAAAAATTTTAAATGTTTCACACTGGGTTTTTTTGTTTTCTGCCCCTTATGAATAAATGTTAGGTCTGACAATGTTTTATCCACGCGTCTTCCTCTTTTTGAATATTTACACACACAAGTTTGGGAGTTAAGACTCTGTAAAATAAACAATGAAACTACATTCAACTAAATTCAGAAATTGTTTTCTTTATATTCCTCACAGCTGACTGTGCCAGGAAGAAGGACAGCAGTCTCCGGCTGTGCATCGACCACAGACTATGAAATGAGAAGAAACGACCAGACCTTCATTCAAGCTCCAGAATCAATGAAATCCTGAAAAACCTTTGAGGTACACAAATGGTTCACTGTTCTGACCCAGTGTAAAGCATACCACCAGGGGTTCAAGTGGTTGGGTTTAATCACCACTTAGAGGTGAAAGAAAGAGCTCAGGGATGAAGTGTGTTTCATGTCTTAATGACATTCTCTCTGCTAAAGTAAGACTCTCTGTGCAAAGTATACTATCTGTGTATTCAGATAGTAAAGCATTTAATTTACAGCTTTTGTTAAGTGACGATGGTTAACTACGGTTGTTCAAATTATTTTTGGGTGCACTCAAGAGATAAAATTCAAATTTCATAGTTTGTTTTTTTTTCCAACTTTGTCAGACTTTTATGTTTATTTGGTTCTAAGAGGCTTCTCAAAGCTTCCTATCAACAAAAGTCTTAAGTTAAATTTCTAAAGAGTGGCTTTGGAATTGGGACACCTTTTCAGCTATAGGAGACACCTCCATATTGTTCCAAAGATTTCAAATATCGAAGCATTAAAAGGTCAAAAAAACAACCCACCCTCACTCCATATTTCACAACATTGTCGGCCTCACATTCCTGGGTAACCCGTTTTCTCATTGTTTTTGACACAGACACAATTGAAGAACGATCAAACAAGGTTACTTAAACTGTATTAAGTATTTACAAGACTTAGGGATTATCTGCAAATAATTATAACAGAGCACTAAAACAAACTGGCAACTTCTTCAGGGTGTACCATGCCTCTCACCTGAAATCACACAGGATAGGCCCTGGCACCCTCTGTGACCCCAGCAGGCATCAAAGGTTCAGAAGATGAATGAATTAATCTTTACAGCACACAACACATGGTTTCTTTTGAGAAAGTTTTCACAAAATTTTTCAAATGAAATAAAAATCTTCATTATTGTCTAAATCAGTCTCTGCCATCCTCTGCTGTGGTAAATCATGATAAAAAAAATTAACAATATTTTGGCATTATAGAAAAAAAGACAAAAAGCAAAATACCACAAGTTCTAAGAATAATCTGACAAAGAATGAATACTCCTGATACATTTAAAAAAATACAAATAGCAAATGAATTAAACAGAAAATTAAACAGAAATCAAATCTTAAGTTCTAAATGCAATGATCACAGAACTTTAACTTGCAGTGATTTACATCAAAAGTTCAGCTTATACACACAAACTTGTTGGGAACACTTCTCAACACACAACACAAGTTGAGAGACTAAATAAGAACCATGACTCATTGAAGGCAGACACCATCAAGGTTGATACAAGTTTTTTTAGTAGTAGGTAAACATATCAAGAAAGACTTCACTCATTTTTTGGAGTTGTTATAAAGACCACTTGAAAGATTGTTCAGACGAGATCGCAGTTCCTTGCGGACCAATGAGACTCTTGCTAATTTTTGTTTGTACTCTTCGATGTTGTAATTAAGATTATTGCCGACGAGGTCGGAAAAGCTGTGATCCACAAACAGCAAACGAGCAGAAGGACTGGATAAATGTAGTCCATCTGGTCTCATGAACTTAGAATTGTTTCACACTAGAAACAAATATCTTCAGAATTACTTCATTGATCCCACACGTGGAAAATTTGTGTGTTACAGCAGCACACAAGAAAGAAATAGACAGTATGTATACAAGAAGGATAATGAAAAATAATAAAATATTAAAATAGAATGAATAATGTGACTAAACATTGAGGACAATACGGACTGAATGTGCACAAGGAGGTAAAAAGTGGCATAAGCGATATAAAGTGACAAACAGTGATGAATTACATGAACATGAATCTTGGGTGCACCCTCACTATTAAACTTTAAATGTCTCAATTTCAATCAGACACAACAATAATAAGTATTTGCACATGGTGCGGCAGGCTTCACTGGTTCCAGCCATGTAGCATACCACATCGTGAAGGTTGTTTTTTTTTTTATTGGTTCAACGTCAATAACAAGTGGGTCCAACATGGTGAAATCCAAGAGAGCCAGTCAAAAAAAAAAGACCTAAGGGACACATGATCATAAAACAAAAAAAAATTCCGTTCTGTCATCTTCCGCTTGTTCAGGGGCCAGGTTGCAGGGGCAACAGCCTCAAATGTGCAAATTATTTCACAAGCAATTCTGATTGTTTAATTGTGTTTTCTGTTTTTCTTTTAAAATGTTTCAATCATATGTTATTTGACACGTCATCATTTTTTAAGAACTCATTTAATAAACTCAACTTTTTATGGAATTTGCAAACGTGACTGTAAGTGATGTATGTGTGTGTGCGTGCGTGCGTAGGTGCGTGCGTGCGTGTGTGTTAACGTCATGTACATGTTTTGCCTCTTGACCAGGACACACTTGAAAAAGAGATTTTTAATCTCAATGAGTTTTAATCTTGGTTTAGATAACATGTTAACTTTGATAATCAGAATAATTCTAATGTATTATTTGTGTTCCATATTTTGTATTTTATCTGTATTTGAATTTTTTTTTTTTATTTCGGTCACAGTGCAACCTCATATCAATGAAATATAGAAAACAACCATATTCCAGCAAAGGACCGAAAAGGTATCGGCTGAAGCAAACGCTTATTACGCCGACCCTTTTTTTTTTTTTTTATGTCATCATAAAAGCAAAAAGACATAAGTAAATACTAAGTCATCATAATTGTTATAACACATAACATAATAATATCATAATACATCATAACACATAACATAATCATAACACATAACATATAACATAATCATAACTCATAATCATAACACATAACATAATCATAACACATCATAATTGTTTACTTTTTATATAAGCTTGAATTTAACCATCAAGACTTGCATATTTTTTAAGTATTAATAACTTAAATTTCTTTTTTATTTGTAACATAAAATTTGTAACATAAAACTTTTTTTTTTCGGTTGAGAGCACATTGCAGATTAAAATCATTATTGATGTGATATGTTTCTGTTTATGGAAAAGTTTGGACAACTTTAAAGCTGTATAAATCATTTCAATATTATGGAGCAAGAATGTTCAACAAAACAATGGAACCTCAATATGAACTAGTTTTTTTTTGTCTTTTGAATGTAAATTGTTTCAAGTTTTTTTTGTTTGTTTTTTTATCAGCTGTGAAGTAAAACTTTTGTTTCATGTTGATGTGGTTATGAATTATTTGAACACTGAATGAAATAAACTTGTACTTTATGTAAAATAATTTGGACTCTTCTTTTTGTTATTTTCAGTTCATTCTTGTCTAAAAGACTTTAATAATGGTACAAAAAAAATCAGTCGAATGAAAACTTTTTGCTGAGAGGTCACCATTCATTTATTAAAATTAAAACAGGATATTTACAGAACAAATTATTTTCGTACAATGACTTGTGCTAATTGTTAACATTTCTAAGTTATTGAATTTGGCTTTTATACAATTGCTGTCAAAAACAGGAAAAGTATGAACCAGGTTCTGCAATATTGGAAAAGCAGGACCGCTAACGTCACACCAGCTCACAGTTTTGTTTTGGTTTTTTTTACTTCTTAATAATTTATTACAGCTTTCAGAGACATTTAATGTAGATTTTTGTCGGATATGTTTTCTGTAGTGTTGTTTTTCTGGACGCAGTGAAGGAAGACATGAAGATAGTTGGTGTGATCGCAGAGGATTCAGCAGATAGGGTTAGATGGAAGAAACTGACTTGCTGTGGCGACCCCTGAAGGTAAACGCCAAAACGAAAAGAAGAATCACCAGGCCAGCTAGAAACTTAGGGGCAGAGTTCTGTTTCAGATTCCTGATGGATCCTCTCCGTTCCTGTACTGGGCATGGCCATACCGAGGAGACCTCTGCGCTTCATCTATCATCCCTGCTCCATCAGGATGAAGAACATCTACTCTGATTTCTTCAGATATAAAACTGTAGAGTAAGAATTAGAAGAAGCTAATATTTAATTAACACTCTTAGACACGAGCAGCACGGTGGCACAGTGGTTAGCACAGCCACCTCACAGCAAGAAGGTCTGAGAAGGTGGGACAAGGCTTGAAGCACTGGTCTTTCTGTGTGGAGTTTGTAAGTTCTCCCCATCTACCGTATGTGTGGGTTTTTTCTGGTTTCCTCCCACTCTCCCAAAAACATACATGTTAGGTTGATGAAATTGCCCCTAGGAATGAGTGTGTGTGTGGATGGTAATGTGTGTGGCCCTGTGACAAACTGGCGACCTGTTTAGGACGTACCATGCCTCTCGCCTTCAATCAGCCGGGGTAGGCTTTGGCACCCCCCGCTACCCTGTTCGGAGAGGATGAGTCTTAGACATATTAGTGTTAGACATGGTTTTAGGAATGCTACAGACATCATAAACATTCTTTTTTATTAGAATTTTCAAAAAAACTGCAATTATCTCTTTTGTTATAAATTAAATGAAGCAACAAAAAAAAACCCCACAAAGTTATATAATACGTGAAAATTTAAAAAATAACACCACAGGTTTTTTTTCGCTATTGAGACAATGAAATTATATCAGAGATAGAAAAAAACAGGAGCAGCACTAATGGGATTTGGAGTATGGAGACATAAACAAGGTAGGTGATCGGATTTCAGGTAGCTTTCTCTGAGAGGAGTTTCCTCTTGTTCAGTGCTTCAAAAATCCTGTCAATGAGGGTCTGAAAAAACAAGCACCAGTGTTTTTGTACATTTTATATTGAAGTCATTTAGTGTAGTTCTACAATTTAGCCAGTAGATGTCAGTGTAAGATCATATAATGCCTCCCTATTTAAAAAAATGATTTACAGTTATTTTTAACACTATTTTGTAAAAAAAAAAAAAATCACCCAATTAAACTGTTCTGCATACATTAAAATTGTATTTTTTAAAATAAAAGTACCTTCAACAATCATAAATCACTAGTTTTTCAAAACTGGCTACATTTCTTTGGGTGATTTGGCATCCAATTTTTTGTGGACGAAAACAATGAAAGTCATTTGGAGAGCCCACATCAGGCCTCTCTGCTAAACATCCTCAAAATGTTAATGTTTCAACGTGAAACAGATCTCCAGATAGGAAGGTTTTATCATCTGATCACAGAAAGTAAATCCCTGCAGAGATTTTCTTATTCAGACATTCAAAGTAGACAATTGTTTTGTGATTTTGGTCTGTACAAATAAAATGGAATTGAATTCAGAAACAGTTTAATGATCTAAATTAAAGCTTCTAAAGCAACTGAAAACATTATTAGAACATTTTAAAAGGATCCTCTTTTATCAGTCAATAGTATTAATCATTAAATCACAAAAATGTCACATTGGGTCTAAAACGAAGTCACTTTCAAGTGAAATATAGTATGTGCTTTTTATTTGATTTTTTATCTAACTAGAAAAAACATATTAACAAATCACAATTGAGATTAATGAAAAGTCCATTTTTGGGTCTAATTTCTCCTCCACAGCTGGGAGAGTTTATAGAACTGTAACTGAGAAAGTGAAAAAAAAACAACATTATTCTTAATATTATTTGTTCTGTTCCGTCGTCTTCCGCTTATCCGGTTCGCGGGGGAAACAGCCTCAGATAGGAAGCCCAGGCTTCTCTCACCCCGACTGCATCCTCCAGCTCACCTGGAAGAATCCTGAGTCGTTCCCCAGCCAGCTGTGGGACATAGTCTCTCCAGCTGGGCCGGGTACTGACTCTTGGTCTCCTCCCGGTGGGACATGCCTGAAACATAACACCAGTGAGGCACTCGGGAGGCACCCTGACCAGATGCCCGAACCACCCCATCTGGCTTCTCTCAAGCTGTTGGGAGAGAGCAGCTCGAGATCGAGCTCCTCCTGGATGACATAGCTCCTCACTCGAACTCTAAGTGAGAGCCCAGCCGCCCTGCAGAGGAAGCTCATTTCGGCCGTTTGTAACTGCGATCTCGTTTTTTCAGTCACCACCTACAGCTAGTGACCATAGGTGTTGGTGGGAACGTAGATCGACTTGTAAATTGAGAGCTTTGCTTTTCGTTTCAGCTCTCTCTTTACCATGACGGACCGATACAGCGTCCTAGTTGGAGACGTCCAAGGTGGAGACGGCAGCTCAGTGGTTAGAGCGTTTACGCGTGGACCGGAAGTTCGCGGGTTCGCGTCCCACAGAGAGCACGTCTAGGGTCCCTGGAGAAGACACCTTACCCCCACTTCTCCCACCATTGGCGCAGTCGAAGGGCAACCTGCTGCGGTGTAAGGAGTGCAGCACACAAACTTCCCCGGTGAGGGATGAATAGAGTAATTCATTTATTTATTTAGTTATTGCTGACGCTGCACTGATCCGCCTGTTGATCTCCCGCTCCATCCTTCCCCCGCTCGTGAACAAGATCCCGAGATACATAAACTCCTCTACTTGGGGCAGGACCCCGTCCCTGACCTGCATGGGGCATTCGACCCTTTTTCAGGCAAGGACCATGGTCTCAGATTTGGAGGTGCTAATTCCCATCCCGGCCGCTTCACACTCCACAGCAAATCGGTCCAGCGAGAGCTGGATATCATAGTATATCTCAGGGTTGTTTTTTTTTATGTAGAGTGTTTCTCATTAAACTCAACCACCACAACCCTGCCCCTCGGCTCCAATCAGCAGGGATGGGCTCTGACAACCCTAAAACCCTGTATGAGATCAATGGCTAAGAAGGTGATTGATTTTGAAGTTTTGTGTGTTTTATGGAACTAAATTTATTTTATACTGTTTTTTTTACCTCATGCAAATCTAACTGTATTTTTTACTTATTTTGTACCCCAAGAAGATTAGTAGCTACCATGGTAGAAACTAAAGGGGATCCATTTGAACAAATAAATCAATTCATCACCAGAAATAATCTCATGAAATGATTTTGGACATTTTCAGCTGCTTTAATCCACAGATCTAATTTCACCCACTTTCTTTTGCTCTATGCGAGTTCGCGAGTGCTCGTTCGACGGCGATGCAGTTTTTAAGGGGCCCATGTCCTCCTGCACATCGTATGCCGCGGTTTTGGAGCCTGTCCTGCTCTGTTTTGCTGGTGGCCAAAGTCGTGCCTCGAGGAGGGTCTTTGCACCTGCTTTTTCACCAGAGGAGGGAGCGGTGCCGATGACGTTGGCATAGACGTCTCCTTGGTGACACCTTGTTGCAGGACACTCCTCTCCTGTCTGTTCTCCTTCCGCTGAAACCTGCAAACACAACACAATTAGTATCAATGCATTAATCATGTTTATGTTAAACTAAAGCGTCTAAACTCACCACTGGAGAAGTGTCTTCTGGTTTAGAACAAACAGCTGCAGAGAGGTGGTCTCCATGACAGCTGGACAGTTCAGCACCAGCTCACGGATGTGGTGGTAGTCCCTCAGGATTTTAGTCCATCGAGGAACCGACACACCTCCCTTTTTTGTCGGGTACCTGTGCAACGCGCACAGCTTGTTGCACATCGCCTCGACAATGCGACTGGTGCCGGGCCACTGAGTCGGACCACCGGGATGTCCAACCATGCACCGCTACACGCTCTCCACACCTGCTGTCTCTCTGCTACCCTTGGGGGCTTTGAAGCGGCCTTTGCTGAGCTTGACCTGGTGTCTGGGCTGGTAGCTCAGCCTCGTCTTGTCCCCCTCCAGAAGAGCACTCCACAGACGGATGGTCTCTGTGATCCGCTGCTCGTCCAGTTAAGATAGTTCTCGTAAGGAGACGAGATGCACAGCCAAGTCCTGCACCTTATCCCAGCCAGCTGCACCATCAGGTTCCAGAACTGGAGCCTGTGAAACAGAAACATCACAATTCACTTTTTTTAAAGCGGGCATAATTTCAAATAAAAAATAGTTTGCATTGCCTTATTTTTTTTAACCATATTTGTAGTTTTGTGTAAATGCATAAGTAAACACATTTTTCCATAATTTCTCTAAAAAGCAAACTGCTCTTTATGTACATAAAGGTGTAATTATGAACCAAAATGATACACTCACCGAAGGCTGATCAGCAAGGCTGGTTTCTGAAGCTGTAACACCCGATGAAGGCAAGACAGCGACACCTTCTGCTTGCCAGGAGGTGGAGGGCTGTGGTGATGCAGGCTGGTGGACAGTGACGTGCTGAAGAGAAGTTAAATAGAAAGTTAGTGGTTAGAAAAGTAAAAAAAAAATACTACCTTAATTTCACGACCATTAGGCGCACCGTACGAAAAGGCGCAGTCTCAGTCACACACCGTCTTACAACAACACACACTCAAGCATGCAAATGTGTGTATTAAAAAAATAGATCGGGAGCAAAACTGAGTTTGGTTGTACTTTATTTAAGTAGTAACGATACTAAACAAGCACATTACCGGTAATAGTCTTTTTTCAAATCCATCAAAGTCCTCATCCTCTGTTTCTGAATCGAACAGCTGTGCAAAATCCAACAGAGCAGGTCCACTTCGCTCTTCGCTGTCAAAGTCACTGTCTGTACTGTGCGGCTCCTCAGAAAGGATACCAGCTTTTGAGAAAGCTCGAATAACAGTACCAGCAGACACGTTAGTCCAAACATCTACAATCCATTGGCAAACTGTAGCGTAACTCGCCCGGCGCTGCCTTCCACCCTTCGTGAAACTGTGGTCTCCTTCGGTCGTCAAGCGCTCCCACGCCGCTCACACTTCACTCTTTAACGTTCTCATGCCTTTTCTTTCAGGTACGCCTCGCGGGCACCGCGTTTTCTTTTAAGTCCGCCTTTTCTCACACACAAGGCGCACCACACGAAAAGGCGCACCGCTCATTTTGAAGAAAATCTAAGACTTCTATATGCGCCTTATAGCCGTGAAATTACGGTACATATTTATAGAAGAGTACCTCTGCCACGGAGTCACTGCTTTGAGCCGGAGCTGACCCTGAGGGTTCAAACAGCACAGGAACTGTCATGTCCTCTGGGGTCATCTTGTAGCAGCAGCTCGTCCTGCACCTGCTCCGTCAGCCTGTCCTCCTCTTCTGGACTCTCAGTCAGAGCTCTGCCAGTCTGACTTTATAGAAACTCAATCCCAAGCGTCTCTCCTGAAACAAACAGAATGCAGAAGTAAGTCATACTGGAAGTGCAGCTTATTACTTATTCACATACTTTATTCTGTCATTTATTTCAGTAAACAGACAGTTTATTTATTGAATAAACAACTTTCTTTGTGTTTACCCGTGTAAGCCCCTGGAGGATAGTAGCCCAGGAGACCAGAGATTTTCCAGGACTTTGTTGCTTATGTTGTGCAGAGCCTCCTTCTGAGAGCTGCTATAGATCCGGAGGTTTAACTCCTCCTTCACAGGCTCCTTCATCCTGTCCTCATTCCAGCGCATCAAGCCATCCAGCAGATACGCCTGGAAATGAGCATCACTGGCACTTGTTCCTTGTTATAACAAAAGTAAAATTAGATCACTATTGCAGATTTATCACAAAGAAAAAGTCGGATGAAAAAAAATCGACACCCACCTGGGATGAAACGGTTCAGGTGAAGGTGGAAAGACTCCAGAGAGGTGGAGCCACGAGCACAGCGATAAGTGCTAAGCTCCACACCGCCCTTTTTCAGGGTGCCTGTTTTCATATAGAGGGGAAAACCTGGCAGGTCCTAAATACAGGTGATGTGTCTCTGCTGGTCCAGACAGATTTGCTGGATGCGGTGATGGTCCAACAGTGGAACACCCAGTGTGACTTTCCCGGCCTCTCCGTCCATCTGATCAATAAGCACCTTGATCAGCCGGGCAGTCTCCTCCACTCCTCTAGTTCTCCTCCTGCAGTGGAGCGCCAGCTCTTTCCTGCCGATCCGCTCATCCAGGGCCGTCAAACACGTGTTCCGTGCCACTGGCCGATAGCTCCCCCTGCTTTGCCCGACGCAGAGCAGCCACGTCCTCTGGGTCCCACTCGAAGATGCAGCGAGACAGCCGAGCCATGAAGACTCCATAGAGTGGATGAGCTTCTGTGGTAACTCCCGCGGCAAAGCGCCGCATGAAGTGCCAGATGTCGAGGCGCACTTGAAGCTCAGTCCACTCTGAGAACATGGCTTTGACCTGGGACCGTCCATGTAGGCTGCAGCAGTCTCTGTCCACATACATGATGGCAGGTGGTGGTACTCCTGCCTCCCTGGAACGCTTCATGAGTCCAGCTGCCATAGGCCAGAGCCTGTGCCCCTCTGCTGCTGTTAGCACAGAGCAAAGGACCTGTCCATATTTGTTGCCCACATTTGTGCACCAGGCGGCTGTGTTTCTGGCTGCCCCAGCAAGTTTTTTAGTCACCTAATGGAAAATACAAAACACTGTGTTAGAAAAACTAATTTAACTGTGAAACAAAATGAAACTCAAATGTACTTTTTATTCAAATCCATTTTAAATATCTATTAATGTAATAAATTGACCTTCTTATTGGAGTCCATCTTCAGGATAGTGCCAAACACAGAGGTGATCTTGGCTTTCACCTCGTCCAGCCGCGACAGCACATCCCTGCAGTACACCGACATAAGCCACTTGGGCTTTGGGATAGCGGGAGGGTGGAGAGGGTCGGAGAAGACGGGACTCTCCAGAACGTGTGAGCTGACAAAACGCTCACAAGCAGAGAGATACAGCAGAGCCCGCTCTGACCATGCCTCACTGTGTTCCTCATGAAGCTTATTGTACAGCTGGGTCACACTGTTACCCTGAGTCCTCTCTCGCATCATCCTCACCACCCGCTTATCACAGGAGTACCTGGAAAAAGTCAAATCATGACATCAATCGGTTATGAATTTTATCAGTTAACAAAAAAACATGAATAAAACCTACAAGACTGTACACACTGTTTATTGTTCTTGTTTCATACCTGTATGTCAGCAGTGCTGGGAACTGGCAGCGATGCCCCACATCCAGCTGCTGCAGGATCCCTGTGACCACCCAGGGTACTTCTTCTTGCACCGCTTGCACTCCAGATACTCAGTGACCATGTCGTACCACCCGTCTACATCCATAACCCTGCGCACAGTGCGGTACAGACCAGGTGCAGTCAACCTGAGACTACTGCAGGCAGGCTGGGGACAGGTGAGTGGAATGGCATACATCTTCAACGGCATCTAGAGGAACAGTGGACGGCCAAAGAAGACGTCTGGTGAAGAAGGTGGCTGAGTATAAATAGCCGGCGGCTGAGGTGGGTACCACCAGAGCTTCAACTGAGCCACCAGCTCTGGCTTCCCAGTCTTGGGATGAGCTCTAAACAGAGTCTTCCTGATCCAGTCATGCTGGAAGGAAGGAAGTTGCTCAGCCCAGTAAGAAGGAAGTTCTGGGGGTGCTGGCGGAGCAGACACAGCTGAAAAGACATTAAGAACAATTACTCCAAAAATAAGAGATGATTGTCATGCAGCATTTGATTCGTTCAGCCAGAAACTGGACAGATTCAACTTTATTACAACATGAAAGAAGAGTGACGGAAGAGTGATTAAATGTTGAACATGAAAAATGTTTGCAGATGACATTGTGATCTGTAGTGAGAGGAGGAGGGAAGAGGTGGAGGAAAAGCTGGAGAGGTGGAGGTTTGCACTAGAAAGAAGAGGAATGAAGATTAGTCAGAGTAAAACAGAGTACATGTGTGTGAATGAGAGGGATCCAAATGGAAAAGTGAGGTTACAGGGAGAAGAGAGAAAGAAGGTGGAAGATTTTAAGTATCTAGGATCAACAGTCCAGAGCAATGGAGAGTGTGGAAAAGAGGTGAAGAAGCATGTGCAGGCAGGCTGGAACGGGTGGAGGAAAGTATCAGGTGTGATGTGTGATAGAAGAGTTTCAGCTAAAATGAAAGGAAAAGTGTACAAAACCGTGGTGAGACCGGCCATGATGTTTGGTCTAGAAACAGTAGCACTGAAGAAAAGACAGGAAGCACAGATGGAGGTAGCAGAGATGAAGATGCTGAGGATCTCTCTGGGAGTGACCAGGACGGACAGGATTAGAAACGAGTACATAGGGGAACAGCATATGTTAGAGGTTTTGGGGATAAAGTTCGAGAGGCAAGACTGAGATGGTTTGGACATGTGCAGAGGAGAGAGAGAGAGTAAATAGGAAGAAGGATGCTGGGTTTGGAACCACCAGGAAAGAGGACTAGAGGAAGACCAAAGAGGAGGTTCATGGATACAATGAAGGAAGACATGAAGATAGTTGGTGTGACCAAAGAGGATACAGCAGATAGGGTTAGATGAAACTGACTTGCTGTGGCGACCCCTAAAAGGAAATGCCGAAAGAAGAAGAAGAATGAAAAAGCAACGCAACAACAACAACAGCAGTAGCTCTGGGTTCTTCTAATGACACCACGCTCATTCAGTGCAGGATTCAGGAAGTTTGGGAGAATTAGTCAGACATAATGGAAGATATTAAAATAAACACATTACATACACATTTAGTTTTCCAAACTGTCTGGAAGTGCCTTCAAAGAATTCATGAACCTCATCAGTTGTCCACTGCTCTGTTCTTGAAAACAAAAGACCCTTTTATTCATTATGATGGATTTTTTTTAAACATGTGAGATTATTTTGTGGAAATCCATACGTGGAGCAAACTGCTGTTCTGCCTGCGTTGCAGCGAGCATCATGTCCAGGTCATCCTGCTCCTCAAAGAAGTCTCCTGGAGAAGCAATAAAAATATGATTAGAAACACATTTATCAGGAGTAACCGATAACAAGTAGTTCTTTACAAACCAGAGGAGAAGAAACGCCTCGAGCCTGTGGACTGAGGAGGGGGGAGATTTGGAACTGATGCTGTAACATGGATAAAAAAATACAAATGAAAACATTTACATAGACATGAGTCTAAAAAAAACACTCAAATTATACTCACAGGTTTAGACGGCGGTCATCAACTTTTTTGCCAGCTGTGAAGCAGGCAGAGCTTTCCCCCGTGCCAGCAGAGCCTTCACATTTGGACCCTGGAGGGATCCTCTGCTTGACACCCCAGAACCAGTAGCAGCACAGGCAGGCTTTGCTGCTGGTTCTGATGCCATCCTCTTAGTGACGTACTCCTTAAATAGAGCCATGTTGTTTTTTGGCCTGGAGAGTCTTTATAGAAAAGGTAGGTGATGAGAGCCTAGCCTTCTTGCTCGGGTCCTCATACACCTCCTTCATGGACTTCCCTTTGAAGTCTCCAAACTCCACCATGAAACACCCAGTGTGTCCTGTCCTCTCTGCCTCCAGCTTCATGGACTACTTCCTCTTGTAGGTCTCCACCTCCTTGATCTGAGAGGTGTACCTCAGGAACAAGTGCTTGTTGGCAAACAGCGACTTGTTTCTTTCCTCCTCACCAGCAAAACTGACGGCCAGATAGATGGCGTACCCCAGGTCATTCTCCAAAAGCCATCTGAACCTCTGACCCTGGTACTTCCCCAACTGTAGCTTACAGTGAGCTAAGAGGAGGAATTCATCAGCTGGATCCCCGCCATCTTTCCTGAAATAAATGTATCTTTAATCTTAATAAGGACTGAACATGTGATGTGCAATAGTTCATCTTTTAACACAAAAACTCTGTCAAATGTTTAGAATAAAAAAGTGAATCTGAAACGACTAGATTTGTCTGTGTTTCTGTCCCACATTACAGAGTCTATCAAACTGATTTCTGTGGCTTCTTCTTTCGGCATTTCCCTTCAGGGGGCGCCACAGCAAGTCAGTTTCATCTAACCCTATCTGCTGCATCCTCTTTGGTCACACCAACTATCTTCATGTCTTCCTTCACTGTATCCATGAACCTCCTCTTTGGTCTTCCTCTAGTCCTCTTTCCTGGTGGTTCCAAACCCGGCATCCTTCTTCTGATGTACTCTCTCTCCTCTGCACATGTCCAAACCATCTCAGTCTGGCCTCTCAAACTTTATCCCCAAAACCTCTATCGTGCTGTTCCTCTAATCCTGTCCATTCTGGTCACTCCCAGAGAGATCCTCAGCATCTTCATCTCTGCTACAAACATCTCTGTTTCCTGTCTTTTCCTCAGTGCTACTGTTTCTAGACCAATCAGCATGGCCGGTCTCACCACGGTTTTGTACACTTTCCCTTTCATTCTAGCTGAAACTCTTCTATCACACATCACACCTGATACTTTCCTCCACCCGTTCTAGTCTGCCTGCACACGCTTCTTCACCTCTTTTCCACACTCTCCATTGCTCTGGACTGTTGATCCTAGATACTTAAAATCTTCCACCTTCTTTATCTCTTCTCCCTGTAACCTCACTTTTCCATTTGGATCCCTCTCATTCACACACATGTACTCTGTTTTACTCTGACTAATCTTCATTCCTCTTCTTTCTAGTACAAACCTCCACCTCTCCAGCTTTTCCTCCACCTCTTCCCTCCTCCTCTCACTACAGATCACAATGTTATTAAAACATGTTTTAATGGTCAGAAAACAAACGGAAAGATGATGGAAATTTAAGACCGTCTTTTTTCTGTAAAGTTTGTTAGCGTCATCTATCGTCAATCTGTGCAGCTTTTAGCGGCTAAAACACGTAAAAAGATGCTAAAACACGTAATGAAAAAATGCTTCAAAGATCATCTGACAATATTTTTTATGTTAAAGAGATTAAAAAAAACAACACTTTTTAAGAACATTGCACGTAAACAATGAAAAAACACGCTTTTATTGAGTTTTAAGTAATTGTTTTTACCTCCAAACACTCAGCTAACGTCGCGTAACACGATACCTAATTTGTTTAAGTTTAGATCTAAATTTTCAACAAAAAAAGTTTAAAATAAACATGTTAAAAGTTTGACCCACCTGTTGCTGTCAAGGAAAGTAGTCCTCATAAAACGGTCTGTTGTATCAATCCGCTCTGCTCGGCCCACAAACATGACGTTGAACGTGACGTCAGGGCAAGACCAAGTTTGGATTGTCCAGGGGCCCATTTCAAGAAGGAAGTTCAACAAACTTTGAGTTTAAATCTAAACCTTGAGTTGGTCAACTCTGAGATTGAAAACTCTGAGTTTTCGGTTTCAGATCAGCTGAAAACAGCTGGTTTAATCAACTTCAAGTTGATTGACTCAGAGTTTAGAAAATGCACCTTGAGAATAAAAAGCCCTGATCAATGGAGTGCAGACATTAGGAGTCACCATGGAAACAGGAGTAAACAAAGAGGTCTTCATATTTCTAACAGACAGAACTGGATGTCCTACTGCAGACATTCAGACAGTATGAGCACATTTTTATTAAAAAAAATGTCTGGAGGCATCTACCACCAAAGAGAGAGAAAAACCTGGGTGGAAAGAGCTCCTAGAGGAAATACATAAGTTTACATTTAATCATAGTTTTCGGTGTAACTAATTACTGAATAAGGGCAGCACTGTTGTCAGGCGGTAGCTCAGCGGTAGAACGTTCGCCTGTGGACTGGAAGTTTGAGGGATCGAATCCCACTGAGCTCACGGCAGCACCCAAATTTTACCATTGAGGGATGAATAAAGTGTGTGGATATATATATATATATACATAAATGTGTTTTTAAACTTTACCAACACTGATGTAGTTCTATAAATAATCCTGTCGGCATTAAAAGAATATGAAAAATAAAACCATAATTCAAACAGGTAAGACATGATGATGTCATAGATCACAGGTAGACCACCTTACTTTATTAAATAATTAAGTCTATTAGTGCAGCAGCTGAATACTGTCGCCGCTCAGCATCTCCAACTTTATAAAGAAAAAAAAAACGTAACGCAACACGCGATACAAGAGTGTGTGATGTGTCTGATGGATGAATGAGATTATTAATGTATGTCATTGAGTCTCAAGAAAAACGGTACTGCTCAAATAAACATGAATGAAGAGATGATAGAAAATTAACTCGTGGTCTCAAAATTATTTTGTGGCATAAATTCAATTCCCTGTGAATGAATCCAGCGTCCTCATCTACAGGATCATCTAGAAACGGACATGTCATTTTGGTCTCTGCGTGAAGGAAACATGTGTTTTTTGTTTTTTTTTTTACATACTTTATTTTTCCCACATCGGAGAAATTTTTGCAATTTATCCATCAATGTACAAACAGATTGAACGAGGAAGGCATATTTAAACCCTGTTCACTTTAAAAAGGAGCGGAGATCGAGAGAAACTCTGGGTTTCCTCAAGTAAACCTGCTACCGACCAGGTTTGGTTTGCTGAGTCAGTTGCCGTAGTTACCGACTCTGAGTTTTGATTAACTCTCTTCTTGAAACCGGCTTAACTAACTCAGAGTTTACTGGTTTGAGTTACCTCCCTTTCTGAAACCGAAAAGTCTGAGTTTTCCACATTCTGGGGTTAACAAACTTTGAGTTTCCACAAATCCTCCTTCTTGAAACGGGCCCCAGAACTCGAACGCTGATTTGTTGACACATCCCGAGAATATACCGAGATATAGCGTATTCAGACGCTGATTAGTTGACATATCCCGACATAGCTCACACAGATGAAACCACGAGGAGATAAGCTCCTCATCCGATCTCTGAGTGAGAGCCCAGCCACCCTGCGGAGGAAGCTCATTACGGCCGCTTGTATCCGCGATCTCGTTCTTTTGGTCTCCAACCACAGCTGGTGACCATAGGTGTTGGTGGGAACGTAGATCGACTTGTAAATCGAGAACTTTGCTTTTCGGTTCAGCTCTCTCTTTACCACGATGGACCGATGCAGCGTCCTAGTTATTGCTGACGCCGCACCGATCCGCCTGAGGTCCCGGCCTCATTTCAATCAATCAATCAAACTTTATTTATAAAGCATACAATGTACCACAAAAACGAAAAACATGAAATGTAACACAAAGTTCTTTACAAGTTAAAAACCCGTTCCGTCGTCTTCAAAAATCCTGTCAATGAGGGTCTGAAAAAAACAACAAGCACCAGTGTTTTTGTACATTTTATTTTGAAGTCATTTAGTGTAGGTCCACATTTTGGCCAGTAGAAGTCAGTGTAAGATCATATAATGCCTCCCTATTTAAAAAAATTGATTTACAGTTATTTTTAACACTATTTTGTAAAAAAAAAAAAAAAATCACCAAATTAAACTGTTCTGCATACATTAAAATTGTATTTTTTAAAATAAAAGTACCTTCAACAATCATAAATCACTAGTTTTTCAAAACTGGCTACATTTCTTTGGGTGTTTTGGCATCCAATTTTTTGTGGACGAAAACAATGAAAGTCATTTGGAGAGCCCACATCAGGCCTCTCTGCTAAACATCCTCAAAATGTTAATGTTTCAACGTGAAACAGATCTCCAGATAGGAAGGTTTTATCATCTGACCACAGAAGGTAAATCCCTGCAGAGATTTTCTTATTCAGACATTCAAAGTAGACAATTGTTTTGTGATTTTGGTCTGTACAAATAAAATGGAATTGAATTCAGAAACAGTTAAATGATCTAAATTAAAGCTTCTAAAGCAACTGAAAACATTATTAGAACATTTTAAATGGATCCTCTTTTTTCAGTCAATAGTATTAATCAATAAATCACAAAAATGTCACTTTGGGTCTAAAACGAAGTCACTTTCAAGTGAAATACAGTATGTGCTTTTTATTTGATTTTTTATCTAACTAGAAAAAACATATTAACAAATCACAATTGAGATTAATGAAAAGTCCATTTTTGGGTCCAATTTCTCCTCCACAGCTGGGAAAGTTTATAGAACTGTAACTGAGAAAGTGAAAAAAAAAACAACATTATTCTCAATATTATTTGTTCTGTTCCGTCGTCTTCCGCTTATCCGGTTCGCGGGGGCAACAGCCTCAGATAGGAAGCCCAGGCTTCTCTCACCCCGACTGCATCCTCCAGCTCACCTGGAAGAATCCTGAGTCGTTCCCCAGCCAGCTGTGGGACATAGTCTCTCCAGCTGGGCCTGGGTCTGACACTTGGTCTCCTCCCAGTGGGACGTGCCTGAAACATACCACCAGTGAGGCACTTGGGAGTCACCCTGACCAGATGCCCGAACCACCCCATCTGGCTTCTCTCAAGCTGTTGGGAGAGAGCAGCTCGAGATCGAGCTCCTCCCGGATGACATAGCTCCTCACTCGAACTCTAAGTGAGAGCCCAGCCACCCTGCAGAGGAAGCTCATTTCGGCCGTTTGTAACTGCGATCTCGTTTTTTCAGTCACCACCTACAGCTAGTGACCATAGGTGTTGGTGGGAACGTAGATCGACTTGTAAATCGAGAGCTTTGCTTTTCGTTTCAGCTCTCACTTTACCATGACGGACCGATACAGCGTCCTAGTCGGAGACGTCCAAGGTGGAGACGGCAGCTCAGTGGTTAGAGCGTTTACGCGTGGACAGGAAGTTCGCGAGTTCGCGTCCCACAGAGAGCACGTCTAGGGTCCCTGGAGAAGACACCTTAACCCCACTTCTCCCACCATTGGCGCAGTCGAAGGGCAACCTGCTGCGGTGTAAGGAGTGCAGCACACAAACTTCCCCGGTGAGGGATGAATAGAGTAATTCATTTATTTATTTAGTTATTGCTGACGCCGCACCGATCCGCCTGTTGATCTCCCGCTCCATCCTTCCCCCACTCGTGAACAAGATCCCGAGATACATAAACTCCTCTACTTGGGGCAGGACCCCGTCCCTGACCTGCAGGGGGCATTCGACCCTTTTTCAGGCAAGGACCATGGTCTCAGATTTGGAGGTGCTAATTCCCATCCCGGCCGCTTCACACTCCACAGCAAATCGGTCCAGCGAGAGCTGGATATCATAGTATATCTCAGGGTTGTTTTTTTTTATGTAGAGTGTTTCTCATTAAACTCAACCACCACACCCCTGCCCCTCGGCTCCAATCAGCAGGGATGGGCTCTGACAACCCTAAAACCCTGTATGAGATCAATGGCTAAGAAGGTGATTGATTTTGAAGTTTTGTCTGTTTATAGAACTAAATTTTTTTTATACTGTTTTTTTTTACCTCATGCAAATCTAACTGTATTTTTTACTTATTTTGTACCCCAAGAAGATTAGTAGCTCTCATGGTAGAAACTAAAGGGGATCCATTTGAACAAATAAATCAATTCATCACCAGAAATAATCTCAGGAAATGATTTTGGACATTTTCAGCTGCTTTAATTCACAGATCTAATTTCACCCACTTTCTTTTGCTCTATGCGAGTTTGCGAGTGCTCGTTCGACGGCGATGCAGTTTTTAAGGGGCCCATATCCTCCTGCACATCGTATGCCGCGGTTTTGGAGCCTGTCCTGTTCTGTTTTGCTGGTGGCCTAAGTCGTGCCTCGAGGAGGGTCTTTGCACCTGCTTTGTCACCAGAGGAGGGAGCGGTGCCGATGACGTTGGCATAGACGTCTCCTTGGTGACACCTTGTTGGAGGACACTCCTCTCCTGTCTGTTCTCCTTCCGCTGAAACCTGCAAACACAACACAATTAGTATCAATGCATTAATCATGTTTATGTTAAACTAAAGCGTCTAAACTCACCACTGGAGAAGTGTCTTCTGGTTTAGAACAAACAGCTGCAGAGAGGTGGTCTCCATGACAGCTGGACAGTTCAGCACCAGCTCACGGATGTGGTGGTAGTCCCTCAGGATTTTAGTCCATCGAGGAACCGACACACCTCCCTTTTTTGTCGGGTACCTGTGCAACGCGCACAGCTTGTTGCACATCGCCTCGACAATGCGACTGGTGCCGGGCCACTGAGCCGGACCACCGGGATGTCCAACCTTGCACCGCTACACGCTCTCCACACCTGCTGTCTCTCTGCTACCCTTGGGGACTTTGAAGCGGCCTTTGCTGAGCTTGACCTGGTGTCTGGGCTGGTAGCTCAGCCTCGTCTTGTCCCCCTCCAGAAGAGCACTCCACAGACGGATGGTCTCTGTGATCCGCTGGTCGTCCAGGTAAGATAGTTCTCGTAAGGAGATGAGATGCACAGCCAAGTCCTGCACCTTATCCCAGCCAGCTGCACCATCAGGTCCCAGAATGCCCGTGGAACAGTAACATCACAATTCACTTTTTTTTTTTAAAGCGGGCATAATTTCAAATAAAAAATAGTTTGCATTGCATTATTTTTCTGAACCATATTTGTAGTTTTGTGTAAATGCATAAGTAAACACATTTTTCCATAATTTCTCTAAAAAGCAAACTGCTCTTTATGTACATAAAGGTGTAATTATGAACCAAAATGATACACTCACCGAAGGCTGATCAGCAAGGCTGGTTTCTGAAGCTGTAACACCCGATGAAGGCAAGACAGCGACACCTTCTGCTTGCCAGGAGGTGGAGGGCTGTGGTGATGCAGGCTGGTGGACAGTGACGTGCTGAAGAGAAGTTAAATAGAAAGTTGGTGCTTAGAAAAGTAACATATTGTCATTAAAAATACTTTTTTTTTTAACATTTCTCTTTTGATTACTAGTTCAAAGTTTGTACAATCAAAAAGAAAGTCATTTGAAAAATGTAAGCAATTTAAATCATTTTATATACAACCAAAATGATACACTCACCGAAGGCTGATCAGTCTGGCTTATTTCTGAATGCGTAACATCCGATGGAGGCAAGCCAGCGACACCTTCTGCTTGCCAGGAGGTGGAGGGCTGTGGTGATGCAGGGTGGTGGACAGTGACGTGCTGAAGAGAAGTTAAATAGAAAGTTAGTGGTTAGAAAAGTAAAAAAAAAAAAAATACTACCGTAATTTCACGACCATTAGGCGCACCGTACGAAAAGACATGACCTATTTAAGTAGTAACGATACTAAACAAGCACATTACCGGTAATAGTCTTTATTCAAATCCATCAAAGTCCTCATCCTCTGTTTCTGAATCGAACAGCTGCGCAAAATCCAACAGAGCAGGTCCAATTCGCTCCTCGCTGTCAAAGTCACTGTCTGTACTGTGCGGCACCTCAGAAAGGATACCAGCTTTTGAGAAAGCTCGGATAACAGTACCAGCAGACACGTTAGTCCAAGCATCTACAATCCATTGGCAAACTGTAGCGTAACTCGCCCGGAACCACCAGACAAGAGGCCTAGAGGAAGACCAAAGAGGAGGTTCATGGATACAGTGAAGGAAGACACGAAGATTGTTGCCGTGTCCGAAGAAGATGCAGCAGATAGGGTTTGATGGAGAAACTGATTTACTGTGGCGCCCCCTGAAGGGAAATGCCGAAAGAAGAAGAAGACTGTCGCTAGAGTTAGAAATAGAAATAATTCATTTATTCATTCCTTTTATTTAAAAGTGCCTTTTTAGAAACTCATGGACACAAAAAAAGAACAATAGACAAAATATAAAAGACATCATGTCAAGAGACACGAGGAAAAATGAAGGGGATTAAAGGGAGGAGGGAGGGAGTCTAAGGTTGTAGATGTCAGGGTCAGGGAGCAGAGCGGGTGAACGCTTTGCAACAAATAAACAACAAACTAGCAAAGTCAAGGTGTCAAGAGGATCTTTTCTTATCAGGAGAGTCAGATTATGAACCAGAGTAACACTTCACCGGACACAATAAGATCCTTTCTTTTCAAACTCTCCATTTATTCCTTTTTAAGGAGGATCCTGTTACATTCAATGATCTAAAGAAAAAACACGAGGGAATGTCATAAAAAGTTTCACACCAGGATACACAATATCTTTATTCTCCTGCTTTGGTTGGTGTCTTGAGGTCATCTTAAAAGTTGCATTTTCCCAGAACTCCAGATGTTGATTATATTTGTCCTTGCTCATTGTTTCTTGTCCTGAACCTCTAGTTTTACTCATGAGAACGAAAGGAGTGCATTTCTTAGTCATACTCCCTTCCTCTTGGTTTGCAACAGAAAAATGACACACACAAACTACTTCTTCTTGATTCGTACGACTTTTATAACTCATGTACTGTGACAATAAAAATATTAATAGGATAAAAGTTCAGAGTAAAAATGTTGATCCCGTACTTGGTCCTTTGGTTTTGAACATAATAAGTTATATCAAATTTGTTTAAAAATGAAATTTCTTTAACTTCTTTCATTTAATTTTTTTAAAATAATGTTCTTTAACAACTGTCTTTCTGTATTTAGACAATGGTGATGTGCCTGTGTTTTCTGAAGCCTGATTCGTTAGTGGAATTGGATATGTTTTCTGCTCGATTACTTTCAGATATCTGAAAAAAAGAAAGAAAAATTTGTCATTAGAAGTACTGTATATTTTCACAAAAATTTCACTAAAAGAGTTCAGTTTGGTCTTCTCAGCCACTTATCACTGAGGGGGTCGCAGGGCTGCTTGGGCCGATCCTGGCTAATTTCAGGTGAGAGGCAGGGTACACACTCAACAGGTCACCGGTGTGTTGTGGGGCCGACTCAAAATCTGCACACATACTCATTCCTAGGGGCAATTTCATAGCAGCCAATCAACCTAGCATGTATGTTTTTAGAGAGTGAGAGGAAACCAGAGTACCAGGATAACCCACATATGCATGGAGTAAACATGCAAATGCCACACAGGAAGACCAGTTTTTCAAACTTAGTCCCACTCAGGACTTGAAACCTGACCTTCTTGCTGTGAGGCCACCGTGCTAACCACAGCACCTCAAATAAAAGACTCGATATAATAGAAAATCTACAAATAGCTACAATCCTTTAAGTTATTGAACCTTGCTAAGCTAAGATTGAT
The DNA here is from genome assembly GCA_902685375.1 of Neostethus bicornis. Classification (NCBI taxonomy): domain Eukaryota; kingdom Metazoa; phylum Chordata; class Actinopteri; order Atheriniformes; family Phallostethidae; genus Neostethus; species Neostethus bicornis. Next base: position 27,754,275 of record LR738555.1, on the reverse strand, counting down.
AGGTTGCCATGGTAACAAAGAAGTTAGACAAACTAATACCAAAGCTAGCTCAGATACAGTGATTCTATCAACTTGGAAAATGAATGTGTGGATAAAAGTTGAGTTGTCATGGCGATGATCATGAGCTGCGTACCATCCTGAACTTACCCTAAAGGTGTTGGATGCAAAGCCGCTGTCAGTGTGTTCACTGGGGGTTACACCTGGAAGAATGAACAGATGGTTAGAGATGAATTCTTTACTGCTGTGAACATACTGATTTATTAGGTGAGAATTTGAAATGGAACGTCAGCTCTATTTGGACAAGATGAGTTTAACCTGCCGACCAGTTGTAATTTGTACTACTCATCAATGTTATCTATCCTAAGATTAATCTGAATACCAAAGGATTCTCCAAGTCTGTACAGGGGCGGTTCCATGAGGGGACGTGGTGGCATGGGGGGCGCCCCCTCGCACCGCCCCCCCCTTCGCCCCCTTTAGGTCCACAAAAAAAAAAAAAGTGTTCTTACTACTTTAATTACTATAAACTTTGGGGAAAATATGCACCAAAATGGAGAAAAATTATTTATGTTTCAAAATATTCTGGTGGAATGCCTCCAGACTCTCTTTTAGAATGATTAACAGTGTTTTTTGGCTTCTACAAGAACAATATCTTGAAATTTTCCCACTTAGACCTTCAGTAGCGCTCAGTTCGTTGTTGACGCCCACTTCGGCTTGCCACAACGACAATGGCGACCACCCGTCCTGATGCAACGAATAAATTTAGCAAACAAAAAGAGTTTTGTCTTTTTTTTTAATAGATTAGAGACTTTAGCTTTTATTACTGTGTAGTAGTCTATTTTAGCCAGCCAGTGTCGCTGTTATTCAACTTAAACCAGACCCACATACAGACTTCTTTCACACCTCTATATATACTGTATATTACTGAGAATTTAAATTATTAATCACAAACAACTTGCCCAAAAGGGACAGAAGGTTAAGAAAGTGACTGACTTTAAACACCAGATTATGTTTTCATATAAAAAAGTTTCTTTTCTACTAAATTTAATAGCGGAAACAGTCAGACCAGCTCCACTTTGAATGATATTGAGGAACACTTTCAATGTTCCTCATGTAACATGAGCTTAAGATAAAATGTTCCTTGCTACTTTAAGATGAGTCTTTTAATCAAGAATCAAGAAAACCTTTAACAGTCTGACAGTGGGGAAATTGCAAGAATTAAGGCCTGCTGCCAAACACATCAGCGCTACCTTTGATGAAGAGCTAGAGATACAAAGGGAAGGGAGGCTAGATTCTGTGTTTTAAAAAAGTAAGTCATCCGGCTTCCGGATGGTAGAACTCTTCACCCCATCTCTGAGTGAGAGCCCAGCCACCCTGTAGAGGAAGCTCATTTCGTCCGCTTGTATCTTGTTCTTTTGGTCACCACCCACAACTGGTGACCATAGGTGAGAGTAGGAATGTAGATCAACTTGTAAATTTAGCGTATGAAAATGTAGTATGCGAGGAAAAGTTAGATCCGAGGTCCCAAACTCCGGCCCTGGAAGGTTGGTATCCTGAAGGTTTTCTTTGTGTTCTTGCATCTATATACTTGATCCCGGTTATTGAGTCATGGTGCCACATTTTATTGGCTGTTGATTTCACTTTATGTGCATCGGCTGTATTGATTCAGGAACACAATGAAAACCTTCAGGACACCGGCACTCCAGGACCAGATCTAGACACCCCTGACTTAAATCGTTTTCTTGGAAACATAAAAAGAATTTCTAGTGAAATATGGGCTCTAGTAAAAGCTCTGTAAAGTTTTTGTGCCTTTTCATGAGTGCAGACGACTTTGAGATTCTTTTTGAAACCGGGACCAACAGCTGGGATGTCACATCCAGAAAAAAAGTATTTTAAAATGCAGGGAATTATTTTTCTCATTTGTTCGAGTCACTAAAGACACCAACACTGGGAGTAATTCATGTAATTTTAAAAGATGTTTTCTTAGATTAATCTTACTTGTTTGACCGTCAGGTACATATGATGGATTTTCTTGTCCTCGTTTTTGTCCATCTGTTTTGGCAGCACTTAACTGGCTCTGGGTCCTCACCCTCCTGTCACACAAAAAAATCACTTTTACATGCATCTCCATAGAGCTCCATATGTACGATAAAAATCACACAAAACTTACTGACCTTACGTCTTTTTCATAGTTTGGCTCTAAAGAAAGTTGTAGAATCATGTTATTTAGACCATATAAAAAAGATGTATATGCTATTCATATTTGCTTACGTTTTTCTTTCCTGCGTTTGTAACAGAAGAGGATACCAAGTATCAGCAAAACCAGCAGGGCGAGTCGTCCGAAAGTACAAACTACAGCTATCAGCACTGTCCAGTCAGTGGGTTTGGGAACTTGAACAAAGAAAAGAAAAAAAATAATTCAAACTAAAACAATCCAAATTATTTTTCTTTTAAGAAATTAAACTTAAAAATGGGTGTCATGATGGTGCAGTGGCATCACATTAAGAAGGTCAGGGGTTCGAGTCCCAGGTGGGACGAGGCTTGGAATATTGGCCTTTCTGTGTGGAGTTTGCATGTTCTCCCCGTGTATGTATGGGTTTTGTCCAGATATTCTGGTTCCCTCTAGCCCTTCGAAAACATGCATGTTAGGTTGATTGGTCACTATATGTTTGACCTTAGGAATGAGTATTGTGTGTATGGTTGTGTGTGTGTCCCCGCGACAGAGTGGCAACTTGTTCGGGGTGTACCCTACCTTTCGCCTCAAATCAGCCGGGATGGGCCCCAGCACCCCCCGCTACCGCATAAGGAATAGACGGTTAAGAAAATGACTGACTGACTGAAATGGGTGGCATGATGGTGCAGTGATCAGTACAGTGGCCTCACAGTAAGAAGGTCAGGGGTTTGAGTCCCAGGTGGGACAAGACTTGGAACACTGGTGTTGTTCCACTGGTAAGTGGAACACTGGCCTATTCAGACTGGCTGGTTCTGTCAATCGGCAGCAAACAGGACACACTTGAGGCAGTGGTGGAGAGGAGGTCACTAAACAAACTTTTGTCCATCATGGACAGTCATGACCATCCTCTCTACCCACTCCTGGACGAACAGCGGAGCTCCTTCTCCAAGAGGCCCCGACAGCTCCGCTCGAGAACATCTCGTTACTGGAGGTCTTTCTTTCCGTACGTGATCGGGCTCTACAACGACTCACTTAGCAGATAGGAAATTGTTGCTGTGACACACAAATTTCCCATGTGTGAGAACATTAAATTACTTATATTCTGATTTCTGTGGGGAGTTTGCATGTTCTTCCCGTGTCTGTGTGGGTTTTCTCCAGGTACTCCGGTTTCCTCTCATCATCCAAAAACACAAATGTTAGGTTGACGTTAGGTTGGCAATTCCAGCCACATCTCCAGTGGAGGGCCTGTTCAGTGTTGGGAGGGGGGATCTTTCACTCAGAGAGATGCTGACTGACAGACACAGTATTTAAGTAGCTCATATTCATCCGTTCAAACGGGTACATTCATAATTAAAGGGAACTGATGCAAAGGATAATTTTTATAAATTATAATATTAGTATCACTGTAGTAGTTTCACATTATCGACCAATAAGAAACACATTTTAAAAGATTATCAAAATTCCAGATGTTACCCTTTTTTAAAGCTAATTACTGTTTCTAGCAGTCTTTGGTACGTTAAATTATTCCCAAACTTATTTTGGGAATAGTTCAAATTTATGCATTATTTTCTCACCAACCACCATGAAGACAGAACTGGATTGAGGGGTTTGTAGTGCGGCCACGGATGCAGAGCATTGGACCGTGGAGCTGCTGACCGCCTGGAACTTCAGGATACTGGTGGAGTTGAAATAGTTTCCATAAGACATGCTAGAGGTGTTGTACAACTGGCTGTCCATAGCGTGACCATTTTGGCTCCAGGTGACTGTTGGTAAGGAAAACCAGGTGTTGGTGACACACTGGAACTCCACATGCTGATCCTGCTTCACTGTGACGTTACCTCCCATGATGCTCACCGCACCCCTATCTGTGAAAATAATAAATGTTATTAGGTCAAGCTGAAAAGAATGATGACTCTCAAATATAAACCATCCAGTTCCTGGATCGCTCAATCAAACTTGGGTCACAGTGGTGCTGGAGCCTATCCTGACCTATTAGCAGGTGAGAGGCAGGGTACACCCTGCACAGTCTGTCACAGCTCTCAGATAACTTCCAAAATACCTACCTTTTCTAAAATGTAGCCCATGGAAATAATATAAATCTAAATAATCTGATGAAGGTGTACCCTGCCAGTGGCCTGCTTACTAGTCAGTGCAAGTTCAAAAACCCATCCCAGCAGTGACACGTTTTTTGTGTTTTAAAGCTCAACATTGTCTATAATTTGCTTGATGTGTAGAACCTTCAAACACTTTTTCATATGAAGATACGATAAAATAAACTGGGAGGGGTTCAACATGATTGACAACAGAGTTGCAATCATTCTGTTCCTCGCCATCTCCTCCACACAGGCGAGGGGTGAGCCAACCACAGAACCAGCTTTTTTAATAAGTCTCTTTAGGCTGTTGGTGTCCTTGGTTTTTATTGCAGCTCCCCAGCAGATAACAGAGAAGAACGGGACACACGCCACGATGGATTGGTACATTATGACGACCTGGATCTTAGGTGGTACAGTCTACTCAGGCTCTTCTTGTAGATGATATCCGTGTTGGTGGACCATTCCCATTTTTTGTTCATGTGAATGCCCAAAATCTGTTCAATGAGACCGTTTCCACATCAGATCCATCGATGAAGACCCAGAAAGGTTGAGACATCGAGCTGAAGTCCACCATCATCTCCTTTGAAAACTGATAATTACAGTAAAAGCTAAAACAACAGGAAAAAGTACAGCAGGCAGCCGCCCAGAACAGTCCCAGAAAGTTGTGACCTTCAGAATTGTTTTTTTTAAATCCACTTCTGAATGGAAAAAAACAGTCTTTAAAGTTAGTCTAACTTCAAAAAAATAAAAAAAAATTAAAAATGATCACGAAGAACAAAACGGTTCGATAAACCTACAATTCTAGATAAATGGGTTTTCACTGACAATTAAATTGCTTTGACATAAAATATAGATCCAAATGGAACAGACCCCACCTTGAACATTGAGCTGTGCTGTCTTCGGTGTGTAATCTCCCTGCACGGTGCAGATGACCGGACCAGCTTCTCTGCGAGTCACATTGTGGATGGTGAACTCCACACAGCTGGTGACACCAGTAGAGCAAAACCTAGCAGAAAACTGCTCCGATGATGAAATTATTTCACCAGATGTGCGAACGGTGAGAACAAGGAATCCTCGGACCTGCCAGGTCATGACGTTCCAGGTTCCCTGCACGCTGGCATTGAACCTTGCAACAGAACCCAGCAGCACGGCAGCATTCATCGGCTCCAATGTTACCTCCTGTGCCACCACTAGAAATAAAGACATCAAAGCATCACGTTCCACTCATCATTTTTTAAAATAGTAACAACCTCCAATCAAGAAAAAGAATCAAGAAAACCTTCATTAGTCCAACAATGGCAAAAAAAAAAAAAAAAACCACATTAGCGTCCCTGGGTGGGGTTGAACTACCATCCTTTCGGTTAACAGCCGAACGCGCTAACCAATTACGCTACAGAGACGGTGTCAAACACAAGAGTTTAAGTATATCAGGTGTTGTTCATGACGGGGGCGAAAGATTGAGCGGTAAATACACACATCGGTGCAGCGTCCAAAATAATCAAGACATTGCATCGGTCTGTCGTGGTAAAGAAAGAACTGAGTCTTTTGGTCCACAAAAAAAAAAAAAAAAAAGAAGAAGAAAGGAAGGGGAATAGTTAAAGGTCCTATATCATGCAAAACGGACTTTTATGAGGTTTTAACCTTTTATTTTACTTAGTACTACCCCAAACAATCCCCCAAAGTGTGTTTTATTGTGATTCATGCTATTTTGAGATATTTAAATTCAAAGTAAGGGGCGTGTTCTCCAAACCTCTAACGACTGGTGGAACATAGTGACGTACATCTGTTTTTTGTTCAGCCCCCTGCAGCTCAAACACCAATCGCTGAACACCAATCGCTGAATGACAACCAATCGCAACCAACGGGGCGGGTCCCGGGAAAAAAAAAAAAAAAAAAAAACTGAAACAAGCTGTTTTGACTTCCGGGTATGAAACTGCGCTCCCAAACAGGGTATTATTTATAACCTTTTGTGTTGACATTGTGGCGGAATATAAAATTATGCATATAATGATACATAGAACAGGATAAAATAAGGGAAAAAAGGCATGATATAGGACCTATCCCCTTACAGGACCAGCGAATGGGCCACCAAAATGCACGAAAATGACTCTTATATTTTAAAATGTTCTGGAGTCATGGCCCCTACCCCCATACTGGCTTTGTCAGGGTTTTCTCCTAAAAATGAGACTCTTTCCGCTCTGTGGCCACCACAAATCCTTGCTCACATTTACCCCAAATGTTAAAGTTGCTGCTTCTGTAATCACTGATTGTTAAATGTTGGCCCGCATTTTTTTATATGTTATTACTAAGTCTTTTAGTCCTCTAAGGCAGGGGTCCCCAACCTTTTCTGCGCTACGGACAAGTTTAGTGTATGATAATATTTCCACGGATCGGTCAAAAGGTGTAGCAGAAAAGCTAAAGAAGACCAGCCTGAAAAAAAACTGGCTTTTTAAATCAATAATAACAAACTTAAATCCACTTTGTCTTCAAGAGAAAATGTATTAGCAGCGTCTTTATAACGTGGAAACATTCTCTCTGCTCGAACGGACTCTGGTTGCTATGGTAACGGTAAACATACCTTCAAAATAAAGGACGTCACAAAAAGAAAGTGAATAAAATACCAGTTAAACTACTCACAGTAAGACTAGATCAATTAGAGTTCTGAGTTTGTTTTGCTGGAACCAGACAGTCCCATCTTGACCTGAAACCTGAAGAGTGTTTCTAAGGTCCAGTCTGCTTCGTTAGTTTGTAACTCTCCTTAGCAAAGAAGCTTCCTGTAGATCTTTGTTTTTTTACTCATTTTGCTAGTTTATGGGTTTAAATTTAATGGGATGATGCGTCAAGAGTGAGTCATTGATGGATGTAAGGAAGAAAATCCGGTGACCCTTCAAATTAAAACATAATTACGGCTTGAATAATAAACTAAACGACAATAATGAAAGTTATTTCTTCTTTCTGTGCGGCCCGGAACCACATGACCCACGGTTCGGTACCGGTCCATGGTCCGGTATTTAGGAACCACTGCTCTGAGCAAGTTAACACCCATCAGTTCTCTTTAATGATTCATATTGATGACAGGAGCACACGGTGTGCTCAGTCTGTCCTTTATTGAACATTTCATCATAATTTAAATGAGCATTTTTTTCTTTATTTTGGGTGAGTAAAATTTAAATTAACATACAGTTATGACATAATTACTGTACGAGAACCTAGAAAAAATATTAGCGATGAATAGGAAGCAGAAAAACTTGCTGAATCCTAATTACTTTTGTAATCACTTGAGACTAAGAGCCTACAATTCGTCTTTCTTGTTTTCACACTAAATTGTCCTTTATACCTCGCAGCCTGCAGATGGAGCTCACTGTGGACTCGAATATTTGGGTCGATTTTTGGATATTGGATCGAAATTGTTCGAAAGTTCTTGACCCTCGAATGTACAATACTATGCATCCAGTACATAGATTTATGTGAAGACAGAAGGAACCTTCTTGGTTCACAGATTGTGATAGTTAACCAGTAACGCATCCTATATAGGTTTCATTTTTTGGGATTTAATTTCAACAGAATTTGGGTGGCTTATCGCCTTAGTTTTGTCTGAAAGGGGTGCTTAGGTGGTAGTGTTTTCTGCCGTATTATCCCCAGCCATAAGACTGGGGATGTGTCCGGCTGTGATTACCACATGCAAAAACCATTTCAGACTTACATTACGTACGTGTCCTGGGCCACTTATTCTTCGCCCGGCCTTCTTTGACTGACGGTATTAACATATTCTGAAATATTAAGGCTTCTATATTAAGCATAACATATAAAACACACACATCAAAGATATTTTGATGTGTGTGTTAAACAACAAGATATTTTGTTGTTTAAAACAATATTTTTCAGTGATTTATTTTACAAAAAGATTGAAAATTTAACGCGCTTGGAGCATTGTGGGAAAAAATGTCACACGTCAAATCATCGTGGAAATCTGATTGGATACCCAAAAGCTCCGTTCTTGGAGTCACGTGAGCTGTTGTGAAAAGTTAGTTTGGTGCTGTGGACGGTAGGGGGCGAAAAATTCTATAATTAGAAATTAATGCTAAAGAAGTTGTCCCTTTTAACTCTAATTTCTCATTTTTAATGGGAACGTCACTAGTTACGGTGAATTGTACTGTACTTGTGTTTTTGTATTTGTACTTGTAAATAAGTATTTTCGTACTTGTATTGTATTTTTGAACTTGTATTTTTTTATGTATTGATTCACTTTGCTTTGTTTTTATCTGTTTCTAATTTTATTTTATTTATTTAGTTATTTTTACTTTAATTTTATTTCATTTCTGATCTATGGCTTATCGATAATTGTGATCTGTACAGTGACCTTGGGGTATCTTTAAAGGTGCTTTTAAATTAAATGTATTATTATTATTTTGTTCTTATTCAGTTATTTCCAGCCTTTATCATTTAGTACAGAAACTATCAGTGTACTTAGCAACTGACAATGGACGACTCCAGTGTAAGTACTTAAGGATTTTAAGGTTCTTTTAATGGTTTTTAAAAGTCTTAACGGTCTTGGGCCTTCTTATTTATCTGACCTCCTTGTGAGGTATGACCCCTCACGGACCCTGAGGTCTTCTGGTATCGGCCTTTTAATAGTACCACATGTTAGAACAAAAACTCATGGTGAGGCCTCATTCCAGTATTACGGTCCTCTCTGTGGAATAACCTGCCAGAGGAACTCAGGGCCATAGAGTCTGTTCATGTTTTTAAGAAGAGGCTGAAAACCCACCTTTTTAACTTGGCTTTTACCTGATTTTTATTTTTTTAAGATTTTTATTTGTTTATTTTATGTTTGTTTACTTTGCCTTTTTTATACAGTTTTATTTTTCTGTTTGAGCTTTTGTTTATTATTATTTATTTATTTATTTTAGGGTTTTTACTGGTTTTAGTTTTTATTCCATTGCCTTATTCTGTGTCCTAATCCAGTGTTTCCTCATGGGATCCTCCATTCCAGCAGAACTGCTTGCTCTCAATCTGTGGGGGTCTGACTGGCCTGGGTGCTGGTTTTTGGCCACTGCAGTCATGGGCGGGCCGACTCCTGGGGCCCGTTTCAAGAAGGAGGATTTGTGGAAACTCAAAGTTTGTTAACCCCAGAATGTGGAAAACTCAGACTTTTCGGTTTCAGAAAGGGAGGTAACTTAAACCAGTAAACTCTGGGTTAGTTAAGCCGGTTTCAAGAAGAGAGTTAATCAAAACTCAGAGTCGGTAACTAGGGCAACTGACTCAGCAAACCAAACCTGGTCGGGAGCAGGTTTATTTGGGGAAACCCAGATTTTTTCTCGGTCTCCGCTCCTTTTCAAAAGTGAACAGGATTTAAATACGCCTTCCTTGTTCAATCTGTTTGTACATTGATGGATAAATTGCAAAAATTTCTCAGATGAGGGAAAAATAAAGTATGTAAAATAAATAAAAAAAAAACACCTGTTTCCTTCACGCAGAGACCCAAAATGGCATGTCCTTTTCTAGATCACCCTGTAAATGAGGACGCTTGATTCATTCACAGGGAAATGAACAGTGGTGGATGAAGTACTCACTTTTTGTACTTAAGTAAAAGTACAGATAATTAGGCAAAAAAATTACTTAAGTAAAAGTATCAATAAAAAAATCTACTTAAGTAAAAGTACAAAAGTAGTTTGTGTAAATTGTACTTTTTAAGTAAAAAGTAAAAGTATTCTATCATAATTCAAATGTTATTTTTTGTGCCAAAGGACGTCACCATGGTAAACAGGATAAATACTCTGCAGGGGTGTGACCCCTCTCTCCCGCCTCTTTTGGTCCACAAAATAAATAAATAAATAAAATAAAAGGAAAGGGGACAAGTCAAGCTATCCCCTAGAAGGGCCAGTGAATGGGCTCCAAAATGGAGGAAAATGACACTTATTTTTTAAAATGTTTTGGGGGGGAGGCCCCCAGTCACTATATATTGGCTTTGTCAAAGCCCCAACCCCCCTTTGGAAAATTCTAGATCCGCTCCTGCTCTGTGTAATGATGGCTCAACTTTTTATTTAGAAGTAAACACAACGAACAACGATCTTCTGACTCTTTTTTAATTTGTTCTAAAATGTTTCTCATTCATTACTTCTTCTCCCGATCAACCGCTTCTTTTGATTTTGGCGATGCGGCTTCAAGATGCGCTAAAAAAACCTGTGTATTTTTCAAATTCCTGAACGAAAATGTAACGAAAAATGTAAAACACACTTTTAAAAAAATAGCGAAGTAAAAGTACAGATATTTGCTCTAAAATTGTAGTGAAGTAAAAGTACCAGCCTTAAATTTTACTTAAGTAAAGTACAGATACACAATTTTTTTACTTAAGTACAGTAACGAAGTACATTTACTTCGTTACGTTCCACCACTGGAAATGAATTTATGTCACAAAATAATTTTGAGACCACGAGTTAATTTTCTATCATCTCTTCATTCATGTTTATTTGAGCGGTACCATTTTTCTTGAGACTCCATAACATATATTAATAATCTTATACATCCATCAGACTCATCACCCACTCTTGTATCGTGTGTTGCGTTACTTTTTTTTTTTTGTCCTGATAACGTTAGGGATGCTGAGCACATTAGTACGGGCACAGTTTGCAGCAGCTGCACTGATAGACTTAATTATTTAATATGTGGAATGTTTGTAAAGTCAGGTGGTCTACCTGTGATCTGTGACATCATCATACCTTACCGGTTTGAATTATGGTTTTATTTTTCATGTTCTTTTAATGCCGACAGGATTATTTATAGAACTACATCAGTATTGGTAAAGTTTAAAAACACAGTTAGATTTATGTATTTATTGCTCTCCATAAAATGTATTTCATCATAGGATTATTGTTACTGTACAAATCCCACTTCATCCACAACGGGAAGTTTAAAAAGAACTTTAATTCATACTAATATTGGTCTTCTATTTAATTACTGAAGTAATTCCTTAATGATTGAAAAATTAAGAAGGATTTCCTATTTTACTGGAATATGACAACAATAAAATAAATATATATACACACACACACACACTTTATTCATACCTCAACGGTAAAATTTGGGTGCTGCCGTGAGCTCAGTGGGATTCGATCCCTCGAACTTCCGGTCCACGGACGTACGTTCCACCGCTGAGCTACCGCCTGCCCCCAGTGCTACCATTATTAAGTAATTAGTTACACCGAACACTTTGATTAAATGTAAACGTGTGTATTTCCTCTAGGAGCTCTTTCCACCCAGACTTTTTCTCTCTCTTTGGAGGAAGATGTCTCCAGACATTTTTTAAATAAAAATGTGCTCATACTCGCTGTATGTCTGCAGTAGGACATCCAGTTCTGTCTGTTAGAACCTCTTTGTTTGCTCTTGTTTCCATGGTGACTCCTAATGTCTGCACTCCATTGATCAGTGCTTTTTATTCTCAAGGTGCATTCTCTAAACTCTGAGTCAATCAACTTGAAGTTGATTAAACCAGCTGTTTTCAGCTGATCTGAAACCAAAAACTCAGAGTTTTCAATCTCAGAGTTGACCAACTCAAGGTTTAGATTTAAACTCAAAGTTTCTTGAACTTTCTTCTTCAAACGGCCCCACCGGTGTGGATTGATCCCCAGTTATTATTTCCTCACAGCATCAGGCCAGATGCTTCATTTTATTTCAGCTAAAGAGACAGAAGCTTGCAGTTCAGGTTTAATGGGGGTTGGGAAAGGATGGGCATATGATGGGTACGGTGGGTTGGGGAGCTATGTGAATGTCAATGCATGTGGCATTTTTTTTTTGGATGCTTATTTTTATTTTGACTTTTCTACTTTTTATGTTGTTTACGTTTTGATTTGTTCTGTTCAGCACTTTGTGTGACCTTGTGTTGGAAAAGTGCTCTATAAATAAAATTTGATTTGATACCTAATTCTTATAAAAAGGATACAATACATTGAATTGTCTACATTTCATGTTGTGTACTTAACTAAAATCTCAACAATTTCAGGAGGACATGCCTGATTTGCGTAGGTAAAGGCCAAACATCTAATAAATGTATGGGAACAAAAAACAAGCAAAAAGAAAGATGAGGACATCCATTGACTTCTTTAGATATTTAGCTGTGGAGTAGAATAAGCTAATATTTAAACAATAGTCTTAGACACATTGGATGCTCCTCCCGGGGAGGGATCTCTCTTTCGTGTCGATCCCCACGAGGTTTCTTATTTTTTCTCCACTGGTGGGTTTTTTAGGAGTTTTTCCTCACCATGAAGGAGAGTCTAAGGGCATAAATGTGCCAGCCTTGTTTAGTTAGCATTTGTTATTTATTTTTCTTGCTGTGTATTTGTGTTAATACATTCCTCTTTTTCTTGTGAGGCCTATGGAGACAGAAATTCTGTGATTTTGGGCTATACAAATAAATTTGAATTGAACTATAACGTTGGCATATAATCTAAAACATTACTGTTTCCCCACAGCTTTATACAACTTCTGTTTTTTTTTTCTATTGTTAATAATGACCCGTTTGTTTCCCCCGAAGCCATGAATTCTCATGTCATAATTTATCCTTTCTACATCAGACAGATACAGGAGCGGATCCATGGGCGTGGGGGGTGCACGCTCCCCCATTTTTGGTCCACAAAAAAAAACAAAAAAAAAGAAGAAGAAAGGAAGGGGAATAGTTAAGCTATCCCCTTACAGGGCCAGCGAATGGGCCACCAAAATGCAGGAAAATGACTCTTATATTTTAAAATGTTCTGGAGTCATGGCCCCTACCCCCATACTGGCTTTGTCAGGGTTTTCTCCTAAAAATGAGACTCTTTCCGCTCTGTGGCCACCACAAATCCTTGCTCACATTTACCCCAAATGTTAAAGTTGCTGCTTCTGTAATCATTGATTGTTAAATGTTGGCCCGCATTTTTTTATATGTTATTACTAAGTCTTTTAGTCCTCTAAGGCAGGGGTCCCCAACCTTTTCTGCGCTACGGACAAGTTTAGTGTATGATAATATTTCCACGGATCGGTCAAAAGGTGTAGCAGAAAAGCTAAAGAAGACCAGCCTGAAAAAAATGGCTTTTAAAATCAATAATAACAAACTTAAATCCACTTTGTCTTCAAGAGAAAATTTATTAGCAGCGTCTTTATAACGTGGAAACATTCTCTCTGCTCGAACGGACTCTGGTTGCTATGGTAACAGTAAACATACCTTCAAAATAAAGGACGTCACAAAAAGAAAGTGAATAAAATACCAGTTAAACTACTTACAGTAAGACTAGATCAATCAGAGTTCTGAGTTTGTTTTGCTGGAACCAGACAGTCCCATCTTGACCTGAAACCTGAAGAGTGTTTCTGAGGTCCAGTCTGCTTCGTTAGTTTGTAACTCTCCTTAGCAAAGAAGCTTCCTGTAGATCTTTGTTTTTTTACTCATTTTGCTAGTTTATGGGTTTAAATTTAATGGGATGATGCGTCAAGAGTGAGTCATTGATGGATGTAAGGAAGAAAATCCGGTGACCCTTCAAATTAAAACATAATTACGGCTTGAATAATAAACTAAACGACAATAATGAAAGTTATTTCTTCTTTCTGTGCGGCCCGGAACCACATGACCCACGGTTCGGTACCGGTCCATGGTCCGGTATTTAGGAACCACTTCTCTGAGCAAGTTAACACCCATCAGTTCTCTTTAATGATTCATATTGATGACAGGAGCACACGGTGTGCTCAGTCTGTCCTTTATTGAACATTTCATCATAATTTAAATGAGCATTTTTTTTCTTTATTTTGGGTGAGTAAAATTTAAATTAACATACAGTTATGACATAATTACTGTACGAGAACCTAGAAAAAATATTAGCGATGAATAGGAAGCAGAAAAACTTGCTGAATCCTAATTACTTTTGTAATCACTTGAGACTAAGAGCCTACAATTCGTCTTTCTTGTTTTCACACTAAATTGTCCTTTATACCTCGCAGCCTGCAGATGGAGCTCACTGTGGACTCGAAATTGTTCGAAGGTTCTTGACCCTCGAATGTACAATACTAATATCCAGTACATAGATTTATGTGAAGACAGAAGGAACCTTCTTGGTTCACAGATTGTGATAGTTAACCAGGAACGCATCCTATATAGGTTTTATTTTTTGGGATTTAATTTCAACAGAGTTTGGGTGGCTTATCGCCTTTTTTTTTCCTGTTTGTGGTTGCTTTGGTGGTAGTGTGTTCTGCCGTATTATCCCCAGCCATAAGGCTGGGGATGTGTCCGGCTGTGATTACCACACGCAAAATCCATTTCAGACTTACACTACGTACGTGTCCTGGGCCACTTATTCTTCGCCCGGCCTTCTTTGACTGACGGTATTAACATATTCTGAAATATTAAGGCTTCTATATTAAGCATAACATATAAAACACACACATCAAAGATATTTTGATGTGTGTGTTAAACAACAAGATATTTTGTTGTTTAAAACAATATTTTTCAGTGATTTATTTTACAAAAAGATTGAAAATTTAACGCGCTTGGAGCATTGTGGGAAAAAAATGTCACACGTCAAATCATCGTGGAAATCTGATTGGATACCCAAAAGCTCCGTTCTTGGAGTCACGTGAGCTGTTGTGAAAAGTTAGTTTGGTGCTGTGGACGGTAGGGGGCGAAAAATTCTATAATTAGAAATTAATGCTAAAGAAGTTGTCCCTTTTAACTCTAATTTTCATTTTTAATGGGAACGTCACTAGTTACGGTGAATTGTACTGTACTTGTGTTTTTGTATTTGTACTTGTAAATAAGTATTTTCGTACTTGTATTGTATGTTTGAACTCGGATTTGACCGAATACACGGTCAAATCCGGAAGAGAAGAAAAAGAACAGGTTGTGCGTGTTTAAATTCTTACAAAAGATCAAAAACGATCTTTTCCAATCCACATATAAACCGATCAATGGAGAAAAAAGTCAAGTTCAACCCCTTGAGATCATTTTGAGGTTTGTTAATGAACTTTTTTTAGATTCTATCTCATAATAAATGAATTCTGTTTGGAGCATGTGTTGAAATTTAATGAGTTAATCTGAACTAATTGACTTTCTACATGCTGGGAATCGATGTTAAAGACAAAACTAAAGTAAATTAAAGTTCATTCTTCAGTATTTAGATGATAAAAATATTAATCTAGAAGATTAAGGGAATTTTTGAAAGTAAATCATCTAATTAATTGAAACTTGTTCATGAGTCTTGTGGACAAAGTGTGTACTGCAGTAGATTTTGAGAAGGCTGCAAAATAATGTTGGTTCTTTTTATTCATGTTTCCAACAGAAAAAATAATATTCAGCCAATTTAGATTTTTTTTCAGATATGTTTCTTGTATTGTTGTTTTTCTTGGCGGACCATAATTGGTTTAACACCCTTGCTGCTTTTCCGCCTGTTGGGAGCCATAAGCAGAAAATTGTTCTCATTTTTTTTTTCCTGCTTCTCTTTTATTTTGAAGACATTACTCATATGCTACGGAAACACAATTTTGAGTAGAGATAACAAATAGAAGTACATAAAATTTAGAAGTAAAATTGATCAAATTGGACTCAAATTGTGTGTCCAATTTGAGTGGTGGTGAGTGATGTGAGACCCCACTCAAAAGGACTCATGTTTGTTATTTTTACCTATAATTTTCACTTTGTTAAAGAGACAGTCACTGTCTATCAATTGGAGGTATTAACACTGTTTTAACTGTGTTAAAGAAACAGTCACCTGAAGACCAGACCCGTGCTGCACGCCTGGTAACGATGTCCATCAACGCACCAAAGAACCCTCCACGCGACCCTGTCGGAGATAAGCTGATCAGAATCGAAGGAAGACAAACCAAAACCATGGCTTACAGGAATGTATGTAAGAAAGCAGCTTAACAAAACTCCGGGCACCACTGTAAGAATAAAAGTGACTCTTCAAAAAAAAAAAACAGTGATTGTGACATAATTCTTTTTGGCAGCACAACGCTTGTGCTGTGGTGTTGATGTTGAATATCCTCTGGACCCCAAGCAGTACCTCATCATTGGAGCAGTTTGGTCAGACACCACCCGCTCATCTCTGGCACTGAAAATGGGACGTTGGCTGTAATGCTTGGCGGTACGATAAAAACTTATATTTTTAAAAATTTAAAAATTTTAAATGTTTCACAGTGGGTTTTTTTGTTTTCTGCCCCTCATGAATAAATGTTAGGTCTGACAATGTTTTAGCCATGCGTCTTCCTCTTTTTGAATATTTACACACACAAGTTTGGGAGTTAAGACTCTGTAAAATAAACAATGAAACTACATTCAACTAAATTCAGAAATTGTTTTCTTTATATTCCTCACAGCTGACTGTGCCAGGAAGAAGGACAGCAGTCTCCGGCTGTGCATCGACCACAGACTATGAAATGAGAAGAAACGACCAGACCTTCATTCAAGCTCCAGAATCAATGAAATCCTGAAAAACCTTTGAGGTACACAAATGGTTCACTGTTCTGACCCAGTGTAAAGCATACCACCAGGGGTTCAAGTGGTTGGGTTTAATCACCACTTAGAGGTGAAAGAAAGAGCTCAGGGATGAAGTGTGTTTCATGTCTTAATGACATTCTCTCTGCTAAAGTAAGACTCTCTGTGCAAAGTATACTATCTGTGTATTCAGATAGAATAGCATTTAATTTACAGCTTTTGTTAAGTGACGATGGTTAACTACGGTTGTTCAAATTATTTTTGGGTGCACTCAAGAGATAAAATTCAAATTTCATAGTTTGTTTTTTTTTCCAACTTTGTCAGACTTTTATGTTTATTTGGTTCTAAGAGGCTTCTCAAAGCTTCCTATCAACAAAAGTCTTAAGTTAAATTTCTAAAGAGTGGCTTTGGAATTGGGACACCTTTTCAGCTATAGGAGACACCTCCATATTGTTCCAAAGATTTCAAATATCGAAGCATTAAAAGGTCAAAAAAACAACCCACCCTCACTCCATATTTCACTACATTGTCGGCCTCACATTCCTGGGTAACCCGTTTTCTCATTGTTTTTGACACAGACACAATTGAAGAACGATCAAACAAGGTTACTTAAACTGTATTAAGTATTTACAAGACTTAGGGATTATCTGCAAATAATTATAACAGAGCACTAAAACAAACTGGCAACTTCTTCAGGGTGTACCATGCCTCTCACCTGAAATCACACAGGATAGGCCCTGGCACGCTCTGTGACCGCAGCAGGCATCAAAGGTTCAGAAGATGAATGAATTAGCCTTTACAGCACACAACACATGGTTTCTTTTGAGAAAGTTTTCACAAAATTTTTCAAATGAAATAAAAATCTTCATTATTGTCTAAATCAGTCTCTGCCATCCTCTGCTGTGGTAAATCATGATAAAAAAAATTAACAATATTTTGGCATTATAGAAAAAAAGACAAAAAGCAAAATACCACAAGTTCTAAGAATAATCTGACAAAGAATGAATACTCCTGATACATTTAAAAAAATACAAATAGCAAATGAATTAAACAGAAAATTAAACAGAAATCAAATCTTAAGTTCTAAATGCAATGATCACAGAACTTTAACTTGCAGTGATTTACATCAAAAGTTCAGCTTATACACACAAACTTGTTGGGAACCCTTCTCAACGTAAAAATTGATGTCAAAATTAAGCTCAATGTGTGTTAGAGGAAACGAGGCCCTTTTGTTTCCATAAAGACAATAATGATAAAAAAATATTTATAGATCCGTTTTCAAATGTGACGGGCTAAAACTAATAACAAACAGGAAGTCATGATTTTTGTCTAAAGTAAGGCTTTACTCTGCAAGATTTTTGGATCTTGGACATATTCGATATTAATTTTAATATTTCCAGTTCAGTATGTGGGAGTAACACAACCCACATGATCCTTTATTCATTTTCATTAATAGTTGTAATCAGTGGCGGCTGGTGGTAAAAAAAACTAGGGGGGCGCACATTTTTCAAACACACACAAAATTTTTTTTAGATATATTATATAAAAGTATATATAAATATGTATATATATAAAATAAATATAAAATTATTCGTGACAATATGTGTCTGTTTTTGGTGACTTCTTCATTATGTTTCCTTATGCCAGTTCGGTAGCCTTCATTTAATTGTGCCAGGATGTTACTACTGCCACAAACACCTAGCTTATAGCTACTATCAAGATGGGAGCGGCAAGTTTCATGACGTTTGCACTTTTCAGACAAATGCTTCAAGTCACTCACCCCTGTTGATAGCCACACCTTTTCAGTTGCTGCTGAACTAAACAATAAGCAGGGGAAACAAAAAAAGTGTTTCTCATCCAGTTAACCACCGCCACTTTTCATAGACCTTCATTATCCTCTCACATAAAAGCGGCCGCGATCTCCACTGTTTTGTTGCACAGTCAAATCTGGGGTGTCCGGTCCAAGCTCCTTCACTCTTCTTTTTTCTTCTTTAGAACGCTTAGAAAACGGATTCTGTAGAAGGGAGGACACTGAATTCTCTTTAAAAAAGCCACGAGCTTTGTTAGCAACTGAACTAGCTTCCAACGCCATCATGAAGACTCCGAGAATTCCGCAGTGAAAACGAAGGGCGTGGCGTGGGTGGGATTTATAGGTCATCTTATAGCTAATTGATTGGTTCATGTAACAGACTGACAGAGAGGATAACCTATCACACACCCGATGGGCGGAAAATATCTGCGCCCCGCGGGCGTGGTTATGGTTTGCAATACACATGAATGGGAAAAAATTTAGAGCTGACCTCACGTTTTTTCCATAAAAACCGGAAGCCACATACACACTAATACGTTTTCCTGGGAGGGCGTGCCTACCCAGCGACCTCGTTCCGGTTTGCACAGGAAGTAAGAAAATAAAATAAAATAAAACGGTGTAAAACATTATTAAAATGCATGTAATCTTCACACTCGACAATTTTGCATACTTATAAACACATACATGTTTATATATGTATATATAGATATATATGCATATATGTTTTTTGGTCATCAGGTCGGGGGGGCGGCGCCCCTGCGCCACACGTCACCAGCCGCCACTGGTTGTAATATGTCTAATCTAGAGATGAGACTCATTGAGTTTTAATTTGGTACTTACAAAAAAGATTTGATCCAGTTTCTTACAGAAAGATGTTTCTTAAATGTCACGTTTGTTTCCACAAACGAAAACAATAGTAATAGACATCCTGTAAGTTGTTTCTAAAGTCGCCGGTATTAAATAATAACTAACAACCATTAGCGTTTTCAGGGTTGTCTGGCCTTAATCATAGTTCTAACGTGTCTAAACCAGGACTAAGGCTCCTGGAATTTACAAACCAGAATAAACAGTTTGCAATCCTAGCTGTTTGACATACCGTTTTGTCTAGGATTTTTGTTTTAATAAATTTGCTGTATTAAAGATGCTAGTTTTCTAGCTTTATCTCTACTAATTTTGACAGTTGTATCTGGGGTCTTCGGTCTTCTACTGGGTACACATCGGATGTTACAAGACAAAAGATTGTTTTACTCTTATAAATGATTAATCTTTAGTTCTCTGTCAGAACGTCCAAACCTGTCACCGCGTTAAGCTGGACATTGATGCCTGAGTGGGTCATCTTGGCTGATTGTTATTCTAAGGGGTTTTAAGTACGCAATGCGTGAGACACGACAGCTCACTTTCTGATTAAAAAAAAGATTTCTTTCATTTAAGTGCCTTTAGTCAAGATGTTAACGCGTCTTGTTCCTTCCTCAGTTTAGGAGGACATTGACCTACAACTTGATTGACTTAAAGAAAAAACAAATAACAAGGTATCGTGATAAGTATCCAGGTGCAGACTCCATTGTCTCTAGAGACAGAAGGATGCTAAGTCACAATAGTTGACGCCCCTCGTCCTCGTAGGATTTGTCTTAACTTTAGCAAGACATTTTTTTGTTTATTCAATATATTTTTAACAAACAAAAATATTTTGAACAAAAATTTGAAAGAAAACCATGAGCAAGTTCAGAGAACGTATTGAGAAAAAAAATCCAATGAATCTGACAGGAATGGTTGCTCCCAGCAAACCAATCGTAGCAAAGAAAAAAACTTTTAAATTAAGATTATTGCCGACGAGGTCGGAAAAGCTGTGATCCACAAACAGCAAACGAGCAGAAGGACTGGATAAATGTAGTCCATCTGGTCTCATGAACTTAGAATTGTTTCACACTAGAAACAAATATCTTCAGAATTACTTCATTGATCCCACACGTGGAAAATTTGTGTGTTACAGCAGCACACAAGAAAGAAATAGACAGTATGTATACAAGAAGGATAATGAAAAAATAATAAAATATTAAAATAGAATGAATAATGTGACTAAACATTGAGGACAATACGGACTGAATGTGCACAAGGAGGTAAAAAGTGGCATAAGCGATATAAAGTGACAAACAGTGATGAATTACATGAACATGAATCTTGGGTGCACCCTCACTATTAAACTTTAAATGTCTCAATTTCAATCAGACACAACAATAATAAGTAATTGCACATGGTGCGGCAGGCTTCACTGGTTCCAGCCATGTAGCATACCACATCGTGAAGGTTGTTTTTTTTTTATTGGTTCAACGTCAATAACAAGTGGGTCCAACATGGTGAAATCCAAGAGAGCCAGTCAAAAAAAAAAGACCTAAGGGACACATGATCATAAAACAAAAAAAAATTCCGTTCTGTCATCTTCCGCTTGTTCAGGGGCCAGGTTGCCGGGGCAACAGCCTCAAATGTGCAAATTATTTCACAAGCAATTCTGATTGTTTAATTGTGTTTTCTGTTTTTCTTTTAAAATGTTTCAATCATATGTTATTTGACATGTCATCATTTTTTAAGAACTCATTTAGGAAACTCAACTTTTTATGGAATTTGCAAACGTGACTGTAAGTGATGTATGTGTGTGTGTGTGTGTGTGTGTGTGTGTGTGTGTTAACGTCATGTACGTGTTTTGCCTCTTGACCAGGACACACTTGAAAAAGAGATTTTTAATCTCAATGAGTTTTAATCTTGGTTTAGATAACATGTTAACTTTGATAATCAGAATAATTCTAATGTATTATTTGTGTTCCATATTTTGTATTTTATTTGTATTTGAATTTTGCTACATAAAACTTTTTTTTTTCGGTTGAGAGCACATTGCAGATTAAAATCATTCTTGATGTGATATGTTTCTGTTTATGGAAAAGTTTGGACAACTTTAAAGCTGTATAAATCATTTCAATATTATGGAGCAAGAATGTTCAACAAAACAATGGAACCTCAATATGAACTAGTTTTTTTTTGTCTTTTGAATGTAAATTGTTTCAAGTTTTTTTTGTTTGTTTTTTTATCAGCCATGAAGTAAAACTTTTGTTTCATGTTGATGTGGTTATGAATTATTTGAACACTGAATGAAATAAACTTGTACTTTATGTAAAATAATTTGGACTCTTTCTTTTTGTTATTTTCAGTTCATTCTTGTCTAAAAGACTTTAATAATGGTACAAAAAAAATCAGTCGAATGAAAACTTTTTTGCTGAGAGGTCACCATTCATTTATTAAAATTAAAACAGGATATTTACAGAACAAATTATTTTCGTACAATGACTTGTGCTAATTGTTAACATTTCTAAGTTATTGAATTTGGCTTTTATACAATTGCTGTCAAAAACAGGAAAAGTATGAACCAGGTTCTGCAATATTGGAAAAGCAGGACCGCTAACGTCACACCAGCTCACAGTTTTGTTTTGTTTTTTTTTTACTTCTTAATAATTTATTACAGCTTTCAGAGACATTTAATGTAGATTTTTGTCGGATATGTTTTCTGTAGTGTTGTTTTTCTGGACGCAGTGAAGGAAGACATGAAGATAGTTGGTGTGATCGCAGAGGATTCAGCAGATAGGGTTAGATGGAAGAAACTGACTTGCTGTGGCGACCCCTGAAGGTAAACGCCAAAACGAAAAGAAGAATCACCAGGCCAGCTAGAAACTTTGGGGCAGAGTTCTGTTTCAGATTCCTGATGGATCCTCTCCGTTCCTGTACTGGGCATGGCCATACCGAGGAGACCTCTGCGCTTCGTCTATCATCCCTGCTCCATCAGGATGAAGAACATCTACTCTGATTTCTTCAGATATAAAACTGTAGAGTAAGAATTAGAAGAAGCTAATATTTAATTAACACTCTTAGACACGAGCAGCACGGTGGCACAGTGGTTAGCACAGCCACTTCACAGCAAGAAGGTCAGGGATTCGAGTCTCGAGTGGGACAAGGCTTGAAGCACTGGTCTTTCTGTGTGGAGTTTGTAAGTTCTCCCCATGTACCGTATGTGTGGGTTTTTTCTGGTTTCCTCCCACTCTCCCAAAAACATACATGTTAGGTTGATGAAATTGCCCCTAGGAATGAGTGTGTGTGTGGATGGTAATGTGTGTGGCCCTGTGACAAACTGGCGACCTGTTTAGGACGTACCATGCCTCTCGCCTTCAATCAGCCGGGGTAGGCTTTGGCACCCCCCGCTACCCTGTTCGGAGAGGATGAGTCTTAGACATATTAGTGTTAGACATGGTTTTAGGAATGCTACAGACATCATAAACATTCTTTTTTATTAGAATTTACAAAAAACTGCAATTATCTCTTTTGTTATAAATTAAATGAAGCAACAAAAAAAACCCACAAAGTTATATAATATGTGAAAATTTAAAAAATAACACCACAGGTTTTTTTTCGCTATTGAGACAATGAAATTATATCAGAGATAGAAAAAAACAGGAGCAGCACTAATGGGATTTGGAGTATGGAGACATAAACAAGGTAGGTGATCGGATTTCAGGTAGCTTTCTCTGAGAGGAGTTTCCTCTTGTTCAGTGCTTCAAAAATCCTGTCAATGAGGGTCTGAAAAAACAAGCACCAGTGTTTTTGTACATTTTATATTGAAGTCATTTAGTGTAAATCTACAATGTAGCCAGTAGATGTCAGTGTAAGATCATATAATGCCTCCCTATTTAAAAAAAATTGATTTACAGTTATTTTTAACACTATTTTGTAAAAAAAAAAAATCACCAAATTAAACTGTTCTGCATACATTAAAATTGTATTTTTTAAAATAAAAATACCTTCAACAATCATAAATCACTAGTTTTTTAAAACTGGCTACATTTCTTTGGGTGTTTTGGCATCCAATATTTTGGGGACGAAAACAATGACTGTCATTTGGAGGGCCCACATCAGGCCTCTCTGCTAAACATCCTCAAAATGTTAATGTTTCTACGTGAAACAGATCTCCAGAAGGTTTTATCATCTGACCACAGAAGGTAAATCCCTGCAGAGATTTTCTTATTCAGACATTCAAAGTAGACAATTGTTTTGTGATTTTGGTCTGCACAAATAAAATGGAATTGAATTCAGAAACAGTTTAATGATCTAAATTAAAGCTTCTAAAGCAACTGAAAACATTATTAGAACATTTTAAATGAATCCTCTTTTTTCAGTCAATAGTATTAATCAGTAAATCACAAAAATGTCACTTTGGGTCTAAAACGAAGTCACTTTCAAGTGAAATACAGTATGTGCTTTTTATTTGATTTTTTATCTAACTAGAAAAAACATATTAACAAATCACAATTGAGATTAATGAAAAGTCCATTTTTGGGTCCAATTTCTCCTCCACAGCTGGGAGAGTTTATAGAACTGTAACTGAGAAAGTGAAAAAAACCCCAACATTATTCTCAATATTATTTGTTCTGTTCCGTCGTCTTCCGCTTATCCAGTTCGCGAGGGAAACAGCCTCAGATAGGAAGCCCAGGCTTCTCTCACCCCGACTGCATCCTCCAGCTCACCTGGAAGAATCCTGAGTCGTTCCCCAGCCAGTTGTGGGACATAGTCTCTCCAGCTGGGCCGGGGTCTGACTCTTGGTCTCCTCCCGGTGGGACGTGCCTGAAACATAACACCAGTGAGGCACTTGGGAGTCACCCTGACCAGATGCCCGAACCACCCCATCTGGCTTCTCTCAAGCTGTTGGGAGAGAGCAGCTCGAGATCGAGCTCCTCCTGGATGACGTAGCTCCTCACTCGAACTCTAAGTGAGAGCCCAGCCACCCTGCAGAGGAAGCTCATTTCGGCCGTTTGTAACTGCGATCTCGTTTTTTCAGTCACCACCTACAGCTAGTGACTATAGGTGTTGGTGGGAACGTAGATCGACTTGTAAATCGAGAGCTTTGCTTTTCGTTTCAGCTCTCTCTTTACCATGACGGACCGATACAGCATCCTAGTTGGAGACGTCCAAGGTGGAGACGGCAGCTCAGTGGTTAGAGCGTTTACTCGTGGACCGGAAGTTCGCGAGTTCGCGTCCCACAGAGAGCACGTCTAGGGTCCCTGGAGAAGACACCTTACCCCCACTTCTCCCACCATTGGCGCAGTCGAAGGGCAACCTGCTGCGGTGTAAGGAGTGCAGCACACAAACTTCCCCGGTGAGGGATGAATAGAGTAATTCATTTATTTATTTAGTTATTGCTGACGCTGCACTGATCCGCCTGTTGATCTCCCGCTCCATCCTTCCCCCACTCGTGAACAAGATCCCGAGATACATAAAACTCCTCTACTTGGGGCAGGACCCCGTCCCTGACCTGCAGGGGGCATTCGACCCTTTTTCAGGCGAGGACCATGGTCTCAGATTTGGAGGCGCTAATTCCCATCCCGGCCGCTTCACACTCCACAGCAAATCGGTCCAGCGAGAGCTGGATATCATAGTATATCTCAGGGTTGGTTTTTTTTATGTAGAGTGTTTCTCATTAAACTCAACCACCACAACCCAGCCCCTCGGCTCCAATCAGCAGGGATGGGCTCTGACAAACCTAAAACCCTGTATGAGATCAATGGCTAAGAAGGTGACTGATTTTGAAGTTTTGTCTGTTTTATGGAACTAAATTTATTTTATACTGTTTTTTTTTTACCTCATGCAAATCTAACTGTATTTTTTACTTATTTTGTACCCCAAGAAGATTAGTAGCTCCCATGGTAGAAACTAAAGGGGATCCATTTGAACAAATAAATCAATTCATCACCAGAAATAATCTCATGAAATGATTTTGGACATTTTCATCTGCTTTAATTCACAGATCTAATTTCACCCACTTTCTTTTGATCTATGCGAGTTCGCGAGTGCTCGTTCGACGGCGATGCAGTTTTTAAGGGGCCCATATCCTCCTGCACATCGTATGCCGCGGTTTTGGAGCCTGTCCTGCTCTGTTTTGCTGGTGGCCAAAGTCGTGCCTCGAGGAGGGTCTTTGCACCTGCTTTTTCACCAGAGGAGGGAGCGGTGCCGATGACGTTGGCATAGACGTCTCGTTGGTGACACCTTGTTGGAGGACACTCCTCTCCTGTCTGTTCTCCTTCCGCTGAAACCTGCAAACACAACACAATTAGTATCAATGCATTAATCATGTTTATGTTAAACTAAAGCGTCTAAACTCACCACTGGAGAAGTGTCTTCTGGTTTAGAACAAACAGCTGCAGAGAGGTGGTCTCCATGACAGCTGGACAGTTCAGCACCAGCTCACTGATGTGGTGGTAGTCCCTCAGGATTTTAGTCCATCGAGGAACCGACACACCTCCCTTTTTTGTCGGGTACCTGTGCAACGCGCACAGCTTGTTGCACATCGC
Source organism: Neostethus bicornis (assembly GCA_902685375.1). Lineage (NCBI taxonomy): Eukaryota > Metazoa > Chordata > Actinopteri > Atheriniformes > Phallostethidae > Neostethus > Neostethus bicornis. Next base: position 27,728,369 of record LR738555.1, on the reverse strand, counting down.
CTCGACAATGCGACTGGTGCCGGGCCACTGAGCCGGACCACCGGGATGTCCAACCTTGCACCGCTACACGCTCTCCACACCTGCTGTCTCTCTGCTACCCTTGGGGACTTTGAAGCGGCCTTTGCTGAGCTTGACCTGGTGTCTGGGCTGGTAGCTCAGCCTCGTCTTGTCCCCCTCGAGAAGAGCACTCCACAGACGGATGGTCTCTGTGATCCGCTGGTCGTCTAGTTAAGATAGTTCTCGTAAGGAGACGAGATGCACAGCCAAGTCCTGCACCTTATCCCAGCCAGCTGCACCATCAGGTCCCAGAATGCCTGTGGAACAGAAACATCACAATTCACTTTTTTTTTAAAGCGGGCATAATTTCAAATAAAAAATAGTTTGCATTGCATTATTTTTTTTAACCATATTTGTAGTTTTGTGTAAATGCATAAGTAAACACATTTTTCCATAATTTCTCTAAAAAGCAAACTGCTCTTTATGTACATAAAGGTGTAATTATGAACCAAAATGATACACTCACCGAAGGCTGATCAGCAAGGCTGGTTTCTGAAGCTGTAACACCCGATGAAGGCAAGACAGCAACACCTTCTGCTTGCCAGGAGGTGGAGGGCTGTGGTGATGCAGGGTGGTGGACAGTGACGTGCTGAAGAGAAGTTAAATAGAAAGTTAGTGGTTAGAAAAGTAAAAAAAAATACTACCGTAATTTCACGACCATTAGGCGCACCGTACGAAAAGGCGCAGTCTCAGTCACACACCGCCTTACAACAACACACACTCAAGCATGCAAATGTGCGTATTAAAAAAATAGATCGGGAGCAAAACTGAGTTTGGTTGTACTTTATTTAAGTAGTATAAACAAACACATTACCGGTAATAGTCTTTATTCAAATCCGTCAAAGTCCTCATCCTCTGTTTCAGAGCAGGTCCACTTCCCTCCTCGCTGTCAAAGTCACTGTCTGTACTGTGCGGCTCCTCAGAAAGGATACCAGCTTTTGAGAAAGCTCGGATAACAGTACCAGCAGACACGTTAGTCCAAGCATCTACAATCCATTGGCAAACTGTAGCGTAACTCGCCCGGCGCTGCCTTCCACCCTTCGTGAAACTGTGGTCTCCTTCGGTCGTCAAGCGCTCCCACGCCACTCACACTTCACTCTTTAACGTTCTCATGCCTTTTCTTTCAGGTCTGCCTCGCGGGCACCGCCTTTTCTTTTAGGTCCGCCTTTTCTCACACACAAGGCGCACCGCACGAAAAGGCGCACCGCTCATTTTGAAGAAAATCTAAGACTTCTATATGCTCCTTATAGCCGTGAAATTACGGTACATATTTATAGAAGAGTACCTCTGCCACGGAGTCACTGCTTTGAGCCGGAGCTGACCCTGAGGGTTCAAACAGCACAGGAACTGTCATGTCCTCTGGGGTCATCTTGTAGCAGCAGCTCGTCCTGCACCTGCTCCGTCAGCCTGTCCTCCTCTTCTGGACTCTCAGTCAGAGCTCTGCCAGTCTGACTTTATAGAAACTCAATCCCAAGCGTCTCTCCTGAAACAAACAGAATGCAGAAGTAAGTCATACTGGAAGTGCAGCTTATTACTTATTCACATACTTTATGCTGTCATTTATTTCAGTAAACAGACAGTTTATTTATTGGATAAACAACTTTCTTTGTGTTTACCCGTGTAAGCCCCTGGAGGATAGTAGCCCAGGAGACCAGAGATTTTCCAGGACTTTGTTGCTTATGTTGTGCAGAGCCTCCTTCTGAGAGCTGCTGTAGATCCGGAGGTTTAACTCCTCCTTCACAGGCTCCTTCATCCTGTCCTCATTCCAGCGCATCAAGCCATCCAGCAGATATGCCTGGAAATGAGCATCACTGGCACTTGTTCCTTGTTGTAACAAAAGTAAAATTAGATCACTATTGCAGATTTATCACAAAGAAAAAGTCGGATGAAAAAAAATCGACACCCACCTGGGATGAAACGGTTCAGGTGAAGGTGGAAAGACTCCAGAGAGGTGGAGCCACGAGCACAGCGATAAGTGCTAAGCTCCACACCGCCCTTTTTCAGGGTGCCAGTTTTCATATAGAGGGGAAAACCTGGCAGGTCCTGAATAAGGCCGATGTGTCTCTGCTGGTCCAGACAGATTTGCAGGATGCGGTGATGGTCCAACAGTGGAACACCCAGTGTGACTTTCCCGGCCTCTCCGTCCATCTGATCAATAAGCACCTTGATCAACCGGGCAGTCTCCTCCACTCCTCTAGTTCTCCTCCTGCAGTGGAGCGCCAGCTCTTTCCTGCCGATCCGCTCATCCAGGGCCGTCTCAGACACGTGTCCCGTGCCACTGGCCGATAGCTTCCCCTGCTTTGCCCGACGCAGAGCAGCAACGTCCTCTGGGTCCCACTCGAACATGTAGTGAGACAGCCGAGCCATGAAGACTTCATAGAGTGGATGAGCTTCTGTGGTAACTCCCGCGGCAAAGCGCCGCATGAAGTGCCAGATGTCGAGGCGCACTTGAAGCTCGGTCCACTCTGAGAACATGGCTTTGACCTGGGACCGTCCATGTAGGCTGCAGCAGTCTCTGTCCACGTACATGATGGCAGGCGGTGGTACTCCTGCCTCCCTGGAACGCTTCATGAGTCCGGCTGCCATAGGCCAGAGCCCGTGCCCCTCTGCTGCTGTTAGCACAGAGCAAAGGACCTGTCTGTATTTGTTGCCCACATTTGTGCACCAGGCGGCTGTGTTTCTGGCTGCCCCAGCAAGTTTTTTAGTCACCTAATGGAAAATACAAAACACTGTGTTAGAAAAACTAATTTAACTGTGAAACAAAATGAAACTCAAATGTACTTTTTATTCAAAACCATTTTAAATATCTATTAATGTAATAAATTGACCTTCTTAGTGGAGTCCATCTTCAGGATAGTGCCAAACACAGAGGTGATCTTGGCTTTCACCTCGTCCAGCCGCGACAGCACATCCCTGCAGTACACCGACATAAACCACTTGGGCTTCGGGATAGCGGGAGGGTGGAGAGGGTCGGAAAAGACGGGACTCTCCAGAACGTGTGAGCTAACAAAACGCTCACAAGCAGACAGATACAGCAGAGCACGCTCTGACCATGCCTCACTGTGTTCCTCATGAAGCTTATTGTACAGCTGGGTCACACTGTTACCCTGAGTCCTCTCTCACATCATCCTCACCACCCACTTATCACAGGAGAACCTGGAAAAAGTCAAATCATGACATCAATCGGTTATGAATTTTATCAGTTAACAAAAAAACATGAATAAAACCTACAAGACTGTACACACTGTTTATTGTTCTTGTTTCATACCTGTATGTCAGCAGTGCTGGGAACTGGCAGCGATGCCCCACATCCAGCTGCTGCAGGATCTCCCATGACCACCCAGGGTACTTATTCTTGCACCGCTTGCACTCCAGATACTTGGTGACCATGTCGTACCACCCGTCTACATCCATAACCCTGCGCACAGTGCGGTACAGACCAGCTGCATTCAGTCTGTGACTACTGCAGGCAGGCTGGGGACAGGCGAGTGGAATGGCATACATCTTCAACGGCATCCAGAGGAACAGTGGACGGCCAAAGAAGACGTCTGGTGAAGAAGGTGGCTGAGTATAAATAGCCGGCGGCTGAGGTGGGTACCACCAGAACTTCAACTGAGCCACCAGCTCCGGCTTCCCAGTCTTGGGATGAGCTCTAAACAGAGTCTTCCTGATCCAGTCATGCTGGAAGGAAGTTGTTCAGCCCAGTGAGAAGGAAGCTCTGGGGGTGCTGGCGGAGCAGACACAGCTGAAAAGACATTAAGAACAATTACTCCAAAAATAAGAGATGATTGTCATGCAGCATTTGATTCGTTCAGCCAGAAACTGGACAGATTCAACTTTATTACAACATGAAAGAAGAGTGACGGAAGAGTGATTAAATGTTGAACATGAAAAATGTTTGCAGATGACATTGTGATCTGTAGCGAGAGGAGGGAAAAGGTGGAGGAAAAGCTGGAGAGGTGGAGGTTTGTACTAGAAAGAAGAGGAATGAAGATTAGTCATTCCTCTGCTACCTCCATCTCTGCTTCCTGTTTTTTCTTCAGTCCCACTGTCTCTAGACCAAACATCATGGCCGGTCTCACCACGGTTTTGTACACTTTTCCTTTCATTCTAGCTGAAACTCTTCTATCACACATCACACCTGATACTTTCCTCCACCCGTTCCAGCCTGCCAGCACATGCTTCTTCACCTCTTTTCCACACTCTCCATTGCTCTGGACTGTTGATCCTAGATACTTAAAATCTTCCACCTTCTTTATCTCTTCTTCCTGTAACCTCACTTTTCCATTTGGATCCCTCTCATTGAAACTTGAAACTTTTTTATTTCGGACTCAGTCTCCTATAACATTATATACATTAACAAAAACAAATCCTCATATTCAAATGATACAGGTGACCAAGAACAGGCTGAAGCAAAAAAAATGCTTGTGTGCCCAAAAAAACTAGCTTTTACAACATAGGTTACCTTGAAACAAATTTACAGAAAAGATGGAAAAAAGGAAAAAAATGACACAAATCACAAAATTTAGTAACTTTCAAAAATAAATTGTGAGAGTTTCTTTTTAAAAATTTTAAACGAAACACATTCTTTTATATCTTTAGTTATAAAATTATTCCATAAATGAGGTCCAACATAAGATAAACACCTTTGTCTGAACCCTTTTCTGGTTTGGGGTAAAATAAATTTACAATCATCTCTGAAATCATAAACAGTTTGAAGTTTAAAGTATTTTTGTATATTTACTGGTAATAGATTGAATTTAGCTTTAAACATAAATTGAAGTACTTTGAAATGATGTAAATCTTTAAATTTAATCAATCCAGATTTAATAAATAAAGGATGTGTATGTTCAAAATACCCAACTTTGTTTATTAATCTTATTGCACGTTTCTGTAATTAAAAGATCTCATTAATTAAAGTTTTATATGTTCCACCCCACAGTTCAACACAATACGTCATCTAAGGAAGAATTAAAGAGGAGTAAATAACAGATAAAGCCTTAAAACTGAATAAATCTTTGGTTTTATACAGTATTCCTAGAGTTTTTGAGATTTTTGTCTTTATATATTTTAGATGTTGTTTCCATGTTATTTTAGCATCGATTATAATTCCTAAAAATTTTGTTTCATAAACTCTTTCAATTTCAACATCATCTATTTTAAGTTTTGTATCACTATCAATATCCTTTTTCTTACCAAAAATCATATATTTTGTTTTTACTATATTAAGTGATAACTTATTTAAATCAAACCAGACTCTAAGCTCTTGTAATTCATGTTCAATGTTGCTCAATAATTCCTGGAGTTTTTTTCCTGAACAGACTATTGTTGTGTCATCGGCAAACATAATAAATTTAAATAAATTTGAACAATTACATATATCATTAATAAATATATTAAAGAGTTTTGGTCCAATAACAGATCCTTGTGGTATTCTACAAGTTACCGATCTAAAGTTTGATCTTACATTGTTTATTTCAACACACTGTTTTCTGTTTTCTAAATAACTTTTTATCCAGGAATGTACAGTTCCTCTAATACCATATTTTTATCATTTTGTTAGTAATTGTTTATGATCTATAGTATCAAATGCTCGTTTTAAATCAATATAAATACCAAGTACATATTCATCTCTGTCCATAGAGGAACTGACCTCCTCAATCATGTTCGTCACTGCGTAGGTAGTTGTTAACTGTTTTCTAAACCCAAACTGTTGTGGAGAAATTAACTGATTTTTTTCAGGAAAATTATCTAACTGTTTAACAAAAAGCTTTTCCAAGATTTTTGAAATTTGTGGTAAAAGTGAGATTGGTCTGTAATTTGTTATGAGATGTTTGTTACCACCTTTGAATATGGGTATAACTTTTGCCATTTTCATGTCATCTGGTACAACGCCATGATAAAAAGATTGATTACATATGTGATCAATGTGTGTCAACGGTTCACACACATGTACTCTGTTTTACTCTGACTAATCTTCATTCCTCTTCTTTCTAGTACAAACCTCCACCTCTCCAAGCTTTTCCTCCACCTCTTCCCTCCTCCTCTCACTACAGATCACAATGTTATTAAAACATGTTTTAATGGTCAGAAAACAAACGGAAAGATGATGGAAATTTAAGACCGTCTTTTTTCTGTAAAGTTTGTTAGCGTCATCTATCGTCAATCTGTGCAGCTTTTAGCGGCTAAAACACGTAAAAAGATGCTAAAACACTCTTTTTCTTGTGAAGCCCATTGAGACGGAAATTCTGTGATTTTGGGGAATACAAAAAAAAATTGAATGGAATTGAAAAGATGGCAAAACACGTAAAAAAAATGCTTCAAAGACCATCTGACATTATTTTTATGTTAAAGAGATTAAAAAAACAACACTTTTTAAGAACATTGCACGTAAACAATGAAAAAACACGCTTTTATTGAGTTTTAAGTAATCGTTTTTACCTCCAAATATTCAGCTAACGTCGCGTAACACGATACCTAATTTGTTTAAGTTTAGATCTAATTTTTCAACAAAAAAAGTTTAAAATAAACATGTTAAAAGTTTGACCCACCTGTCGCTGTCAAGGAGAGTAGTCCTCATAAAACGGTCTGTTGTATCAATCCGCTCTGCTCGGCCCACAAACATGACGTTGAACGTGACGTCAGGGCAAGACCGAGTTTGGATTGCCCAGAACTCGAACGCTGATTTTTTTTTTTTTGTTATTTTGAATTACTCTATTCATCCCTCACATCCCGAGAATATACCGAGATATAGCGTATTCAGACGCTGATTAGTTGACATATCCCGACATAGCTCACACAGATGAAACCACGAGTAGATAAGCTCCTCATCCTATCTCTGAGTGAGAGCCCAGCCACCCTGCGGAGGAAGCTCATTACGGCCGCTTGTATCCGCGATCTCATTCTTTTGGTCACCACCCACAGCTGGTGACCATAGGTGAGGGTGGGAACGTAGATCGACTTGTAAATCGAGAGCTTTGCTTTTCGGTTCAGCTCTCTCTTTACCACGATGGACCGATGCAGCGTCCTAGTTGTTGCTGACGCCGCACCGATCCGCCTGAGGTCCCGGCCTCATTTCAATCAATCAATCAAACTTTATTTATAAAGCATAAAATGTACCACAAAAACATAAAATGTAACACAAAGTTCTTTACAAGTTAAAAACCCGTTCCGTCGTCTTCAAAAATCCTGTCAATGAGGGTCTGAAAAAAACAACAAGCACCAGTGTTTTTGTACATTTTATTTTGAAGTCATTTAGTGTAGTTCCACATTTTGGCCAGCAGATGTCAGTTTAAGATCATATAATGCCTCTCTATTTAAAAAAAGTGATTTACAGTTATTTTTAACACTATTTTGTAAAAAAAAAAAAAAAATCACCAAATTAAACTGTTCTGCATATTTTAAAGAGTTTTTTTTTTTAAACAAAAATACCTTCAACAATCATGAATCACTAGTTTTTTAAATCTGGCTACATTTCTTTGGGTGTTTTGGCATCCAATTTTTTGGGGACGAAAACAATGGCCCAATCCCAAATCGACCACTTGAGCACTTTATGTGTCCTTGACTCCTTTACGTGCGCGTTCCTGTGAGCAACGAAGGGTGTAGTGTTGTCCCATTTGAAAGTGCTTGAGAATCGAGGGCACTCGGCGGCCATCTTTGGACCCTTTATGAGCTCTTTCAGTAAGTGGGCTTCAAAGTCCACTTTCACCAAAGAATTACCCATAAATCATTGCGGTATGACGTGAAACAGGGCGTGGCCTGAGGTTAGAGGAGGAAACTCCTTTCAAATTTCAAAGTGCAAGTAAACATGTGTTCGTTGTTTACATTTTTCACCGTACATTTTTCTCCGTTTACGTGAGCTTCCTCTTCATCATCTCTTCGTGGAATCGCGTGGATGAGAGGTAATTATAAGATGAATGTCTGAGTTTCCTGTTTGTATGGTTTTATTTGTTTATAAACTTATCGCTCATCATATTTTATTCACATTAAAATCTCAGTACTGTGTGAGATGAACTGAATATGTTATAAAAAAAAAGTCCAACATTTAAGATAAGATTGTTATTATAAACACTATTCAGAAGATTCTGTTACTGTATTTAAACACACCACGAGGTTTCAAACATCATCTACATTAGGAACATGTAACAACATTAGGAGGGTCAAACATCATCTACATTAGGAACATGTAACAACATTAGGAGGGTCATCTTATCAGAATTATTTGGTGGTAAATTATCATTTTCAAGTTTTCTGTTCATTAGAACTTTTTCAATAGATAGAAAAGTGTTTCTGCATATTTATATATGTAAGCATGTCTCATGTAGTGTATACTGTATACAGTACACACACACACACACACACTTCTCTCTTCTATTTAATTCTTAATAGTAATTTATTTTCTCTTAATTTTCTCATTTCCTCTTCTTTTTGATAATTAACAGTGGGAGTTATCATTGAGGAGCTGGAGCTACAGCCACATGACCCTGATGTCCCTGTCCCTCCAGAAGATGTCCAGGGGACCTGGGGGTCCCACATCAGAGACAGGCTCTGTCTCTCAGCTCCATCACAGGACCAGAACTATGCATCATTATGATTTTTTTTTTTGCAGGAGCCTGTTTAATTATTTCATCATGTCTGAAGAAGACATTAAACTGATTTTATTTTAACTTGATCTTATACTGAATTGGTCGAAGGATAGAGACCAGACGAAGCGTGATCCCCCAGCTTCACCCCTATATTCACTATCACCCTCTAACAACATTTACTCACTAATAAAGAAATAATCTACATGTTCTACTTGTGATCTGTTTGTGACTGCATGGATTGTGTTTGAAACATTGGTCTGATGGATTAAATAAATTAAAACAATGGAGTGTGATTAGTAAACATCTTCACACACACTCAACATGCTAGTGGTCACGTTTATTTAATAACAACACACACATGGATTAAAATAAAGACTTCGAGGCTGGAAAGGAAACTGTTATAAATAACAAAAGTAGTGAAAAAAAGAACATAAACTAATTTTTATTTGCCAGCTTTTCTGATATGTTAAGAAGCCGGTTCATCTGGGCCGGGCTGCCCGCCTCCTCCCGGGCATCCAGCTCTGTATTTTCAGCTTCACATCTGGAAGCATCCTCTTTGAGGAATTCAAGTACTTCATTTCTTGCTCTTTTCCCCGAGCTTTCAGAAGGTTGAGCGAGGGTAGAGTGTTCTCCTGGTCCTCTTCTGGATTCTGGGGCAACGCTGGTGGAGGGGCCACAGGACAGGTCTTCACTTGGGGTTGAGGTACTCTCATCAGGACCCTCCTCCTCCTTGGTGTCCACTGCAGTGTAAATGATGCTGAGGAGCAGCAGGCCAGCACCTGTACGTGTTTAAGATGAGATCAAATTCAGTGTGGTTACACATAACTGCTGATTTTAAAAGGAAGAATAAATTAAAATCACAGCAACCCATTCATCACACATTAAAGATAGTTAACCCGATCTTTTAGGCAGTCTGGTTGGGGTTCACATGTCCCTCCAGTCCCATTTCTGAAATGATGACTCTAAGCACAAAAAAAAAGTTCATAAAACCACACATTAACTTTTGTTCTAACGGTTTTGATCAAATTAAATTTCCATGAATTACAGAAACAGACTCTCATTTTAAAAGTGTTTTATATCATGTTTTATTTCTTATATTGTTTTCATTTATTAGTCGTGTTGCTCCGGCTCAGGTTGGAATTTTTTTTTTTTAGTTCTAAATCGACCCCCTGGTTAAATAAAAATAAATGAATAAAATTTTCTGATTTCCTCCTGTTTGTTGTTGCGCACTCTCACCTGTCTCCTTGAGGTGCAGGTTTTTGAAGGGGTGTCCCATTTCTATTGAAATCAAGTGGAGTCCTTGAAGCCTCTCACAGTCGAGCACTTACGCACGTGACGTCATTCCGTCGTTGAGGGCTCAGTGCTCAAGCACACGAGTGCTCAAGTGGTCGATTTGGGATTGGGCCAATGACTGTCATTTGGAGAGCCCACATCAGGCCTCTCTGCTAAACATCCTCAAAATGTTAATGTTTCAACGTGAAACAGATCTCCAGATAGGAAGGTTTTATCATCTGATCACAGAAGGTAAATCCCTGCAGAGATTTTCTTATTCAGACATTCAAAGTACACAATTGTTTTGTGATTTTGGTCTGTACAAATAAAATGGAATTGAATTCAGAAACAGTTAAATGATCTAAATTAAAGCTTCTAAAGCAACTGAAAACATTCTTAGAACATTTTAAATGGATCCTCTTTTTTCAGTCAATAGTATTAATCAATAAATCACAAAAATGTCATTTTGGGTCTAAAACGAAGTCACTTTCAAGTGAAATACAGTATGTGCTTTTTATTTGATTTTTTATCTAACTAGAAAAAACATTAACAAATCACAATTGAGATTAATGAAAAGTCCATTTTTGGGTCCAATTTCTCCTCCACAGCTGGGAGAGTTTATAGAACTGTAACTGAGAAAGTGAAAAAAAAAAACCAACATTATTCTCAATATTATTTGTTCTGTTCCGTCGTCTTCCGCTTATCCGGTTCGCGGGGGAAACAGCCTCAAATAGGAAGCCCAGGCTTCTCTCTCCCCGACTGCATCCTCCAGCTCACCTGGAAGAATCCTGAGTCGTTCCCCAGCCAGCTGTGGGACATAGTCTCTCCAGCTGGGCCGGGGTCTGACTCTTGGTCTCCTCCCAGTGGGACGTGCCTGAAACATAACACCAGTGAGGCACTTGGGAGTCATCCTGACCAGATGCCCGAACCACCCCATCTGGCTTCTCTCAAGCTGTTGGGAGAGAGCAGCTCGAGATCGAGCTCCTCCCGGATGACATAGCTCCTCACTCGAACTCTAAGTGAGAGTCCAGCCACCCTGCAGAGGAAGCTCATTTCGGCCGTTTGTAACTGCGATCTCGTTTTTTCAGTCACCACCAACAGCTAGTGACCATAGGTGTTGGTGGGAACGTAGATCGACTTGTAAATCGAGAGCTTTGCTTTTCGTTTCAGCTCTCTCTTTACCATGACGGACCGATACAGCGTCCTAGTTGGAGACGTCCAAGGTGGAGACGGCAGCTCAGTGGTTAGAGCGTTTACACGTGGACCGGAAGTTCGCGAGTTCGCGTCCCACAGAGAGCACGTCTAGGGTCCCTGGAGAAGACACCTTACCCCCACTTCTCCCACCATTGGCGCAGTCGAAGGGCAACCTGCTGCGGTGTAAGGAGTGCAGCACTTCCCCGGTGAGGGATGAATAGAGTAATTCATTTATTTATTTAGTTATTGCTGACGCTGCACTGATCCGCCTGTTGATCTCCCGCTCCATCCTTCCCCCGCTCGTGAACAAGATCCCGAGATACATAAAACTCCTCTACTTGGGGCAGGACCCCGTCCCTGACCTGCAGGGGGCATTCGACCCTTTTTCAGGCAAGGACCATGGTCTCAGATTTGGAGGCGCTAATTCCCATCCCGGCCGCTTCACACTCCACATCAAATCGGTCCAGCGAGAGCTGGATATCATAGTATATCTCAGGGTTGTTTTTTTTTATGTAGAGTGTTTCTCATTAAACTCAACCACCACACCCCTGCCCCTCGGCTCCAATCAGCAGGGATGGGCTCCGACAACCCTAAAACCCTGTATGAGATCAATGGCTAAGAAGGTGACTGATTTTGAAGTTTTGTCTGTTTTATGGAACTAAATTTTTTTTATACTGGTTTTTTTTTACCTCATGCAAATCTAACTGTATTTTTTACTTATTTTGTACCCCAAGAAGATTAGTAGCTCCCATGGTAGAAACTAAAGGGGATCCATTTGAACAAATAAATCAATTCATCACCAGAAATAATCTCATGAAATGATTTTGGACATTTTCAGCTGCTTTAAGTTCCAGATCTAGTTTCACCCACTTTCTTTTGCTCTATGCGAGTTCGCGAGTGCTCGTTCGACGGCGATGCAGTTTTTAAGGGGCCCATATCCTCCTGCACATCGTATGCCGCAGTTTTGGAGCCTGTCCTGCTCTGTTTTGCTGGTGGCCAAAGTCGTGCCTCGAGGAGGGTCTTTGCACCTGCTTTTTCACCAGAGGAGGGAGCGGTGCCGATGACGTTGGCATAGACGTCTCCTTGGTGACACCTTGTTGCAGGACACTCCTCTCCTGTCTGTTCTCCTTCAGCTGAAACCTGCAAACACAACACAATTAGTATCAATGCATTAATCATGTTTATGTTAAACTAAAGCGTCTAAACTCACCACTGGAGAAGTGTCTTCTGGTTTAGAACAAACAGCTGCAGAGAGGTGGTCTCCATGACAGCTGGACAGTTCAGCACCAGCTCACTGATGTGGTGGTAGTCCCTCAGGATTTTAGTCCATCGAGGAACCGACACACCTCCCTTTTTTGTCGGGTACCTGTGCAACGCGCACAGCTTGTTGCACATCGCCTCGACAATGCGACTGGTGCCGGTCCACTGAGCCGGACCACCGGGATGTCCAACCTTGCACCGCTACACGCTCTCCACACCTGCTGTCTCTCTGCTACCCTTGGGGGCTTTGAAGCGGCCTTTGCTGAGCTTGACCTGGTGTCTGGGCTGCTAGCTCAGCCTCGTCTTGTCCCCCTCGAGAAGAGCACCCCACAGACGGATGGTCTCTGTGATCCGCTGGTCGTCCAGTTAAGATAGTTCTCGTAAGGAGACGAGATGCACAGCCAAGTCCTGCATCTTATCCCAGCCAGCTGCACCATCAGGTCCCAGAACTGGAGCCTGCGAAACAGAAACATCGCAATTCACTTTTTTTAAAGCGGGCATAATTTCAAATAAAAAATAGTTTGCATTGCATTATTTTTTTTAACCATATTTGTAGTTTTGTGTAAATGCATAAGTAAACACATTTTTCCATAATTTCTCTAAAAAGCAAACTGCTCTTTATGTACATAAAGGTGTAATTATGAACCAAAATGATACACTCACCGAAGGCTGATCAGCAAGGCTGGTTTCTGAAGCTGTAACACCCGATGAAGGCAAGACAGCAACACCTTCTGCTTGCCAGGAGGTGGAGGGCTGTGGTGATGCAGGCTGGTGGACAGTGACGTGCTGAAGAGAAGTTAAATAGAAAGTTAGTGGTTAGAAAAGTAAAAAAAAAAAATACTACCGTAATTTCACGACCATTAGGCGCACCGTACGAAAAGGCGCAGTCTCAGTCACACACCGCCTTACAACAACACACACTCAAGCATGCAAATGTGCGTATTAAAAAAATAGATCGGGAGCAAAACTGAGTTTGGTTGTACTTTATTTAAGTACAAAGTATAAACAAGCACATTACCGGTAATAGTCTTTATTCAAATCCATCAAAGTCCTCATCCTCTGTTTCAGAGTAGGTCCACTTCGCTCCTCGCTGTCAAAGTCACTGTCTGTACTGTGCGGCTCCTCAGAAAGGATACCAGCTTTTGAGAAAGCTCGGATAACAGTACCAGCAGACACGTTAGTCCAAGCATCTACAATCCATTGGCAAACTGTAGCGTAACTCGCCCGGCGCTGCCTTCCACCCTTCGTGAAACTGTGGTCTCCTTCGGTCGTCAAGCGCTCCCACGCCGCTCACACTTCACTCTTTAACGTTCTCATGCCTTTTCTTTCAGGTCCGCCTCGCGGGCACCGCCTTTTCTTTTAGGTCCGTCTTTTCTCACGAGCACCGCGTTTTCTTTTAGGTCCGCCTTTTCTCACACACAAGGCGCACCGCACGAAAAGGCGCACCGCTCATTTTGAAGAAAATCTAAGACTTCTATATGCGCCTTATAGCCGTGAAATTACGGTACATATTTATAGAAGAGTACCTCTGCCACGGAGTCACTGCTTTGAGCCGGAGCTGACCCTGAGGGTTCAAACAGCACAGGAACTGTCATGTCCTCTGGGGTCATTTTGTAGCAGCAGCTCGTCCTGCACCTGCTCCGTCAGCCTGTCCTCCTCTTCTGGACTCTCAGTCAGAGCTCTGCCAGTCTGACTTTATAGAAACTCAATCCCAAGCTTCTCTCCTGAAACAAACAGAATGCAGAAGTAAGTCATACTGGAAGTGCAGCTTATTACTTATTCACATACTTTATGCTGTCATTTATTTCAGTAAACAGACAGTTTATTTATTGGATAAACAACTTTCTTTGTGTTTACCCGTGTAAGCCCCTGGAGGATAGTAGCCCAGGAGACCAGAGATTTTCCAGGACTTTGTTGCTTATGTTGTGCAGAGCCTCCTTCTGAGAGCTGCTGTAGATCCGGAGGTTTAACTCCTCCTTCACAGGCTCCTTCATCCTGTCCTCATTCCAGCGCATCAAGCCATCCAGCAGATACGCCTGGAAATGAGCATCACTGGCACTTGTTCCTTGTTATAACAAAAGTAAAATTAGATCACTATTGCAGATTTATCACAAAGAAAAAGTCGGATGAAAATAAATCGACACCCACCTGGGATGAAACGGTTCAGGTGAAGGTGGAAAGACTCCAGAGAGGTGGAGCCACGAGCACAACGATAAGTGCTACGCTCCACACCGCCCTTTTTCAGGGTGCCAGTTTTCATATAGAGGGGAAAACCTGGCAGGTCCTAAATACAGGTGATGTGTCTCTGCTGGTCCAGCCAGATTTGCTGGATGCGGTGATGGTCCAACAGTGGAACACCCAGTGTGTCTTTCCCGGCCTCTCCGTCCATCTGATCAATAAGCACCTTGATCAGCCGGGCAGTCTCCTCCACTCCTCTAGTTCTCCTCCTGCAGTGGAGCGCCAGCTCTTTCCTGCCGATCCGCTCATCCAGGGCCGTCTCAGACACGTGTCCCGTGTCACTGGCCGATAGCTTCCCCTGCTTTGCCCGACGCAGAGCAGCCACGTCCTGGGACTGTTCATTGTATTGGGATTTATTTTTTGATGTCAAATGTCCTCATTCAATGTTATAAGAAAGATTATTATGAGAACGAAGCCTTCAATGTGGGTTGTTGTGGGGAAAATTGTACGGAGACAGAAACACGGAACATTGTTATGAGAAAAGTTTGTTCATGGAATGTTGTTTGTCATGAGGTAGAAAAAGCAGGGTTTCCTCTATACTCGTTAGAGTCTTCTGTGAGTCTGCGAATTATAACACCCAACCGGATTTTTATGCACGCTCTACCGGGGTCGTGGGCTCTCCGACTTTGCTAACGGTAAGAGATGGAAACTTAAAGAGTTATTATCCACTATTATGCTTTCTATGTATTCATTATTCTTTTTATTAATCCATTATTAATCATTATTCTTTTTATTAATCCATTATTAATCATTATTCTTTTTATTAATCCATTATTAATCTACTATGCTTACTTTGCTGTGATATTTGGGCTAAATAAACGCATTTGCTGTTAAATACTCAGAAAGGTGTTGTGTGTCATTTTTTGCCGACTTCCAACGAATCCTACAAAATTAATAAAAGTGTTTCACTACATTCATGTAGGCTGCAGCAGTCTCTGTCCACATACATGATGGCAGGCGGTGGTACTCCTGCCTCCCTGGAACGCTTCATGAGTACAGCTGCCATAGGCCAGAGCCCGTGCCCCTCTGCTGCTGTTAGCACAGAGCAAAGGACCTGTCTGTATTTGTTGCCCACATTTGTGCACCAGGCGGCTGTGTTTCTGGCTGCCCCAGCAAGTTTTTTAGTCACCTAATGGAAAATACAAAACACTGTGTTAGAAAAACTAATTTAACTGTGAAACAAAATGAAACTCAAATGTACTTTTTATTCAAATCCATTTTAAATATCTATTAATGTAATAAATTGACCTTCTTAGTGGAGTCCATCTTCAGGATAGTGCCAAACACAGAGGTGATCTTGGCTTTCACCTCGTCCAGCCGCGACAGCACATCCCTGCAGTACACCGACATAAACCACTTGGGCTTCGGGACAGCGGAAGGGTGGAGAGGGTCGGAGAAGACGGGACTCTCCAGAACGTGTGAGCTAACAAAACGCTCACAAGCAGAGAGATACAGCAGAGCACGCTCTGACCATGCCTCACTGTGTTCCTCATGAAGCTTATTGTACAGCTGGGTCACACTGTTACCCTGAGTCCTCTCTCACATCATCCTCACCACCCACTTATCACAGGAGAACCTGGAAAAAGTCAAATCATGACATCAATCGGTTATGAATTTTATCAGTTAACAAAAAAACATGAATAAAACCTACAAGACTGTACACACTGTTTATTGTTCTTGTTTCATACCTGTATGTCAGCAGTGCTGGGAACTGGCAGCGATGCCCCACATCCAGCTGCTGCAGGATCTCCCGTGACCACCCAGGGTACTTATTCTTGCACCGCTTGCGCTCCAGATACTCGGTGACCATGTCGTACCACCCGTCTACATCCATAACCCTGCGCACAGTGCGGTACAGACCAGCTGCATTCAGTCTGTGACTACTGCAGGCAGGCTGGGGACAGGCGAGTGGAATGGCATACATCTTCAACGGCATCCAGAGGAACAGTGGACGGCCAAAGAAGACGTCTGGTGAAGAAGGTGGTTGAGTATAAATAGCCGGCGGCTGAGGTGGGTACCACCAGAGCTTCAACTGAGCCACCAGCTCCGGCTTCCCAGTCTTGGGATGAGCTCTAAACAGAGTCTTCCTGATCCAGTCATGCTGGAAGGAAGGAAGTTGTTCAGCCCAGTAAGAAGGAAGCTCTAGGGGTGCTGGCGGAGCAGACACAGCTGAAAAGACATTAAGAACAATTACTCCAAAAATAAGAGATGATTGTCATGCAGCATTTGATTCGTTCAGCCAGAAACTGGACAGATTCAACTTTATTACAACATGAAAGAAGAGTGACAGAAGAGTGATTAAATGTTGAACATGAAAAATGTTTGCAGATGACATTGTGATCTGTAGTGAGAGGAGGGAAGAGGTGGAGGAAAAGCTGGAGAGGTGGAGGTTTGCACTAGAAAGAAGAGGAATGAAGATTAGTCAGAGTAAAACAGAGTACATGTGTGTGAATGAGAGGGATCCAAATGGAAAAGTGAGGTTACAGGGAGAAGAGATAAAGAAGGTGGAAGATTTTAAGTATCTAGGATCAACAGTCCAGAGCAATGGAGAGTGTGGAAAAGAGGTGAAGAAGCATGTGTTGGCAGGCTGGAACGGGTGGAGGAAAGTATCAGGTGTGATGTGTGATAGAAGAGTTTCAGCTAAAATGAAAGGAAAAGTGTACAAAACCGTGGTGAGACCGGCCATGCTGATTGGTCTAGAAACAGTAGCACTGAAGAAAAGACAGGAAGCAGAGATGGAGGTAGCAGAGATGAAGATGCTGAGGATCTCTCTGAGAGTAACCAAGATGGACAGGATTAGAAACGAGTACATCAGGGGAACAGCACATGTTAGAGGTTTTGAGGATAAAGTTCAAGAGGCAAGACTGAGATGGTTTGGACACGTACAGAGGAGAGAGAGAGAGTACATAGGAAGAAGAATGAAAAAGCAACGCGACAACATCAGCAGCAGCTCTGGGTTCTTCTAATGACACCACGCTCATTCAGTGCAGGATTCAGGAAGTTTGGGAGAATTAGTCAGACATAATGGAAGATATTAAAATAAACACATTACATACACATTTAGTTTTCCAAACTGTCTGGAAGTGCCTTCAAAGAATTCATGAACCTCATCAGTTGTCCACTGCTCTGTTCTTTAAAACAAAAGACCCTTTTATTCATTATGATGGATTTTTTTTAAACATGTGAGATTATTTTGTGGAAATCCATACGTGGAGCAAACTGCTGTTCTGCCTGCGTTGCAGCGAGCATCATGTCCAGGTCATCCTGCTCCTCAAAGAAGTCTCCTGGAGAAGCAATAAAAATATGATTAGAAACACATTTATCAGGAGTAACCGATAACAAGTAGTTCTTTACAAACCAGAGGAGAAGAAACGCCTCGAGCCTGTGGACTGAGGAGGGGGGAGATTTGGAACTGATGCTGTAACATGGATAAAAAAATACAAATGAAAACATTTACATAGACATGAGTCTAAAAAAAAAAAAAACACTCAAATTATACTCACAGGTTTAGACGGGGGTCATCAACTTTTTTGCCAGCTGTGAAGCAGGCAGAGCTTTCCCCCGTGCCAGCAGAGCCTTCACATTTGGACCCCGGAGGGATCCTCTGCTTGACACCCCAGAACCAGTAGCAGCACAGGCAGGCTTTGCTGCTGGTTCTGATGCCATCCTCTTAGTGACGTACTCCTTAAATAGAGCCATGTTGTTTTTTGGCCTGGAGAGTCTTTATATAAAAGGTAGGTGATGAGAGCCTAGCCTTCTTGCTCGGGTCCTCATACACCTCCTTCATGGACTTCCCTTTGAAGTCTCCAAACTCCACCATGAAACACCCAGTGTGTCCTGTCCTCTCTGCCTCCAGCTTCATGGACTACTTCCTCTTGTAAGTCTCCACCTCCTTGATCTGAGAGGTGTACCTCAGGAACAAGTGCTTGTTGGCAAACAGCGACTTGTTTCTTTCCTCCTCACCAGCAAAACTGACGGCCAGATAGATGGCGTACCCCAGGTCATTCTCCAAAAGCCATCTGAACCTCTGACCCTGGTACTTCCCCAACTGTAGCTTACAGTGAGCTAAGAGGAGGAATTCATCAGCTGGATCCCCACCATCTTTCCTGAAATAAATGTATCTTTAATCTTCATAAGGACTGAACATGTGACGTGCAATAGTTCATCTTTTAACACAAAAACTCTGTCAAATGTTTAGAATAAAAAAGTGAATCTAAAATGACTAGATTTGTCTGTGTTTCTGTCCCACATTACGGAGTCTATCAAACTGATTTCTGTGGCTTCTTCTTTCGGTATTGCCCTTCAGGGGTCGCCACAGCAAGTCAGTTTCATCTAACCCTATCTGCTGTATCCTCTTTGGTCACATCAACTATCTTCATGTCTTCCTTCACTGTATACATGAACCTCCTCTTTGGTCTTCCTCTAGTCCTCTTTCCTGGTGGTTCCAAACCCGGCATCCTTCTTCCGATGTACTCTCTCTCCTCTGCACATGTCCAAACCATCTCAGTCTGGCCTCTCGAACTTTATCCCCAAAACCTCTATCGTGCTGTTCCTCTAATCCTGTCCATCCTGGTCACTCCCAGAGAGATCCTCAGCATCTTCATCTCTGCTACCTCCATCTCTGCTTCCTGTCTTTTCTTCAGTGCTACTGTCTCTAGACCAATCAGCATGGCCGGTCTCACCACGGTTTTGTACACTTTTCCTTTAATTCTACCTGAAACTCTTCTATCACACATCACACCTGATACTTTTCTCCACCCGTTCCAGCCTGCCTGCACACGCTTCTTCACCTCTTTTCCACACTCTCCATTGCTCTGGACTGTTGATCCTAGATACTTAAAATCTTCCCCCTTCTTTATCTCTTCTCCCTGTAACCTCACTTTTCCATTTGGATCCCTCTCATTCACACACATGTACTCTGTTTTACTCTGACTAATCTTCATTCCTCTTCTTTCTAGTACAAACCTCCACCTCTCCAGCTTTTCCTCCACCTCTTCCCTCCTCCTCTCACTACAGATCACAATGTCATTAAACATGTTTTAATGGTCAGAAAACAAACGGAAAGATGATGGAAATTTAAGACCGTCTTTTTTCTGTAAAGTTTGTTAGCGTCATCTATCGTCCATCTGTGCAGCTTTTAGCGGCTAAAACAAGTAAAAAGATGCTAAAACACGTAAAAGAAATGCTTCAAAGACCATCTGACATTATTTTTTTATGTTAAAGAGATTAAAAAAACAACACTTTTTAAGAACATTGCACGTAAACAATGAAAAAACACACTATTATTGAGTTTTAAGTAATCGTTTTTACCTCCAAACACTCAGCAAACGTCGCGTAACACGATACCTAATTTGTTTAAGTTTAGATCTAATTTTTCAACAAAAAAAGTTTAAAATAAACATGTTAAAAGTTTGACCCACCTGTCGCTGTCAAGGAAAGTAGTCCTCATAAAACAGTCTGTTGTATCCAGTACATAAATTTATGTGAAGACAGAAGGAACCTTCTTGGTTCACAGATTGTGATAGTTTAGCAGTAACGAATCCTATATAGATTTCATTTTTTGGGATTTAATTTCAACAGAGTTTGGGTGGCTTATCGCCTTAGTTTTGTCTGAAAGGGGTGCTTAGGTGGTAGTGTGTTCTGCCGTATTATCCCCAGCCGTAAGGCTGGGGATGTGTCCGGCTGTGATTACCGCACGTAAAAACCATTTCAGACTTACATTACGTACGTGTCCTGGGCCACTTATTCTTCGCCCGGCCTTCTTTGACTGACGGTATTAACATATTCTGAAATATTAAGGCTTCTATATTAAGCATAACATATAAAACACACACATCAAAGATATTTTGATGTGTGTGTTAAACAACAAGATATTTTGTTGTTTAAAACAATATTTTTCAGTGATTTATTTTACAAAAAGATTGAAAATTTAACGCGCTTGGAGCATTGTGGGAAAAAAATGTCACACGTCAAATCATCGTGGAAATCTGATTGGATAACCAAAAGCTCCGTTCTTGGTGTCACGTGAGCCGTTGGGAAAGGTTAGTTTGGTGCCATGGACAATAGGGGGCGACAAATTCTTTGATTAGAAATTAACGCTTAAGAAGTTGTCCCTTTTAACTCTAATTTCTCATTTTTAATGGGAACGTCACTAGTTACGGTGAATTGTACTGTACTTGTGTTTTTGTATTTGTACTTGTAAATAAGTATTTTCGTACTTGTATTGTATTTTTGAACTCGGATTTGACCGTGTATTCGGTCAAATCCGGAAGAGAACAAAAAGAACAGGTTGTGCGTGTTTAAATTCTTACAAAAGATCAAAAACGATATTTTCCAATCCACATATAAACCGATCAATGGAGAAAAAAGTCAAGTTCAACCCCTTGAGATCATTTTGAGGTTTGTTAATGAACTTTTTTTAGATTCTATCTCATAATAAATGAATTCTGTTTGGAGCATGTGTTGAAATTTAATGAGTCAGTCTGAACTAATTGACTTTCTACATGCTGGGAATCGATGTTAAAGACAAAACTAAAGTAAATTAAAGTTCATTCTTCAGTATTTAGATGATAAAAATATTAATCTAGAAGATTAAGGGAATTTTTGAAAGTAAATCATCTAATTAATTGAAACTTGTTCATGTGTCTTGTGGACAAAGTGTCTACTGCAGTAGATTTTGAGAAGGCTGCAAAATAATGTTGGTTCTTTTTATTCATGTTTCCAACAGAAAAAATAATATTCAGCCAATTTAGATTTTTTTTTTCAGATATGTTTCTTGTATTGTTGTTTTTCTTGGCGGACCATAATTGGTTTAACACCCTTGCTGCTTTTCCGCCTGTTGGGAGCCATAAGAGGAAAATTGTTCTCATTTGGTTTTTCCTGCTTCTCTTTTATTTTGAAGACATTACTCATATGCTACAGAAACACAATTTTGAGTAGAGATAACAAATAGAAGTACATAAAATTTAGAAGTAAAATTGATCAAATTGGACTCAAATTGTGTGTCCAATTTGAGTGGTGGTGAGTGATGTGAGACCCCACTCAAAAGGACTCATGTTTGTTATTTTTACCTATAATTTTCACTTTGTTAAAGAGACAGTCACTGTCTATCAATTGGAGGTATTAACACTGTTTTAACTGTGTTAAAGAAACAGTCACCTGAAGACCAGACCCGTGCTGCACGCCTGGTAACGATGTCCATCAACGCACCAAAGAACCCTCCACGCGACCCTGTCGGAGATAAGCTGATCAGAATCGAAGGAAGACAAACCAAAACATCGGATGTTACAAGACAAAGGATTGTTTTACTCTTATAAATGATTAATCTTTAGTTCTCTGTCAGAACGTCCAAACCTGTCACCGCGTTAAGCTGGACATTGATGCCTGAGTGGGTCATCTTGGCTGATTGTTATTCTAAGGGGTTTTAAGTACGCAATGCGTGAGACACGGCAGCTCACTTTCTGATTAAAAAAAAAGATTTCTTTCATTTAAGTGCCTTTAGTCAAGATGTTAACGCGTCTTGTTCCTTCCTCAGTTTAGGAGGACATTGACCTACAACTTGATTGACTTAAAGAAAAAACAAATAACAAGGTATCGTGATAAGTATCCAGGTGCAGACTCCATTGTCTCTAGAGACAGAAGGATGCTAAGTCACAATAGTTGACGCCCCTCGTCCTCGTAGGATTTGTCTTAACTTTAGCAAGACATTTTTTTGTTTATTCAATATATTTTTAACAAACAAAAATATTTTGAACAAAAATTTGAAAGAAAACCATGAGCAAGTTCAGAGAACGTATTGAGAAAAAAAAAACCAATGAATCTGACAGGAATGGTTGCTCCCAGCAAACCAATCGTAGCAAAGAAAAAAACGTTTTAAATTAAGATTATTGACGACGAGGTCGGAAAAGCTGTGATCCACAAACAGCAAACGAGCAGAAGGACTGGATAAATGTAGTCCATCTGGTCTCATGAACTTAGAATTGTTTCACACTAGAAACAAATATCTTCAGAATTACTTCATTGATCCCACACGTGGAAAATTTGTGTGTTACAGCAGCACACAAGAAAGAAATAGACAGTATGTATACAAGAAGGATAATGAAAAATAATAAAATATTAAAATAGAATGAATAATGTGACTAAACATTGAGGACAATACGGACTGAATGTGCTCAAGGAGGTAAAAAGTGGCATAAGCGATATAAAGTGACAAACAGTGATGAATTACATGAACATGAATCTTGGGTGCACCCTCACTATTAAACTTTAAATGTCTCAATTTCAATCAGACACAACAATAATAAGTAATTGCACATGGTGCGGCAGGCTTCACTGGTTCCAGCCATGTAGCATACCACATCGTGAAGGTTGTTTTTTTTTATTGGTTCAACGTCAATAACAAGTGGGTCCAACATGGTGAAATCCAAGAGAGCCAGTCAAAAAAAAAAAGACCTAAGGGACACATGATCATAAAACAAAAAAAATTCCATTCTGTCATCTTCCGCTTGTTCAGGGGCCAGGTTGCAGGGGCAACAGCCTCAAATGTGCAAATTATTTCACAAGCAATTCTGATTGTTTAATTGTGTTTTCTGTTTTTCTTTTAAAATGTTTCAATCATATGTTATTTGACATGTCATCATTTTTTAAGAACTCATTTAATAAACTTAACTTTTTATGGAATTTGCAAACGTGACTGTAAGTGATGTATGTGTGTGTGTGTGTGCGTGCGTGCGTGCGTGTGTGTGTGTTAACGTCATGTACATGTTTTGCCTCTTGACCAGGACACACTTGAAAAAGAGATTTTTAATGTCAATGAGTTTTAATCTTGGTTTAGATAACATGTTAACTTTGATAATCAGAATAATTCTAATGTATTATTTGTGTTCCATATTTTGTATTTTATCTGTATTTGAATTTTGTAACATAAAACTTTTTTTTTTCGGTTGAGAGCACATTGCAGATTAAAATCATTATTGATGTGATATGTTTCTGTTTATGGAAAAGTTTGGACAACTTTAAAGCTGTATAAATCATTTCAATATCATGGAGCAAGAATGTTCAACAAAACAATGGAACCTCAATATGAACTAGTTTTTTTTTTTGTCTTTTGAATGTAAATTGTTTCAAGTTTTTTTTGTTTTTTTGTTTGTTTTTTTATCAGCCATGAAGTAAAACTTTTGTTTCATGTTGATGTGGTTATGAATTATTTGAACACTGAATGAAATAAACTTGTACTTTATGTAAAAAAATTTGGACTATTTTTTTTTGTTATTTTCAGTTCATTCTTGTCTTCTTCTTCTTCTCCTTTCGGCATTTCCCTTCAGGGGTCGCCACAGCAAGTCAGTTTCTTCCATCTAACCCTATCTCCTGCATCCTCTTCAGTCACGCCAACTATCTTCATGTCTTCCTTCACTGTATCTATGAACCTCCTCTTTGGTCTTCCTCTAGCCCTCTTTCCTGGTGGTTCCAAATCCAGCATCCTTCTGCCGATGTACTCGGTCTCTCTCCTCTGTACATGTCCAAACCATCTCAGTCTGGCCTCCCGGACTTTATCTCCAAAACCTCTAACATGTGCTGTTCCTCTGATATACTCATTTCTGATCCTGTCCATCCTGGTCACTCCCAGAGAGATCCTCAGCATCTTCATCTCTGCTACCTCCATCTCTGCTTCTTGTCTTTTCCTCAGTGGCACTGTCTCTAGACCAATCAGCATGGTGGGTCTCACCACGGTTTTGTACACTTTCCCTTTCATTTTAGCTGAAACTCTTCTGTCACACATCACACCTGATACTTTTCTCCACGTTCCAGTCTGCTTGAACACGCTTCTTCACCTCTTTTCCACACTCTCCGTTGCTCTGGACTGTTGATCCCAAGTACTTAAAATCTTCCACCTTGTTTATCTCTTCTCCCTGTAACCTCACTTTTCCATTTGGATCCCTCTCATTCACACACATGTACTCTGTCTTACTCTGACTAATCTTCATTCCTCTTCTTTCTAGTGCAAACCTCCACCTCTCCAGCTTTTCCTCCACCTCTTCCCTCCTCTCACTACAGATCACAATGTCATCTGCAAACATCATTGTCCATGGGGATTCCTGTCTGACCTCGTCTGTCAGCCTGTCCATCACCATAGCAAACAGCAAAGGACTCTGAGCAGATCCCTGGTGCAGTCCCACCCCCACACTGAACTCCTCTGTCTCACCTACAGCACACCTCACCACTGTCTTACAGCCCTCATACATGTCCTGAACCACTCTAACATACTACTCTGTCACACCAGACTTCCTCATACAATACCATAGTTCTTCTCTAGGTACCCTGTCATACGCTTTCTCTAGATCTACGAAGACACAGTGCAGCTCCCTCTGACTCCCTCCTTCAGTTCATTCTTGTCTAAAAGACTTTAATAATGGTACAAAAAAAATCAGTCGAATGAAAACTTTTTGCTGAGAGGTCACCATTCATTTATTAAAATTAAAACAGGATATTTACAGAACAAATTATTTTCGTACAATGACTTGTGCTAATTGTTAACATTTCTAAGTTATTGAATTTGGCTTTTATACAATTGCTGTCAAAAACAGGAAAAGTATGAACCAGGTTCTGCAATATTGGAAAAGTGGGACCGCTAACGTCACACCAGCTCACAGTTTTGTTTTGGTTTTTTTTTACTTCTTAATAATTTATTACAGCTTTCAGAGACATTTAATGTAGATTTTTGTCGGATATGTTTCCTGTAGTGTTGTTTTTCTGGACGCAGTGAAGGAAGACATGAAGATAGTTGGTGTGATCGCAGAGGATTCAGCAGATAGGGTTAGATGGAAGAAACTGACTTGCTGTGGCGACCCCTGAAGGTAAACGCCAAAACGAAAAGAAGAATCACCAGGCCAGCTAGAAACTTAGGGGCAGAGTTCTGTTTCAGATTCCTGATGGATCCTCTCCGTTCCTGTACTGGGCATGGCCAGACCGAGGAGACCTCTGCGCTTCGTCTATCATCCCTGCTCCATCAGGATGAAGAACATCTACTCTGATTTCTTCAGATGTAAAACTGTAAAGTAAGAATTAGAAGAAGCTAATATTTAATTAACACTCTTAGACACGAGCAGCACGGTGGCACAGTGGTTAGCACAGCCACTTCACAGCAAGAAGGTCTGAGAAGGTGGGACAAGGCTTGAAGCACTGGTCTTTCTGTGTGGAGTTTGTAAGTTCTCCCCATCTACCATATGTGTGGGTTTTTTCTGGTTTCCTCCCACTCTCCCAAAAACATACATGTTAGGTTGATGAAATTGCCCCTAGGAATGAGTGTGTGTGTGGATGGTAATGTGTGTGGCCCTGTGACAAACTGGCGACCTGTTTAGGACGTACCATGCCTCTCGCCTTCAATCAGCCGGGGTAGGCTTTGGCACCCCCCGCTACCCTGTTCGGAGAGGATGAGTCTTAGACATATTAGTGTTAGACATGGTTTTAGGAATGCTACAGACATCATAAACATTCTTTTTTATTAGAATTTACAAAAAACTGCAATTATCTCTTTTGTTATAAATTAAATGAAGCAACAAAAAAAACCCCCACAAAGTTATATAATATGTGAAAATTTAAAAAATAACACCACAGGTTTTTTTTCGCTATTGAGACAATGAAATTATATCAGAGATAGAAAAAAACAGGAGCAGCACTAATGGGATTTGGAGTATGGAGACATAAACAAGGTAGGTGATCGGATTTCAGGTAGCTTTCTCTGAGAGGAGTATCCTCTTGTTCAGTGCTTCAAAAATCCTGTCAATGAGGGTCTGAAAAAAACAAGCACCAGTGTTTTTGTACATTTTATATTGAAGTCATTTAGTGTAGTTCTACAATGTAGCCAGTAGATGTCAGTGTAAGATCATATAATTCCTTCTATTTAAAAAAAATTGATTTACAGTTATTTTTAACACTATTTTGTAAAAAAAAATTACCAAATTAAACTGTTCTACATACATTAAAATTGTATTTTTTAAAATAAAAATACCTTCAACGATCATAAATCACTAGTTTTTCAAATCTGGCTACATTTCTTTGGGTGTTTTGGCATCCAATTTTTTGGGGACGAAAACAATGACTGTCATTTGGAGGGCCCACATGAGGCCTCTCTGCTAAACATCCTCAAAATGTTAATGTTTCAACGTGAAACAGATCTCCAGATAGGAAGGTTTTATCATCTGACCACAGAAGGTAAATCCCTGCAGAGATTTTCTTATTCAGACATTCAAAGTACACAATTGTTTTGTGATTTTGGTCTGCACAAATAAAATGGAATTGAATTCAGAAACAGTTTAATGATCTAAATTAAAGCTTCTAAAGCAACTGAAAACATTATTAGAACATTTTAAATGGATCCTCTTTTTTCAGTCAATAGTATTAATCAATAAATCACAAAAATGTCACTTTGGGTCTAAAACGAAGTCACTTTCAAGTGAAATACAGTATGTGCTTTTTATTTGATTTTTTATCTAACTAGAAAAAACATATTAACAAATCACAATTGAGATTAATGAAAAGTCCATTTTTGGGTCCAATTTCTCCTCCACAGCTGGGAGAGTTTATAGAACTGTAACTGAGAAAGTGAAAAAAAACCCCAACATTATTCTTAATATTATTTGTTCTGTTCCGTCGTCTTCCGCTTATCCGGTTCGCGGGGGAAACAGCCTCAGATAGGAAGCCCAGGCTTCTCTCACCCCGACTGCATCCTCCAGCTCACCTGGAAAAATCCCGAGTCGTTCCCCAGCCAGTTGTGGGACATAGTCTCTCCAGCTGGGCCGGGGTCTGACTCTTGGTCTCCTCCCGGTGGGACGTGCCTGAAACATAACACCAGTGAGGCACTCGGGAGGCACCCTGACCAGATGCCTGAACCACCCCATCTGGCTTCTCTCAAGCTGTTGGGAGAGAGCAGCTCGAGATCGAGCTCCTCCTGGATGACATGGCTCCTCACTCGAACTCTAAGTGAGAGTCCAGCCACCCTGCAGAGGAAGCTCATTTCGGCCGTTTGTAACTGCGATCTCGTTTTTTCAGTCACCACCTACAGCTAGTGACCATAGGTGTTGGTGGGAACGTAGATCGACTTGTAAATCGAGAGCTTTGCTTTTCGTTTCAGCTCTCTCTTTACCACGACGGACCGATACAGCGTCCTAGTTGGAGACGTCCAAGGTGGAGACGGCAGCTCAGTGGTTAGAGCGTTTACGCGTGGACCGGAAGTTCGCGGGTTCTTGTCCCACAGAGAGCACGTCTAGGGTCCCTGGAGAAGACACCTTACCCCCACTTCTCCCACCATTGGCGCAGTCGAAGGGCAACCTGCTGCGGTGTAAGGAGTGCAGCACACAAACTTCCCCGGTGAGGGATGAATAGAGTAATTCATTTATTTATTTAGTTATTGTTGATCCGCCTGTTGATCTCCCGCTCCATCCTTCCCCCACTCGTGAACAAGATCCCGAGATACATAAAACTCCTCTACTTGGGGCAGGACCCCGTCCCTGACCTGCAGGGGGCATTCGACCCTTTTTCAGGCAAGGACCATGGTCTCAGATTTGGAGGTGCTAATTCCCATCCCGGCCGCTTCACACTCCACAGCAAATCGGAGATCACGGTCCGATGAAGCCAACACGACCACATCATCCGCAAAAAGCAGAGATCCGATCCTAAGGTTATTATTATTATTTTAAAATGACATATTATTTGTAAATTGATTCATTTAATTTAATAATGTGGGTTTTAGAGCATCAGCAATTTCTCATCCAATAACGAGTCTTTTCTTCTAACAATTTTTAGTTTTTAGGTTTTGTTAATTTTATTCTAACAAACAAAAGGTACATCTTGTTTCAAATGCATTCATTGTTTTGTTTTGTTTTTTAGTATATCTCAGGGTTGTTTTTTTTTATGTAGAGTGTTTCTCATTAAACTCAACCACCACACCCCTGCCCCTCGGCTCCAATCAGCAGGGATGGGCTCTGACAACCCTAAAACCCTGTATGAGATCAATGGCTAAGAAGGTGACTGATTTTGAAGTTTTGTCTGTTTTATGGAACTAAATTTATTTTATACTGTTTTTTTTTTTACCTCATGCAAATCTAACTGTATTTTTTACTTATTTTGTACCCCAAGAAGATTAGTAGCTCCCATGGTAGAAACTAAAGGGGATCCATTTGAACAAATAAATCAATTCATCACCAGAAATAATCTCATGAAATGATTTTGGACATTTAGCTACTTTAATTCACAGATCTAGTTTCACCCACTTTCTTTTGCTCTATGCGAGTTCGCGAGTGCTCGTTCGACGGCGATGCAGTTTTTAAGGGGCCCATGTCCTCCTGCACATCGTATGCCGCAGTTTTGGAGCCTGTCCTGCTCTGTTTTGCTGGTGGCCAAAGTCGTGCCTCGAGGAGGATCTTTGCACCTGCTTTTTCACCAGAGGAGGGAGCGGTGCCGATGACGTTGGCATAGACGTCTCCTTGGTGACACCTTGTTGCAGGACACTCCTCTCCTGTCTGTTCTCCTTCCGCTGAAACCTGCAAACACAACACAATTAGTATCAATGCATTAATCATGTTTATGTTAAACTAAAGCGTCTAAACTCACCACTGGAGAAGTGTCTTCTGGTTTAGAACAAACAGCTGCAGAGAGGTGGTCTCCGTGACAGCTGGACAGTTCAGCACCAGCTCACTGATGTGGTGGTAGTCCCTCAGGATTTTAGTCCATCGAGGAACCGACACACCTCCCTTTTTCGTCGGGTACCTGTGCAACGCGCACAGCTTGTTGCACATCGCCTCGACAATGCGACTGGTGCCGGTCCACTGAGCCGGACCACCGGGATGTCCAACCATGCATCGCTACACGCTCTCCACACCTGCTGTCTCTCTGCTACCCTTGGGGACTTTGAAGCGGCCTTTGCTGAGCTTGACCTGGTGTCTGGGCTGGTAGCTCAGCCTCGTCTTGTCCCCCTCCAGAAGAGCACTCCACAGACGGATGGTCTCTGTGATCCGCTGGTCGTCCAGTTACGATAGTTCTCGTAAGGAGACGAGATGCACAGCCAAGTCCTGCATCTTATCCCAGCCAGCTGCACCATCAGGTCCCAGAACTGGAGCCTGCGAAACAGAAACATCACAATTCACTTTTTTTTTTAAAGCGGGCATAATTTCAAATAAAAAATAGTTTGCATTGCATTATTTTTTTTAACCATATTTGTAGTTCTGTGTAATTGCATAAGTAAACACATTTTTCCATAATTTCTCTAAAAAGCAAACTGCTCTTTATGTACATAAAAGTGTAATTATGAACCAAAATGATACACTCACCGAAGGCTGATCAGCAAGGCTGGTTTCTGAAGCTGTAACACCCGATGAAGGCAAGACAGCAACACCTTCTGTTTGCCAGGAGGTGGAGGGCTGTGGTGATGCAGGCTGGTGGACAGTGACGTGCTGAAGAGAAGTTAAATAGAAAGTTAGTGGTTAGAAAAGTAAAAAAAAAAATACTACCGTAATTTCACGACCATTAGGCGCACCGTACGAAAAGGCGCAGTCTCAGTCACACACCGTCTTACAACAACACACACTCAAGCATGCAAATGTGCGTATTAAAAAAATAGATCGGGAGCAAAACTGAGTTTGGTTGTACTTTATTTAAGTAGTATAAACAAGCACATTACCGGTAATAGTCTTTATTCAAATCCGTCAAAGTCCTCATCCTCTGTTTCGGAATCGAACAGCTGCGCAAAATCCAACAGAGCAGGTCCACTTCGCTCCTCGCTGTCAAAGTCACTGTCTGTACTGTGCGGCTCCTCAGAAAGGATACCAGCTTTTGCGAAAGCTCGGATAACAGTACCAGCAGACACGTTAGTCCAAGCATCTACAATCCATTGGCAAACTGTAGCGTAACTCGCCCGGCGCTGCCTTCCACCCTTCGTGAAACTGTGGTCTCCTTCGGTCATCCATCGCTCCCACGCCGCTCACACTTCACTCTTTAACGTTCTCATGCCTTTTCTTTCAGGTACGCCTCGCGGGCACCGCCTTTTCTTTTAGGTCCGTCTTTTCTCACGAGCACCGCGTTTTCTTTTAGGTCCGCCTTTTCTCACACACAAGGCGCACCGCACAAAAAGGCGCACCGCTCATTTTGAAGAAAATCTAAGACTTCTATATGCGCCTTATAGCCGTGAAATTACGGTACATATTTATAGAAGAGTACCTCTGCCACGGAGTCACTGCTTTGAGCCGGAGCTGACCCTGAGGGTTCAAACAGCACAGGAACTGTCATGTCCTCTGGGGTCATCTTGTAGCAGCAGCTCGTCCTGCACCTGCTCCGTCAGCCTGTCCTCCTCTTCTGGACTCTCAGTCAGAGCTCTGCCAGTCTGACTTTATAGAAACTCAATCCCAAGCGTCTCTCCTGAAACAAACAGAATGCAGAAGTAAGTCATACTGGAAGTGCAGCTTATTACTTATTCACATACTTTATGCTGTCATTTATTTCAGTAAACAGACAGTTTATTTATTGGATAAACAACTTTCTTTGTGTTTACCCGTGTAAGCCCCTGGAGGATAGTAGCCCAGGAGACCAGAGATTTTCCAGGACTTTGTTGCTTATGTTGTGCAGAGCCTCCTTCTGAGAGCTGCTGTAGATCCGGAGGTTTAACTCCTCCTTCACAGGCTCCTTCATCCTGTCCTCATTCCAGCGCATCAAGCCATCCAGCAGATACGCCTGGAAATGAGCATCACTGGCACTTGTTCCTTGTTATAACAAAAGTAAAATTAGATCACTGTTGCAGATTTATCACAAAGAAAAAGTCGGATGAAAATAAATCGACACCCACCTGGGATGAAACGGTTCAGGTGAAGGTGGAAAGACTCCAGAGAGGTGGAGCCACGAGCACAGCGATAAGTGCTAAGCTCCACACCGCCCTTTTTCAGGGTGCCAGTTTTCATATAGAGGGGAAAACCTGGCAGGTCCTGAATACAGGTGATGTGTCTCTGCTGGTCCAGACAGATTTGCTGGATGCGGTGATGGTCCAACAGTGGAACACCCAGTGTGACTTTCCCGGCCTCTCCGTCCATCTGATCAATAAGCACCTTGATCAGCCGGGCAGTCTCCTCCACTCCTATAGTTCTCCTCCTGCAGTGGAGCGCCAGCTCTTTCCTGCCGATCCGCTCATCCAGGGCCGTCTCAGACACGTGTGCCGTGCCACTGGCCGATAGCTTCCCCTGCTTTGCCCGACGCAGAGCAGCCACATTCTCTGGGTCCCACTCGAAGATGCAGCGAGACAGCCGAGCCATGAAGACTCCATAGTGGATGAGCTTCTGTGGTAACTCCCGCGGCAAAGCGCCGCATGAAGTGCCACATGTCCAGGCACACTTGAAGCTCAGTCCACTCTGAGAACATGGCTTTGACCTGGGACTGTTCATGTAGGCTGCAGCAGTCTCTGTCCACATACATGATGGCAGGCGGTGGTACTCCTGCCTCCCTGGAACGCTTCATGAGTACAGCTGCCATGGGCCAGAGCCCGTGCCCCTCTGCTGCTGTTAGCACAGAGCAAAGGACCTGTCTGTTTTTGTTGCCCACATTTGTGCACCAGGCGGCTGTGTTTCTGGCTGCCCCAGAAAGTTTTTTAGTCACCTAATGGAAAATACAAAACACTGTGTTAGAAAAACTAATTTAACTGTGAAACAAAATGAAACTCAAATGTACTTTTTATTCAAATCCATTTTAAATATCTATTAATGTAATAAATTGACCTTCTTAGTGGAGTCCATCTTCAGGATAGTGCCAAACACAGAGGTGATCTTGGCTTTCACCTCGTCCAGCCGCGACAGCACATCCCTGCAGTACACCGACATAAACCACTTGGGCTTCGGGACAGCGGAAGGGTGGAGAGGGTCGGAGAAGACGGGACTCTCCAGAACGTGTGAGCTAACAAAACGCTCACAAGCAGAGAGATACAGCAGAGCACGCTCTGACCATGCCTCACTGTGTTCCTCATGAAGCTTATTGTACAGCTGGGTCACACTGTTACCCTGAGTCCTCTCTCACATCATCCTCACCACCCACTTATCACAGGAGAACCTGGAAAAAGTCAAATCATGACATCAATCGGTTATGAATTTTATCAGTTAACAAAAAAACATGAATAAAACCTACAAGACTGTACACACTGTTTATTGTTCTTGTTTCATACCTGTATGTCAGCAGTGCTGGGAACTGGCAGCGATGCCCCACATCCAGCTGCTGCAGGATCTCCCGTGACCACCCAGGGTACTTATTCTTGCACCGCTTGCGCTCCAGATACTCGGTGACCATGTCGTACCACCCGTCTACATCCATAACCCTGCGCACAGTGCGGTACAGACCAGCTGCATTCAGTCTGTGACTACTGCAGGCAGGCTGGGGACAGGCGAGTGGAATGGCATACATCTTCAACGGCATCCAGAGGAACAGTGGACGGCCAAAGAAGACGTCTGGTGAAGAAGGTGGCTGAGTATAAATAGCCGGCGGCTGAGGTGGATACCACCAGAGCTTCAACTGAGCCACCAGCTCCGGCTTCCCAGTCTTGGGATGAGCTCTAAACAGAGTCTTCCTGATCCAGTCATGCTGGAAGGAAGGAAGTTGTTCAGCCCAGTGAGAAGGAAGCTCTGGGGGTGCTGGCGGAGCAGACACAGCTGAAAAGACATTAAGAACAATTACTCCAAAAATAAGAGATGATTGTCATGCAGCATTTGATTCGTTCAGCCAGAAACTGGACAGATTCAACTTTATTACAACATGAAAGAAGAGTGACGGAAGAGTGATTAAATGTTGAACATGAAAAATGTTTGCAGATGACATTGTGATCTGTAGTGAGAGGAGGGAAGAGGTGGAGGAAAAGCTGGAGAGGTGGAGGTTTGAAGATTAGTCAGAGTAAAACAGAGTACATGTGTGTGAATGAGAGGGATCCAAATGGAAAAGTGAGGTTACAGAGAGAAGAGATAAAGAAGGTGGAAGATTTTAAGTATCTAGGATCAACAGTCCAGAGCAATGGAGAGTGTGGAAAAGAGGTGAAGAAGCGTGTTCAGGCAGGCTGGAACGGGTGGAGAAAAAGTATCAGGTGTGATGTGTGATAGAAGAGTTTCAGCTAGAATTAAAGGAAAAATGTACAAAACCGTGGTGAGAGCGGCCATGCTGATTGGTCTAGAAACAGTAGCACTGAAGAAAAGACAGGAAGCAGAGATGGAGATAGCAGAGATGAAGATGCGGAGGATCTCTCTGGGAGTGACCAGGATGGACAGGATTAGAAACGAGTACATCAGGGGAACAGCACATATTAGAGGTTTTGGGGATAAAGTTCGAGAGGCAAGACTGAGATGGTTTGGACATGTGCAGAGGAGAGAGAGAGAGTACATTGGAAGAAGGATGCTGGGTTTGGAACCACCAAGAAAGAGGACTAGAGGAAGACCAAAGAGGAGCTTCATGGACGCAGTGAAGGAAGACATGAAGATAGTTGGTGTGACCAAAGAGGATGCAGCAGATAGGGTTAGATGGAAGAAACTGACTTGCTGTGGCGACCCCTTAAAGGAAATGCCGAAAGGAGAAGAAGAATGAAAAAGCAACGCAACAACAACAGCAGCAGCTCTGGGTTCTTCTAATGACACCACGCTCATTCAGTGCAGGATTCAGGAAGTTTGGGAGAATTAGTCAGACATAATGGAAGATATTAAAATAAACACATTACATACACATTTAGTTTTCCAAACTGTCTGGAAGTGCCTTCAAAGAATTCATGAACCTCATCAGTTGTCCACTGCTCTGTTCTTTAAAACAAAAGACCCTTTTATTCATTATGATGGATTTTTTTTAAACATGTGAGATTATTTTGTGGAAATCCATACGTGGAGCAAACTGCTGTTCTGCCTGCGTTGCAGCGAGCATCATGTCCAGGTCATCCTGCTCCTCAAAGAAGTCTCCTGGAGAAGCAATAAAAATATGATTAGAAACACATTTATCAGGAGTAACCGATAACAAGTAGGTTTTTACAAACCAGAGGAGAAGAAACGCCTCGAGCCTGTGGACTGAGGAGGGGGGAGATTTGGAACTGATGCTGTAACATGGATAAAAAAATACAAATGAATCTAAAAAAAACACTCAAATTATACTCACAGGTTTAGACGGCGGTCATCAACTTTTTTGCCAGCTGTGAAGCAGGCAGAGCTTTCCCCCGTGCCAGCAGAGCCTTCACATTTGGACCCAGGAGGGATCCTCTGCTTCACACCCCAGAACCAGTAGCAGAACAGGCAGGCTTTGCTGCTGGTCTTATTAAGGAGTGAACATGTAACGTGCAATAGTTCACCTTTTAACACAAAAACTCTGTCAAATGTTTAGAATAAAAAAGTGAATCTAAAATGACTAGAATTGTCTGTGTTTCTGTCCCACATTACAGAGTCTATCAAACTGATTTCTGTGGCTTCTTCTTTCGGCATTTCCCTTTAGGGGTCGCCCCAGCAAGTCAGTTTCATCTAACCAGTGGTGGAACGTAACGAAGTAAATGTACTTCGTTACTGTACTTAAGTAAAAAAATTGTGTATCTGTACTTTACTTAAGTAAAATTTAAGACCGGTACTTTTACTTTTACTTCACTACAATTTTAGAGCAAATATCAGTACTTTTACTTCGCTACTTTTTAAAAGTGTGTTTTACATTTTTCGTTCCATTTTTGTTCAGGAATTTAAAAAATGTAAATTTTTTTTTTTTTTTTTTAGCGCATCTTGAAGCCGCATCGCTAAAATCAAAAGGAGCAGTTGGTCGGGAGAAGAAGTCATGAATCGAGGCTCAATCAGAGTCGAGAGTAAACATTTTCCGCATTCATTCAGCACGAAGAGCAGGGGCGGTTCTAAGATTTTCTGAAGATGGGGTGGGGATGGGGGCGGGGACGTGAGGTCATTGACAAAGCCAATATAGGGTGACTGGGGGGCTCCCTGCCCCCCCAGAACATTTTGAAAAATGAGTGTCATTTTCCTGCATTTTGGGGCCCCATTCACTGGCCCTTCTAGGGGATAGCTTGACTCCCCTTTCCTTTCTTCTTTTTTTTTGCGGACCAAAAGAGGCGGGAGAGGGGCGGCGGGGTCACGCCCCTGCAGAGTATTTATTTGTGACCCTACAGCACAAAAAAACAACATTTGAATTATGGTTGAATACTTTTACTTTTTACTTAAAAAGTCAAATTTACACCAATTACTTTTGTACTTTTACTTAAGTAGATTTTTTTTATTGGTACTTTTACTTTTACTTAAGTATTTTTTTTGCCTAATTATCTGTACTTTTACTTAAGTACAAAAAGTGAGTACTTCATCCACCACTGCATCTAACCCTATCTGCTGTATCCTCTTTGGTCACACCAACTATCTTCATGTCTTCCTTCACTGTATCCATGAACCTCCTCTTTGGTCTTCCTCTAGTCCTCTTTCCTGGTGGTTCCAAACCCAGCATCCTTCTTCCGATGTACTCTCTCTCCTCTGCACATGTCCAAACCATCTCAGTCTGGCCTCTCGAACTTTATCCCCAAAACCTCTATCGTGCTGTTCCTCTAATCCTGTCCATCCTGGTCACTCCCAGAGAGATCCTCAGCATCTTCATCTCTGCTACCTCCATCTCTGCTTCCTGTCTTTTCTTCAGTCCCACTGTCTCTAGACCAAACATCATGGCCGGTCTCACCATGGTTTTGTACACTTTCCCTTTCATTTTAGCTGAAACTCCTCTATCACATATCACACCTGATACTTTCCTCCACCCGTTCCAGCCTGCCTGCACACGCTTCTTCACCTCTTTTCCACACTCTCCATTGCTCTGGACTGTTGATCCTAGATACTTAAAATCTTCCACCTTCTTTATCTCTTCTCCCTGTAACCTCACTTTTCCATTTGGATCCCTCTCATTCACACACATGTACTCTGTTTTACTCTGACTAATCTTCATTCCTCTTCTTTCTAGTGCAAACCTCCACCTCTCCAGCTTTTCCTCCACCTCTTCCCTCCTCCTCTCACTACAGATCACAATGTTATTAAAACATGTTTTAATGGTCAGAAAACAAACGGAAAGATGATAGAAATTTAAGACCGTCTTTTTTCTGTAAAGTTTGTTAGCGTCATCTATCGTCAATCTGTGCAGCTTTTAGCGGCTAAAACACGTAAAAAGATGCTAAAACACGTAAAAAGATGCTAAAACACGTAAAAGATGCTTCAAAGACCATCTGACATTATTTTTTATGTTAAAGAGATAAAAAAAACAACACTTTTTAAGAACATTGCACGTAAACAATGAAAAAACACGCTTTTATTGAGTTTTAAGTAATCGTTTTTACCTCCAAACACTCAGCTAACGTCACGTAACACGATACCTAATTTGTTTAAGTTTAGATCTAATTTTTCAACAAAAAAAGTTTAAAATAAACATGTTAAAAGTTTGACCCACCTGTTGCTGTCAAGGAAAGTAGTCCTCATAAAACGGTCTGTTGTATCAATCCGCTCTGCTCGGCCCACAAACATGACGTTGAACGTGACGTCAGGGCAAGACCAAGTTTGGATTGCCCAGAACTCGAACGCTGATTTGTTGACACATCCCGAGAATATACCGAGATATAGCGTTTTCAGACGCTGATTAGTTGACATATCCCGACATAGCTCACACAGATGAAACCACGAGGAGATAAGCTCCTCCTATCTCTGAGTGAGAGCCCAGCCACCCTGTGGAGGAAGCTCATTACGGCCGCTTGTACCCGCGATCTTATTCTTTTGGTCACCACCCACAGCTGGTGACCAAAAGGTGAGGGTAGGAACGTAGATCGACTTGTAAATCGAGAGCTTTGCTTTTCGGTTCAGCTCTCTCTTTACCATGATGGACTGATGCAGCTTCCTAATTATTGCTGACGCCGCACCGATCCGCCTGAGGTCCCGGCCTCATTTCAATCAATCAATCAAACTTTATTTATAAAGCATAAAATGTACCACAAAAACATAAAATGTAACACAAAGTTCTTTACAAGTTAAAAACCCGTTCCGTCGTCTTCAAAAATCCTGTCAATGAGGGTCTGAAAAAAACAACAAGCACCAGTGTTTTTGTACATTTTATTTTGAAGTCATTTAGTGTAGTTCCACATTTTGGCCAGTAGATGTCAGTTTAAGATCATATAATTCCTCCCTATTTAAAAAAAATGATTTACAGTTATTTTTAACACTATTTTGTAAAAAATCACCAAATTAAACTGTTCTGCATATTTTAAAATGTTTTTTTTTTTAAACAAAAATACCTTCAACAATCATGAATCACTAGTTTTTCAAAACTGGCTACATTTCTTTGGGTGTTTTGGCATCCAATTTTTTGTGGACGAAAACATTGACAGTCATTTGGAGAGCCCACATCAGGCCTCTCTGCTAAACATCCTCAAAATGTTAATGTTTCAACGTGAAACAGATCTCCAGATAGGAAGGTTTTATCATCTGACCACAGAAGGTAAATCCCTGCAGAGATTTTCTTATTCAGACATTCAAAGTACACAATTGTTTTGTGATTTTGGTCTGCACAAATAAAATGGAATTGAATTCAGAAACAGTTAAATGATCTAAATTAAATCTTCTAAAGCAACTGAAAACATTATTAGAACATTTTAAATGGATCCTCTTTTTTCAGTCAATAGTATTAATCATTAAATCACAAAAATGTCACTTTGGGAAAAAAAACCCCAACATTATTCTCAATATTATTTGTTCTGTTCCGTCGTCTTCCGCTTATCCGGTTCGCGGGGGAAACAGCCTCAGATAGGAAGCCCAGGCTTCTCTCACCCCGACTGCATCCTCCAGCTCACCTGGAAGAATCCTGAGTCGTTCCCCAGCCAGCTGTGGGACATAGTCTCTCCAGCTGGGCCGGGGTCTGACTCTTGGTCTCCTCCCGGTGGGACGTGCCTGAAACATAACACCAGTGAGGCACTCGGGAGGCACCCTGACCAGATGCCCGAACCACCCCATCTGGTTTCTCTCAAGCTGTTGGGAGAGAGCAGCTCGAGATCGAGCTCCTCCCGGATGACATAGCTCCTCACTCGAACTCTAAGTGAGAGCCCAGCCACCCTGCAGAGGAAGCTCATTTCGGCCGTTTGTAACTGCGATCTCGTTTTTTCAGTCACCACCTACAGCTAGTGACCATAGGTGTTGGTGGGAACGTAGATCGACTTGTAAATCGAGAGCTTTGCTTTTCGTTTCAGCTCTCTCTTTACCACGACGGACCGATACAGCGTCCTAGTTGGAGACGCCCAAGGTGGAGACGGCAGCTCAGTGGTTAGAGCGTTTACGCGTGGACCGGAAGTTCGCGAGTTCGCGTCCCACAGAGAGCACGTCTAGGGTCCCTGGAGAAGACACCTTACCCCCACTTCTCCCACCATTGGCGCAGTCGAAGGGCAACCTGCTGCGGTGTAAGGAGTGCAGCACTTCCCCGGTGAGGGATGAATAGAGTAATTCATTTATTTATTTAGTTATTGCTGACGCTGCACTGATCCGCCTGTTGATCTCCCGCTCCATCCTTCCCCCACTCGTGAACAAGATCCCGAGATACATAAAACTCCTCTACTTGGGGCAGGACCTCTGTCCCTGACAGATGAAACCACTAGGAGATAAGCTCCTCATCCGATCTCTGAGTGAGAGCCAAGCCACCCTGCGGAGGAAGCTCATTATGGCCGCTTGTACCCACGATCTCATTCTTTCGGTCACCACCCACAACTGGTGACCAAAAGGTGTTGGTGGGAACGTAGATCGACTTGTAAATCGAGAGCTTTGCTTTTCGGTTCAGCTCTTTCTTTACCACGACGGACCGATGCAGCCTCCTAGTTATTGCTGACGCCGCATCGATCCGCCTGTTGATCTCCCGCTCCATCCTTCCCCCACTCGTGAACCAGACCCCGAGATACATAAGCTCCTCTACTTGGGGCAGGACCCCGTCCCTGACCTGCAGGGGGCATTCGACCCTTTTTCAGGCAAGGACCATGGTCTCAGATTTGGAGGCGCTACGTAATTCCCATCCCGGCCGATTCACACTCCACAGCAAATCAGTCCAGCGAGAGCTGGAGATCACGGTCCGATGAAGCCAACAGAACCACATCGTCTGCAAAAAGCAGAGATCCGATCCTGAGGTCATTATTATTCTTATTTTAAAATGACATATTATTTGTAAATTGATTAATTTAATTTAATAATGTGGGTTTTAAAGCATCAGCAATTTCTCATCCAATAACGAGTCTTTTCAGAATCAGAATGTACTTTATTGATCCCACACAGGGGAAATTTGTGTGTCACAGCAACAACTTCCTATCTGCTAAGTGAGTCGTTGTAGAGCCCGATCACGTACGGAAAGAAAGACCTCCAGTAACGAGATGTTCTCGAGCAGAGCTGTCTGAGCCTCTTGGAGAAGGAGCTTCTGATATTCTAACAAACAAAAGGTACATCTTGTTTCAAATGCATTCATTGTTTTGTTTTGTTTTTTAGTATATCTCAGGGTTGGTTTTTTTTATGTAGAGTGTTTCTCATTAAACTCAACCACCACAACCCTGCCCCTCGGCTCCAATCAGCAGGGATGGGCTCTGACAACCCTAAAACCCTGTATGAGATCAATGGCTAAGAAGGTGACTGATTTTGAAGTTTTGTCTGTTTTATGGAACTAAATTTATTTTATACTGTTTTTTTTTTTACCTCATGCAAATCTAACTGTATTTTTTACTTATTTTGTACCCCAAGAAGATTAGTAGCTCCCATGGTAGAAACTAAAGGGGATCCATTTGAACAAATAAATCAATTCATCACCAGAAATAATCTCATGAAATGATTTTGGACATTTAGCTACTTTAAGTCACAGATCTAATTTCACCCACTTTCTTTTGCTCTATGCGAGTTCGCGAGTGCTTGTTCGACGGCGATGCAGTTTTTAAGGGGCCCATATCCTCCTGCACATCGTATGCTGCAGTTTTGGAGCCTGTCCTGCTCTGTTTTGCTGGTGGCCAAAGTCGTGCCTCGAGGAGGGTCTTTGCACCTGCTTTGTCACCAGAGGAGGGAGCGGTGCCGATGACGTTGGCATAGACGTCTCGTTGGTGACACCTTGTTGCAGGACATTCCTCTCCTGTCTGTTCTCCTTCCGCTGAAACCTGCAAACACAACACAATTAGTATCACTGCATTAATCATGTTTATGTTAAACTAAAGCGTCTAAACTCACCACTGGAGAAGTGTCTTCTGGTTTAGAACAAACAGCTGCAGAGAGGTGGTCTCCATGACAGCTGGACAGTTCAGCACCAGCTCACTGATGTGGTGGTAGTCCCTCAGGATTTTAGTCCATCGAGGAACCGACACACCTCCCTTTTTTGTCGGGTACCTGTGCAACGCGCACAGCTTGTTGCACATCGCCTCGACAATGCGACTGGTGCCGGTCCACTGAGCCGGACCACCAGGATGTCCAACCATGCACCGCTACACGCTCTCCACACCTGCTGTCTCTCTGCTACCCTTGGGGGCTTTGAAGCGGCCTTTGCTGAGCTTGACCTGGTGTCTGGGCTGGTAGCTCAGCCTCGTCTTGTCCCCCTCGAGAAGAGCACCCCACA
This sequence comes from Neostethus bicornis, assembly GCA_902685375.1. NCBI lineage: Eukaryota > Metazoa > Chordata > Actinopteri > Atheriniformes > Phallostethidae > Neostethus > Neostethus bicornis. Next base: position 27,687,150 of record LR738555.1, on the reverse strand, counting down.
GACGGATGGTCTCTGTGATCCGCTGGTCGTCTAGTTAAGATAGTTCTCGTAAGGAGACGAGATGCACAGCCAAGTCCTGCACCTTATCCCAGCCAGCTGCACCATCAGGTCCCAGAATGCCTGTGGAACAGAAACATCACAATTCACTTTTTTTTTAAAGCGGGCATAATTTCAAATAAAAAACAATAGTTTGCATTGCATTATTTTTTTTTAACCATATTTGTAGTTTTGTGTAAATGCATAAGTAAACACATTTTTCCATAATTTCTCTAAAAAGCAAACTGCTCTTTATGTACATAAAGGTGTAATTATGAACCAAAATGATACACTCACCGAAGGCTGATCAGCAAGGCTGGTTTCTGAAGCTGTAACACCCGATGAAGGCAAGCCAGCGACACCTTCTGCTTGCCAGGAGGTGGAGGGCTGTGGTGATGCAGGGTGGTGGACAGTGACGTGATGAAGAGAAGTTAAATAGAAAGTTAGTGGTTAGAAAAGTAAAAAAAAAAAATACTACCGTAATTTCACGACCATTAGGCGCACCGTACGAAAAGGCGCAGTCTCAGTCACACACCGTCTTACAACAACACACACTCAAGCATGCAAATGTGCGTATTAAAAAAATAGATCGGGAGCAAAACTGAGTTTGGTTGTACTTTATTTAAGTAGTAACGATACTAAACAAACACATTACCGGTAATAGTCTTTATTCACATCCGTCAAAGTCCTCATCCTCTGTTTCAGAGCAGGTCCACTTCGCTCCTCGCTGTCAAAGTCACTGTCTGTACTGTGCGGCACCTCAGTAAGGATACCAGCTTTTGAGAAAGCTCGGATAACAGTACCAGCAGACACGTTAGTCCAAGCATCTACAATTCATTGGCAAACTGTAGCGTAACTCGCCCGGCGCTGCCTTCCACCCTTCGTGAAACTGTGGTCTCCTTCGGTCATCCATCGCTCCCACGCCGCTCACACTTCACTCTTTAACGTTCTCATGTCTTTTCTTTCAGGTCCGCCTCGCGGGCACCGCTTTTTCTTTTAGGTCCGTCTTTTCTCACGAGCACCGCGTTTTCTTTTACGTCCGCTTTTTCTCACACACAAGGCGCACCGCACGAAAAGGCGCACCGCTCATTTTGAAGAAAATCTAAGACTTCTATATGAGCCTTATAGCCGTGAAATTACGGTACATATTTATAGAAGAGTACCTCTGCCACGGAGTCACTGCTTTGAGCCGGAGCTGACCCTGAGGGTTCAAACAGCACAGGAACTGTCATGTCCTCTGGGGTCATCTTGTAGCAGCAGCTCGTCCTGCACCTGCTCCGTCAGCCTGTCCTCCTCTTCTGGACTCTCAGTCAGAGCTCTGCCAGTCTGACTTTATAGAAACTCAATCCCAAGCTTCTCTCCTGAAACAAACAGAATGCAGAAGTAAGTCATACTGGAAGTGCAGCTTATTACTTATTCACATACTTTATGCTGTCATTTATTTCAGTAAACAGACAGTTTATTTATTGAATAAACAACTTTCTTTGTGTTTACCCGTGTAAGCCCCTGGAGGGTAGTAGCCCAGGAGACCAGAGATTTTCCAGGACTTTGTTGCTTATGTTGTGCAGAGCCTCCTTCTGAGAGCTGCTGTAGATCCGGAGGTTTAACTCCTCCTTCACAGGCTCCTTCATCCTGTCCTCATTCCAGCGCATCAAGCCATCCAGCAGATATGCCTGGAAATGAGCATCACTGGCACTTGTTCCTTGTTGTAACAAAAGTAAAATTAGATCACTATTGCAGATTTATCACAAAGAAAAAGTCGGATGAAAAAAAATCGACACACACCTGGGATGAAACGGTTCAGGTGAAGGTGGAAAGACTCCAGAGAGGTGGAGCCACGAGCACAGCGATAAGTGCTATGCTCCACACCGCCCTTTTTCAGGGTGCCTGTTTTCATATAGAGGGGAAAACCTGGCAGGTCCTGAATACGGCCGATGTGTCTCTGCTGGTCCAGCCAGATTTGCTGGAGGCGGTGATGGTCCAACAGTGGAACACCCAGTGTGACTTTCCCGGCCTCTCCGTCCATCTGATCAATAAGCACCTTGATCAGCCGGGCAGTCTCCTCCACTCCTCTAGTTCTCCTCCTGCAGTGGAGCGCCAGCTCTTTCCTACCGATCCGCTCATCCAGGGCCGTCTCAGACACGTGTCCCGTGCCACTGGCCGATAGCTTCCCCTGCTTTGCCCGACGCAGAGCAGCCACGTCCTCTGGGTCCCACTCGAAGATGCAGCGAGACAGCCGAGCCATGAAGACTCCATAGAGTGGATGAGCTTCTGTGGTAACTCCCACGGCAAAGCGCCGCATGAAGTGCCAGATGTCCAGGCGCACTTGAAGCTCAGTCCACTCTGAGAACATGTCTTTGACCTGGGACTGTTCATGTAGGCTGCAGCAGTCTCTGTCCACATACAAAGTACATGATGGCAGGTGGTGGTACTCCTGCCTCCCTGGAACGCTTCATGAGTCCGGCTGCCATAGGCCAGAGCCCGTGCCCCTCTGCTGCTGTTAGCACAGAGCAAAGGACCTGTCTGTATTTGTTGCCCACATTTGTGCACTAGGCGGCTGTGTTTCTGGCTGCCCCAGCAAGTTTTATAGTCACCTAATGGAAAATACAAAACACTGTGTTAGAAAAACTAATTTAACTGTGAAACAAAATGAAACTCAAATGTACTTTTTATTCAAATCCATTTTAAATATCTATTAATGTAATAAATTGACCTTCTTAGTGGAGTCCATCTTCAGGATAGTGCCAAACACAGAGGTGATCTTGGCTTTCACCTCGTCCAGCCGCGACAGCACATCCCTGCAGTACACCGACATAAACCACTTGGGCTTTGGGACAGCGGAAGGGTGGAGAGGGTCGGAAAAGACGGGACTCTCCAGAACGTGTGAGCTAACAAAACGCTCACAAGCAGAGAGATACAGCAGAGCACGCTCTGACCATGCCTCACTGTGTTCCTCATGAAGCTTATTGTATAGCTGGGTCACACTGTTACCCTGAGTCCTCTCTCACATCATCCTCACCACCCACTTATCACAGGAGAACCTGGAAAAAGTCAAATCATGACATCAATCGGTTATGAATTTTATCAGTTAACAAAAAAACATGAATAAAACCTACAAGACTGTACACACTGTTTATTGTTCTTGTTTCATACCTGTATGTCAGCAGTGCTGGGAACTGGCAGCGATGCCCCACATCCAGCTGCTGCAGGATCTCCCATGACCACCCAGGGTACTTCTTCTTGCACCGCTTGCGCTCCAGATACTTGGTGACCATGTCGTACCACCCGTCTACATCCATAACCCTGCGCACAGTGCGGCACAGACCAGCTGCATTCAGTCTGTGACTACTGCAGGCAGGCTGGGGACAGGCGAGTGTAATGGCATACATCTTCAACGGCATCCAGAGGAACAGTGGACGGCCAAAGAAAACGTCTGGTGAAGAAGGTGGTTGAGTATAAATAGCCGGCGGCTGAGGTGGATACCACGAGAGCTTCAACTGAGCCACCAGCTCCGGCTTCCCAGTCTTGGTATGAGCTCTAAACAGAGTCTTCCTGATCCAGTCATGCTGGAAGGAAGGAAGTTGCTCAGCCCAGTAAGAAGGAAGTTCTGGGGGTGCTGGCGGAGCAGACACAGCTGAAAAGACATTAAGAACAATTACTCCAAAAATAAGAGATGATTGTCATGCAGCATTTGATTCGTTCAGCCAGAAACTGGACAGATTCAACTTTATTACAACATGAAAGAAGAGTGACGGAAGAGTGATTAAATGTTGAACATGAAAAATGTTTGCAGATGACATTGTGATCTGTAGTGAGAGGAGGGAAGAGGTGGAGGAAAAGCTGGAGAGATGGAGGTTTGTACTAGAATGAAGAGGAATGAAGATTAGTCAGAGTAAAACAGAGTACATGTGTGTGAATGAGAGGGATCCAAATGGAAAAGTGAGGTTACAGGGAGAAGAGATAAAGAACATGGAAGATTTTAAGTATCTAGGATCAACAGTCCAGAGCAATGGAGAGTGTGGAAAAGAGGTGAAGAAGCATGTGCTGGCAGGCTGGGAACGGGTGGGGGAAAGTATCAGGTGTGATGTGTGATAGAAGAGTTTCAGCTAAAATGAAAGGAAAAGTGTACAAAACCGTGGTGAGACCAGCCATGCTGTTTGGTCTAGAGACAGTAGCACTGAAGAAAAGACAGGAAGCAGAGATGGAGGTAGCAGAGATGAAGATGCTGAGGATCTCTCTGGGAGTAACCAAGATGGACAGGATTAGAAACGAGTACATAGGGGAACAGCACATGTTAGAGGTTTTGGGGATAAAGTTCGAGAGGCAAGACTGAGATGGTTTGGACATGTGCAGAGGAGAGAGAGAGTACATAGGAAGAAGGATGCTGGATTTGGAACCACCAGGAAAGAGGACTAGAGGAAGACCAAAGAGGAGGTTCATGGATACAGTGAAGGAAGACATGAAGATAGTTGGTGTGACCAAAGAGGATGCAGCAGATAGGGTTAGATGGAAGAAACTGACTTGCTGTGGCGACCCCTAAAAGGAAATGCCGAAAGAAGAAGAAGAATGAAAAAGCAACGCAACAACAACAGCAGCAGCTCTGGGTTCTTCTAATGACACCACGCTCATTCAGTGCAGGATTCAGGAAGTTTGGGAGAATTAGTCAGACATAATGGAAGATATTAAAATAAACACATTACATACACATTTAGTTTTCCAAACTGTCTGGAAGTACCTTCAAAGAATTCATGAACCTCATCAGTTGTCCACTGCTCTGTTCTTTAAAACAAAAGACCCTTTTATTCATTATGATGGATTTTTTTTAAACATGTGAGATTATTTTGTGGAAATCCATACGTGGAGCAAACTGCTGTTCTGCCTGCGTTGCAGCGAGCATCATGTCCAGGTCATCCTGCTCCTCAAAGAAGTCTCCTGGAGAAGCAATAAAAATATGATTAGAAACACATTTATCAGGAGTAACCGATAACAAGTAGTTCTTTACAAACCAGAGGAGAAGAAACGCCTCGAGCCTGTGGACTGAGGAGGGGGGAGATTTGGAACTGAAGCTGTAACATGGATAAAAAAATACAAATGAAAACATTTACATAGACATGAGTCTAAAAAAAAAAAACCACTCAAATTATACTCACAGGTTTAGACGGCGGTCATCAACTTTTTTGCCAGCTGTGAAGCAGGCAGAGCTTTCCCCCGTGCCAGCAGAGCCTTCACATTTGGACCCTGGAGGGATCCTCTGCTTGACACCCCAGAACCAGTAGCAGCACAGGCAGGCTTTGCTGCTGGTTCTGATGCCATCCTCTTAGTGACGTACTCCTTAAATAGAGCCATGATGCTTTTTGGCCTGGAGAGTCTTTATATAAAAGGTAGGTGATGAGAGCCTAGCCTTCTTGCTCGGGTCCTCATACACCTCCTTCATGGACTTCCCTTTGAAGTCTCCAAACTCCACCATGAAACACCCAGTGTGTCCTGTCCTCTCTGCCTCCAGCTTCATGGACTCCTTCCTCTTGTAGGTCTCCACCTCCTTGATCTGAGAGGTGTACCTCAGGAACAAGTGCTTGTTGGCAAACAGCGACTTGTTTCTTTCCTCCTCACCAGCAAAACTGACGGCCAGATAGATGGCGTACCCCAGGTCATTCTCCAAAAGCCATCTGAACCTCTGACCCTGGTACTTCCCCAACTGTAGCTTACAGTGAGCTAAGAGGAGGAATTCATCAGCTGGATCCCCACCATCTTTCCTGAAATAAATGTATCTTTAATCTTAATAAGGACTGAACATGTGATGTGCAATAGTTCATCTTTTAACACAAAAACTCTGTCAAATGTTTAGAATAAAAAAGTGAATCTAAAACGACTAGATTTGTCTGTGTTTCTGTCCCACATTACGGAGTCTATCAAACTGATTTCTGTGGCTTCTTCTTTCGGTATTTCCCTTTAGGGGTCGCCACAGCAAGTCAGTTTCATCTAACCCTATCTGCTGTATCCTCTTTGGTCACACCAACTATCTTCATGTCTTCCTTCACTGTATCCATGAACCTCCTCTTTGGTCTTCCTCTAGTCCTCTTTCCTGGTGGTTCCAAACCCAGCATCCTTCTTCTGATGTACTCTCTCTCTCCTCTGCACATGTCCAAACCATCTCAGTCTGGCCTCTCAAACTTTATCCCCAAAACCTCTATCGTGCTGTTCCTCTAATCCTGTCCATCCTGGTCACTCCCAGAGAGATCCTCAGCATCTTCATCTCTGCTACCTCCATCTCTGTTTCCTGTCTTTTCCTCAGTGCTACTGTCTCTAGACCAATCAGCATGGCCGGTCTCACCACGGTTTTGTACACTTTCCCTTTCATTCTAGCTGAAACTCTTCTATCACACATCACACCTGATACTTTCCTCCACCCGTTCCAGCCTGCCTGCACATGCTTCTTCACCTCTTTTCCACACTCTCCATTGCTCTGGACAGTTGATCCTAGATACTTAAAATCTTCCACCTTCTTTATCTCTTCTCCCTGTAACCTCACTTTTCCATTTGGATCCCTCTCATTCACACACATGTACTCTGTTTTACTCTGACTAATCTTCATTCCTCTTCTTTCTAGTACAAACCTCCACCTCTCCAGCTTTTCCTCCACCTCTTCCCTCCTCCTCTCACTACAGATCACAATGTTATTAAACATGTTTTAATGGTCAGAAAACAAACGGAAAGATGATGGAAATTTAAGACCGTCTTTTTTCTGTAAAGTTTGTTAGCGTCATCTATCGTCAATCTGTGCAGCTTTTAGCGGCTAAAACACGTAAAAAGATGCTAAAACATGTAAAAAGATGCTAAAACAAGTAAAAAGATGCTCAAACATGTAAAAAATGCTTCAAAGACCATCTGACATTATTTTTTATGTTAAAGAGATTTAAAAAACAACACTTTTTAAGAACTTTGCACGTAAACAATGAAAAAACACGCTTTTATTGAGTTTTAAGTAATCGTTTTTACCTCCAAACACTCAGCTAACGTCGCGTAACACGATACCTAATTTGTTTAAGTTTAGATCTAATTTTTCAACAAAAAAAGTTTAAAATAAACATGTTAAAAGTTTGACCCACCTGTCGCTGTCAAGGAAAGTAGTCCTCATAAAACGGTCTGTTGTATCAATCCGCTCTGCTCGGCCCTCAAACATGACGTTGAACGTGACGTCAGGGCAAGACCGAGTTTGGTTTACTCAGAACTCGAACGCTGATTGGTTGACACATCCCGAGAATATACCGAGATATAGCGTATTCAGACGCTGATTAGTTGACATATCCCGAGATAGCTCACACAGATGAAACCACGAGGAGATAAGCTCCTCATCCTATCTCTGAGTGAGAGCCCAGCCACCCGGTGGAGGAAGCTCATTACGGCCGCTTGTATCCGCGATCTCATTCTTTTGGTCTCCACCCACAACTGGTGACCAAAAGGTGAGGGTTGGAACGTAGATCGACTTGTAAATCGAGAACTTTGCTTTTCGGTTCAGCTCTTTCTTTACCACGATGGACCGATGCAGCGTCCTAGTTATTGCTGACGCCGCACCGATCCGCCTGTCGATCTCCCGCTCCATCCTTCCCCCACTTGCGAACCAGACCCCGAGATACTTAAACTCCTCCACTTGGGGCAGGACCCTGTCCCTGACCTGCAGGGGGCATTTCACCCTTTTTCGGGCAAGGACCATAGTCTCGGATTTGGAGGTGCTTATTCCCATCCCGGCCGATTCACACTCCACAGCAAATCGGTCCAGCGAGAGCTGGAGATCACGGTCTGATGAGGCCAACAGGACCACATCATCCGCAAAAAGCAGAGATCCAATCCTGAGGTTATTATTATTATTTTAAAATGACATATTATTTGTAAATTGATTAATTTAATTTAATAATGTGGGTTTTAGAGCATCAGCAATTTCTCATCCAATAACGAGTCTTTTCTTCTGATATTCTAACAAACAAAAGGTACATCTTGTTTCAAATGCATTCATTGTTTTTTTGTTTTTTTTTTTGTATATCTCAGGATTTTTTTATGTAGAGTGTTTCTCATTAAACTTTAAATGTTAAATATTTTTGTTTTAACATCATATAAATGTCATTGTATTTTATGCTTAAGGGATTTTGAAGTTGGGCGGCAGGGTGTTACAGTGGGTAGCACAGTGGCCTCACAGCAAGGAGATTGTGGGTTTGAGTCTCGGATGGGAACGAGGCTGGGAACTCTTAAGTTTCTGTGTGGAGTTTGCATGTTCTCCTTATGTGTGCATGGGTTTTCTTCTCTGGGTACTCTGGTTTCCCTGCATCCTCCAAAAACATGCATGTTACATTGATTGGTCACCACATGATTGCTCCTAGGAATGTATGTGGCCTGGTGACCTGTTCTGGGTGGACCCTGCCCCTCGAATCAGCAGAGATGGGCTCTGACAACCTCCACAACCCTGGATGAGATCAATGGCTAAGAAGGTGATAGATTTAGAAGTTTTGTCTGTTTTATGGAACTAAATTTATTTTATAGTGTTTGTTTTACATCATGCAAATCTAACTGTATGTTTGACTTATTTTGTACCCCAAGCAAAATAAGCAATCTCATTCTTTCACAGGTCACAGCTGGTGACCATAGATGAGGGTGGGAACGTAGATCGACTTTTAAATCGAGAGTTTTGTTTTTCGGCTCAACTCTCTCTTTACCACAACGAACCGATGCAGCGTCCCAGTCATTGCTGACGCTGCACCGATCTGCCTGTCGATCTCCCGCTCCATTCTTCACCACTCGTGAACAAGACCCCGAGATACTTAAAATCCTTCACTTGGGGCAGGACACTGGCCCTCACCTGCAGGGGGCATTCCACCCTTTTCTGGGTTAAAAACCCCAGAACACAAAAACAAAATAAGGACAAGTCCCCCACCCACAGATAAAAACCCTCCACACACATACACATCCATACATGTACAAATACAGATAGATCACACACCCTCATACTTGTACACAGGCACACATACATACTCACTTAAAAATTAAATAGGCTGGATGCAGATGAAACACCTGAGAAAACGATGTCTGAGGGGCCATCGTAGCAGGAGCCGAGGCACACCTGTGATCACTGGCCATGATCACTGGCCATGATCCAAGGCCCCGGATAGGCCCCCCCCCACACACACCACCCAAGAGGGAACACAGGAGATGATAAAAGATTAAATGAAATAAATAAAAGTAACTAAAGCTAATAAATAATAAGCTTAAGGTGCTTATTTATGTCTGGTCTTTTACATTTACAGACTGTTGCTGTACATCGGAAGAAGGAGGCTGGATTTAGAACCACCAGACAAAAGGCCTAGAGGAAGACCAAAGAGGAGGTTCATGGATACAGTGAAGGAAGACACGAAGATTGTTGCCGTGTCCGAAGAAGATGCAGCAGATAGGGTTTGATGGAGAAACTGATTTACTGTGGCACCCCCTGAAGGGAAATGCCGAAAGAAGAAGAAGACTGTCGTTAGAGTTAGAAATAGAAATAATTCATTTATTCATTCCTTTAATTTAAAAGTGCCTTTTTAGAAACTCATGGACACAAAAAAAAGAACAATAGACAAAATATAAAAGACATCATGTCAAGAGACACGAGGAAAAATGAAGGGGATTAAAGGGAGGAGGGAGGGAGTCTAAGGTTGTAGATGTCAGGGTCAGGGAGCAGAGCAGGTGAACGCTTTGCAACAAATAAACAACAAACTAGCAAAGTCAAGGTGTCAAGAGGATCTTTTCTTATCAGGAGAGTCAGATTATGAACCAGAGTAACACTTCACCGGACACAATAAGATCCTTTCTTTTCAAACTCTCCATTTATTCCTTTTTAAGGAGGATCCTGTTACATTCAATGATCTAAAGAAAAAACACGAGGGAATGTCATAAAAAGTTTCACACCAGGATACACAATATCTTTATTCTCCTGCTTGGTTGGTGTCTTGAGGTCATCTTAAAAGTTGCATTTTCCCAGAACTCCAGATGTTGATTATATTTGTCCTTGCTCATTGTTTCTTGTCCTGAACCTCTAGTTTTACTCATGAGAACGAAAGGAGTGCATTTCTTAGTCATACTCCCTTCCTCTTGGTTTGCAACAGAAAAATGACACACACAAACTACTTCTTCTTGATTCGTACGACTTTTATAACTCATGTACTGTGACAATAAAAATATTAATAGGATAAAAGTTCAGAGTAAAAATGTTGATCCCGTACTTGGTCCTTTGGTTTTGAACATAATAAGTTATATCAAATTTGTTTAAAAATGAAATTTCTTTAACTTCTTTCATTTAATTTTTTAAAAATAATGTTCTTTAACAACTGTCTTTCTGTATTTAGACAATGGTGATGTGCCTGTGTTTTCTGAAGCCTGATTCGTTAGTGGAATTGGATATGTTTTCTGCTCGATTACTTTCAGATATCTGAAAAAAAGAAAGAAAAATTTGTCATTAGAAGTACTGTATATTTTCACAAAAATTTCACTAAAAGAGTTCAGTTTGGTCTTCTCAGCCACTTATCACTGAGGGGGTCGCAGGGCTGCTTGGGCCGATCCTGGCTAATTTCAGGTGAGAGGCAGGGTACACACTCAACAGGTCACCGGTGTGTTGTGGGGCCGACTCAAAATCTGCACACATACTCATTCCTAGGGGCAATTTCATAGCAGCCAATCAACCTAGCATGTATGTTTTTAGAGAGTGAGAGGAAACCAGAGTACCAGGATAACCCACATATGCATGGAGTAAACATGCAAATGCCACACAGGAAGACCAGTTTTTCAAACTTCGTCCCACTCAGGACTGACCTTCTTGCTGTGAGGCCACCGTGCTAACCACAGCACCTCAAATAAACAACTCGATATAATAGAAAATCTACAAATAGCTACAATCCTTTAAGTTATTGAACCTTGCTAAGCTAAGATTGATAGGTTGCCATGGTAACAAAGAAGTTAGACAAACTAATACCAAAGCTAGCTCAGATACAGTGATTCTATCAACTTGGAAAATGAATGTGTGGATAAAAGTTCAGTTGTCATGGCGATGATCATGAGCTGCGTACCATCCTGAACTTACCCTAAAGGTGTTGGATGCAAAGCCGCTGTCAGTGTGTTCACTGGGGGTTACACCTGGAAGAATGAACAGATGGTTAGAGATGAATTCTTTACTGCTGTGAACATACTGATTTATTAGGTGAGAATTTGAAATGGAACATCAGCTCTATTTGGACAAGATGAGTTTAACCTGCCGACCAGTTGTAATTTGTACTACTCATCAATGTTATCTATCCTAAGATTAATCTGAATACCAAAGGATTCTCCAAGTCTGTACAGGGGCGGTTCCATGAGGGGACGTGGGGGCATGGGGGGCGCCCCCTCGTCCCGCCCCCCCTTACCACTTTAATTACTATAAACTTTGGGGAAAATATGCACCAAAATGGAGAAAAATTATTTATGTTTCAAAATATTTTGGTGGAATGCCTCCAGACTCTCTTTTAGAATGATTAACAGTGTTTTTTGGCTTCTACAAGAACAATATCTTGAAATTTTCCCACTTAGACCTTCAGTAGCGCTCAGTTCGTTGTTGACGCCCACTTCGGCTTGCCACAACGACAATGGCGACCACCTGTCCTGATGCAACGAATAAATTTAGCAAACAAAAAGAGTTTTGTCTTTTTTTTTAATAGATTAGAGACTTTAGCTTTTATTACTGTGTAGTAGTCTATTTTAGCCAGCCAGTGTCGCTGTTATTCAACTTAAACCAGACCCACATACAGACTTCTTTCACACCTCTATATATTACAGAAAATTTAAATTATTAATCACAAACAACTTGCCCAAAAGGGACAGAAGGTTAAGAAAGTGACTGACTTTAAACACCAGATTATGTTTTCATATAAAAAAGTTTCTTTTCTACTAAATTTAATAGCAGAAACAGTCAGACCAGTTCCACTTTGAATGGTATTGAGGAACACTTTCAATGTTCCTCATGTAACATGAGCTTAAGAAAAAATGTTCCTTGCTACTTTAAGATGAGTCTTTTAATCAAGAAAACCTTTAACAGTCTGACAGTGGGGAAATTGCAAGAATTAAGGCCTGCAGCCAAACACATCAGCGCTACCTTCGATGAAGAGCTAGAGATACAAAGGGAAGGGAGGCTAGATTCTGTGTTTTAAAAAAGTAAGTCATCCGGCTTCCGGATGGTAGAACTCTTCACCCCATCTCTGAGTGAGAGCCCAGCCACCCTGTAGAGGAAGCTCATTTCGTCCGCTTGTATCTTGTTCTTTTGGTCACCACCCACAACTGGTGACCATAGGTGAGAGTAGGAATGTAGATCGACTTGTAAATTGAGCGTATGAAAATGTAGTATGCGAGGAAAACTTAGATCCGAGGTCCCAAACTCCGGCCCTGGAAGGTTGGTATCCTGAAGGTTTTCTTTGTGTTCTTGCATCTACATACTTGATCCCGGTTATTGAGTCATGGTGCCACATTTTATTGGCTGTTGATTTCACTTTATGTGCATCGGCTGTATTGATTCAGGAACACAATGAAAACCTTCAGGACACCGGCACTCCAGGACCAGATCTAGACACCCCTGACTTAAATCGTTTTCTTGGAAACATAAAAAGAATTTCTAGTGAAATATGGGCTCTAATAAAAGCTCTGTAAAGTTTTTGTGCCTTTTCATGAGTGCAGACGACTTTGAGATTCTTTTTGAAACCGGGACTAACAGCTGTGATGTCACATCCAGAAAAAAAGTATTTTAAAATGCAGGGAATTATTTTTCTCATTTGTTCGAGTCACTAAAGACACCAACACTGGGAGTAATTCATGTAATTTTAAAAGATGTTTTCTTAGATTAATCTTACTTGTTTGACCGTCAGGTACATATGATGGATTTTCTTGTCCTCGTTTCTGTCCATCTGTTTTGGCAGCACTTAACTGGCTCTGGGTCCTCACCCTCCTGTCACACAAAAAAATCACTTTTACATGCATCTCCATAGAGCTCCATATGTACGATAAAAATCACACAAAACTTACTGACCTTACGTCTTTTTCATAGTTTGGCTCTAAAGAAAGTTGTAGAATCATGTTATTTAGACCATATAAAAAAGATGTATATGTTATTCATATTTGCTTACGTTTTTCTTTCTTGCGTTTGTAACAGAAGAGGATACCAAGTATCAGCAAAACCAGCAGGGCGAGTCCTCCGAAGGTACAAACTACAGCTATCAGCACTGTCCAGTCAGTGGGTTTGGGAACTTGAACAAAGAAAAGAAAAAAAATAATTCAAACTAAAACAATCCAAATTATTTTTCTTTTAAGAAATTAAACGTAAAAATGGGTGTCATGATGGTGCAGTGATCAGTACAGTGGCCTCACAGTAAGAAGGTCGGGGGTTTGAGTCCCAGGTGGGACAAGACTTGGAACACTGGTGTTGTTCCACTGGCAAGTGGAACAGTGGCCTATTCAGACTGGCTGGCTCTGTCAATCGGCAGCAAACAGGACACACTTGAGGCAGTGGTGGAGAGGAGGTCACTAAACAAACTTTTGTCCATCATGGACAGTCATGACCATCCTCTCTACCCACTCCTGGACGAACAGCGGAGCTCCTTCTCCAAGAGGCCCCGACAGCTCCGCTCGAGAACATCTTGTTACTGGAGGTCTTTCTTTCCGTACGTGATCGGGCTCTACAACGACTCACTTAGCAGATAGGAAATTGTTGCTGTGACACACAAATTTCCCATGTGTGAGATCATTAAATTACTTATATTCTGATTTCTGTGGGGAGTTTGCATGTTCTTCCCGTGTCTGTGTGGGTTTTCTCCAGGTACTCCGGTTTCCTCTCATCATCCAAAAACACAAATGTTAGGTTGACTTTAGGTTGGCAATTCCAGCCACTTCTCCAGTGGAGGGCCTGTTCAGTGTTGGGAGGGGGGATCTTTCACTCAGAGAGATGCTGACTGACAGACACAGTATTTAAGTAGCTCATATTCATCCGTTCAAACGGGTACATTCATAATTAAAGGGAACTGATGCAAAGGATAATTTTTATAAATTATAATATTAGTATCACTGTAGTAGTTTCACATTATCGACCAATAAGAAATACATTTTAAAAGATTATCAAAATTCCAGATTTTACCCTTTTTTAAAGCTAATTACAGTTTCTAGCAGTCTTTGGTACGTTAAATTATTCCCAAACTTATTTTGGGAATAGTTCAAATGTATGCATTATTTTCTCACCAACCACCATGAAGACAGAACTGGATTGAGGGGTTTGTAGTGCGGCCACGGATGCAGAGCATTGGACCGTGGAGCTGCTGACCGCCTGGAACTTCAGGATACTGGTGGAGTTGAAATAGTTTCCATCAGACATGCTAGAGGTGTTGTACAACTGACTGTCCATAGCGTGACCATTTTGGCTCCAGGTGACTGTTGGTAAGGGAAACCAGGTGTTGGTGACACACTGGAACTCCACATGCTGATCCTGCTTCACTGTGACGTTACCTCCCACGATGCTCACCGCACCCCTCTCTGTGAAAATAATAAATGTTATTAGGTCAAGCTGAAAAGAATGATGACTCTCAAAAATAAACCATCCAGTTCCTGGATTGCTCAATCAAACTTGGGTCACAATGGTGCTGGAGCCTATCCTGACCTAATAGCAGCTGAGAGGCAGGGTAGACTTTGTACATGTCACCAGTCTGTCACAGCTCTCAGATAACTTCCAAAATACAGTACCTACCTTTTCTAAAATGTAGCCCATGGAAATAATATACATTTAAATAATCTGATGAAGGTGTACCCTGCCAGTGGCCTGCTTACTAGTCAGTGCAAGTTCCAAAACCCATCCCAGCAGTGACACGTTTTTTGTGTTTTAAAGCTCAACATTTTCTATAATTTGCTTGATGTGTAGAACCTTCAAACACTTTTTCATATGAAGATACGATAAAATAAACTGGGAGGGGTTCAACATGATTGACAACAGAGTTGCAATCATTCTGTTCCTCGCCATCTCCTCCACACAGGCAAGCGGTGAGCCAACCACAGAACCAGCTTTTTTAATAAGTTTCTTTAGGCTGTTGGTGTCCTTGGTTTTTATTGCAGCTCCCCAGCAGATAACAGAGAAGAACGGGACACACGCCATGATGGATTGGTACATTATGGAGACCTGAGCTGAGCTTTCTTAGGTGGTACAGTCTACTCAGGCTCTTCTTGTAGATGATATCCGTGTTGGTGGACCATTCCCATTTTTTGTTCATGTGAAAGCCCAAAATCTGTTCAATGAGACCGTTTCCACATCAGATCCATCGATGAATGGATCTGTCCAAGCAGAACACTCCGCTCACAAAATGCAGGGCTGTTGGTGGTTCCTAGGATTTCTAAAAGTACAGTTGGAGGTAGAGCCTTTAGCTACCAAGCTCCAGTTTTATGGAATAAGCTCCCAGCTCAAGTGAGAGAGGCAGACAGTGTTCCTACATTTAAAGGGAGGCTTAAAGCATTCCTGTTTGAACAAGCTTATCAACAGGCCAGATAGAAACAGATTCAATTAGCTGATATAATTAATAGTTGGCTGCTAGATAGTAAAAGCTGGGGAAAGTATGGTACATTGGGGTTCTGTCCTCTAATTCTATCTACTATTCTCTGCCAGACTGTCTTGGCTCTTTCCCCGTACCCCCTACTCTAACCCTCTACCCTAAACCCCTGGCTTGCTATCTCATTCATTGTTCTAAATTGTCTGTTTATTTAGAATTACACTGCTAGTTGGTACAATACAATTCACATGTTGTCCACCTCTCTCCCTCCTCTCTGGGAGAGAACCCCATCCAGGACTCTGCGTTCCTGTCCTGGGCATGGCCACACCGAGGAGACCTCCGCGCTTCTTCATCCCCACTCCATCAGGACGAAATCCATCTACTCATCCCCGCCGTGGGCATCGCTGGGCTGAGGAGTCTCCCGTGTCTCCATCAGGATGAAGAACATCTGCTCATCCCCGTACTTGACATCTCCAGGCTGAGGAGTCCTCCGTGTTTCCATCAGGATGAAGAACATTTATTGACTTCTTTAGATATTTAGCTGTAGATTAGAATAAGCTAATATTTAAACAATAATCTGTGACACATTGTTTGCTCGTCCCGGGGGAGGGATCTCTCTTTCACGTGGATCCCCATGAGGTTTCTTATTTTTTCCCCACTGATGGGTTTTTTAGGAGTTTTTCCTCACCGAGAAGGAGAGTCTAAGTGCATTAATGTGCTAGTCTTGTTTAGTTAGCATTTGTTAGTTATTTTTCTTGTTGTGTATTTGTGTTAATACATTCCTCTTTTTCTTGTGAAGCCCATTGAGACGGACATTCTGTGATTTTGGGCTATACAAATAAAATTGAATTGAATTGAATTGAAGACCCAGGAAGGTTGAGACATCGAGCTGAAGTCCACCATCATCTCCTTTGAAAACTGATAATTACAGTAAAAGCTAAAACAACAGGAAAAAGTACAGCAGGCAGCCGCCCAGAACAGTCCCAGAAAGTTGTGACCTTCAGAATTGTTTTTTTAAATCCACTTCTGAATGAAAAAAACAGTCTTTAAAGTTAGTCTAACTTCAAAAAAAAAAAAAAAAAATTAAAGATGATCACGAAGAACAAAACGGTTCGCTAAACCTACAATTCTAGATAAATGGGTTTTCACTGACAATTAAATTGCTTTGACATAAAATATAGATCCAAATGGAACAGACCCCACCTTGAACATTGAGCTGTGCTGTCTTCGGTGTGTAATCTCCCTGCACGGTGCAGATGACCGGACCAGCTTCTCTGCGAGTCACATTGTGGATGGTGAACTCCACACAGCTGGTGACACCAGTAGAGCAAAACCTAGCAGAAAACTGCTCCGATGATGAAATTATTTCACCAGATGTGCGAACGGTGAGAACAAGGAATCCTCGGACCTGCCAGGTCATGACGTTCCAGGTTCCCTGCACGCTGGCATTGAACCTTGCAACAGAACCCAGCAGCACGGCAGCATTCATCGGCTCCATTGTTACCTCCTGTGCCACCACTAGAAATAAAGACATCAAAGCATCACGTTCCACTCATCATTTTTTTAAATAGTAACAACCTCCAATCAAGAAAAAGAATCAAGAAAACCTTCATTAGTCCAACAATGGCAAAAAAAAAAAAACACATTAGCGTCCCTGGGTGGGGTTGAACCACCAACCTTTCTGTTAACAGCCGAACGCGCTAACCGATTACGCTACAGAGACGGTGTCAAACACAAGAGTTTAAGTATATCAGGTGTTGTTCATGACGGGGGCGAAAGATTGAGCGGTAAATACGCACATCGGTGCAGCGTCCAAAATAATCAAGACATTGCATCGGTCTGTCGTGGTAAAGAAAGAACTGAGCCAAAAAGCAAAGCTCTCGATTTACAAGTCGATCTACGTTCCAACCCTCACCTATGGTCACCAGCTGTAGGTTGTGACCAAAAGAACGAGACTGCAAATTCAAGAGACCGAAAGGAGCTTCCTCCGCAGGGTGGCTGGGCTCTCAATCAGAGATAGTATGAGGAGCTCTGCCATCTGAGAGGAGCTCAAGAGAACAAAATGCAGGGCTGTTGGTGGTTCCTAGGATTTCAAAAAGTACAGTTGTAGGTAGAGCCTTCAGCTACCAAGCTCCAGTTTTATGGAATATGCTCCCAGCTCAAGTGAGAGAGGCAGACAGTGTTCCTACATTTAAAGGGAGGCTTAAAGCATTCCTGTTTGAACAAGCTTATCAACAGGCCAGATAGAAACAGATTCAATTAGCTGATATAATTATTAGTTGGCTGCTAGATAGTAAAAGCTGAGGAAAGTATGGTACATTGGGGTTCTGTCCTCTAATTGTATCGACTATTCTCTGCCTGACTGCCTTGGCTCTTTCCCCTTACCCCCTACTCTAAACCAGGGTCTGTACCCCCTCCCCGTACCCTAACCAGGGGGAGTCCCCCGTGTAACCATCAGGATGAAGAACATCTACTCATCCCCGTACTGGACATCTCCGGGCTGAGGAGTCCCCCGTGTTTCCATCAGGATGAAGAACATTTATTGACTTCATTAGATATTTAGCTATAGATTAGAATAAGCTAATATTTAAACAATAATCTTTGACACATTGGTTGCTCGTCCCGGGGGGGATCTCTCTTTCATGTGGATCCCCATGAGGTTTCTTATTTTTCCCCCAGTGATGGGTTTTTTAGGAGTTTTTCCTCACCGAGAAGGAGAGTCTACGGGCATAAATGTGCTAGTCTTGTTTAGTTAGCATTTGTTAGTTATTTTTCTTGTTGTGTATTTGTGTTAATACATTCCTCTTTTTCTTGTGAAGCCCATTGAGACGGAAATTCTGTGATTTTGGGCTATACAAATAAAATTGAATTGAATTGAATAGAAGCCAGATGGGGTGGTTCGGGCATCTGGTCGGAACACCTCCCAAATGCCTTGCTGGTGAGGTGTTTCAGGCACATTCCACCAGGAAGAGACCAAGAGGCAGACCCTGGACCCGTTGGAGAGATTATATCTTGCAGCTGGACAGGGAACACCTCGTTATCCTTCCGAGTGAGCTGGAGGATTGCAGCCAGGAGAGAGAAGCCTGGTTTCCTGTCTGAAGATATTGCCCCTGCAACCGGGCCTCACTGCAGAAGATGACGGAACGGAATTCACATTACAAGAGTTTATAACTTTTTAAAAGTTTGCTTTACTCTTAATATTTAAAGATACATCTTAATCAAATTTCTCATGTGTGGGATCATTAAAGTACGTATATTCTGATTCTGATTATAATTTTTAATTTATTTTATTAGGAACCTAAACACCAGAAATATTCCCTCCATCAATGGTTGAGATTTAAACATTACAATTTGAGAAAGCTCAGTATGACGCCAGTCAGAAACACACAATTAGCTTAATCGCTTCTAGGAGGATGCTAAGAACTAGGAGCTGGTGGAAGTGTGGTGCACGTGGACCCTGAATGCCTTCATATTCTTTACTATTAGTCTAAAAAAATATATACGTAAATCCTAAACTGGTTCTAATTACATTTCACCCAATATTAACAGAATAATTTAATTTGCAACATTTTCAATATTTCCAAAAATATACTTTTGAGAGAGACTGTCATGATCCCCTCTCCTGCTGCCAGAGGGAGCGCTGGAGGTTCCTAATCAGTGATAGAGTGAGGAGCTCTGCCATCCGAGAGGAGCTCAAGAGAAGGTGGTTCGGGCATCTGGTTAGAATGCCTCCCAATTGCCTCTCTGGTGAGCAGTGACGTGCAGTGAGGTTCCTGGCCGGGGAGGCACTGGCTCCTCAAGAGTCAGATTTATAATTGTTCCATTCCGTCGTCTTCCGCTTATCCGTGGCCAGGTTGTGGGGGCAACAGCCTCAGATGGGAAGTCCAGGCATCTCTCACCAAAGCCGCATCCTCCAGCTCACCCGGAAAGATCCCGAGTCGTTCCCCGGCCAGCTTTGAAACATAGTCTCTCCAGCGGGTCTGGGGTCTGCCTCTTGGTCTCTTCCTGGTGGGACACGCCGGAAACACCTCACCAGGGAGGCGCTCAGGAGGCATCCTGACCAGATGCCCAAACCACCCCATCTAGCTTCTTTTGACATGGAGGAGGAACGGCTCGACACCGAGCTCCTCCCGGATGGCAGAGCTCCTCACCCGATCTCTGAGTGAGAGCCCAGCCACCCTGTGGAGGAAGCTAATTTCGGCCGCTTGTAATTTACAATTGTACAAAACTGAAAACTGTATCGTATTTCAGCATTCATCCAACAACACCCAACCACTGATAATGCTTCACATCCAATGAGCATTCCTCTTTAATTCCATTCACAAACATATGAACAGGAACAGATCTGTCTCTTTTATTGCTATGGATAGAGTTTTAAGAAATTCATCAATACTGTAAACAAATTCAAGTACAGAGATTTCATTTTGACCAACAGTAAAAATTTCTGTTGTTTTTCAAACTTTAAATTTTGGTGTTTTAATAAATGTTAATAAAGTTTGCCTTTTAAAATGATCAGAAAAAAAGGAAAGAAATCTTCAATGCCAAACATGTATGTATATTATTTGTCCAGTTTTATTTCATTTTTTAAAACAAACAGAGCCAGCAGTGTCTTTACTTTTACTTATGAATGAAGCCCATCCGTTTAGTTTAAAAAGCCTCTAAGTCTCAATGGAAATGTTGCCAACACAAGAATTGACAGAAAAGCTAAAAGAAAGAACGGAGCTGCCAGTTTTCGTGCGCCCCCACTGGGCGCACTCTTTCGTGCGCCCAGAGTACATACCGGCCTCCCCTGTCAATTTTTTTATGTGCTTTTTTGTGCGATCAGCATCAGTAGTTTTCTCACACACACATAAAATACATTATATAGAGTGCAGAAAGTTGTGGTGTTTCATAAATATTTCTGTAAAGTTCATACTGGTGATTTTCTGAAAGAACAGAAACTAGCACGCATCAAGCCACCCAATTTGTATTGAATCATACATTTAGAAGGGAAGCACATCTCGTCTCTGCCTCCCTTCAGGATTCTGACCTGGTTTTGATCGGCAATAAATCAATTTCGGCTATTTTTTGCCAAATAACATGGCATGAATGTGTAGCCATACTCCAAATGCATTTTCAACACATAGCAGTGGAAAATATACACTTTCTTTTTTTCTTTTTCTTTTTTGTCATGACGACAGGGGAAACACTGCTTTCCTTGCCTCCCCTGACTGCACGTCACTGAGGTGTCTCAGCACATATCATCTTCATTCAGCACGTTTCAAACCAGAACGTTTACATCTTGGGATAGAAAGTAACATCTGTATATCCGTATCGGTAAGATCCTTGCCTGTGCCACAGCACAGACATGTTTTACAGTACATTGAAAATGATCTTTTGTTATTGGACGAAAATAAAATTTACTTGAGTCGAGCAGGGCTGGTTTTTGGGGGAGCCTATCTTTCAAACGTGCAGTCCTCTGAAAAAAAGTCACTGTCTCAATAGTGAATGTAAAATAAACTGACCATCATATTAGGAACATTAAAAAGAAGGGAAAAATGGGGGGGTGGATGAGGAAAAAGAAAAACTGACAAAGAGAAAGTTCAAACTCTTAACCCACTGTTTACATGTCTGCTGCTATCTTTATCTCTTAATTACTTGTCCACAAACACGATGAAAGCTAAATTATGCACTTTTATCCATTAAAATCACATTTATTTATTGTATGAATGCTTCAATACTCGACTTCAGAGAATTTTTTGTATATAAAAACCATGTGAATTGCTTTTGCAACTGAGTAAAGCGGTGTCAAAGGCAGTCATCATTCAGATTTCCCGATGACGTACGCCCACGACCCGCGACTCCATATATTGTCATTCAAATATACGAAATATTCTCTGGTTTATTTTGATGAAGAGTTTTTCTAAAGCAAAATGTCTTCATTCTATCAGGACATGAAACCGAAGTGGGCGTCAATGGATTTTAAGGAGTCGTGGCCGTGTTCCTTACAGCCAATCAGGAACTGAATAGATTATGCAATAGCGGAAGTCGACAGAACGTAAAGTAAAGACAAAAAACCCAAGTTATGTATGTAATTTAAAAACCATTAACAAGCAGGACATTTTAAAAAAGTGACTAAATAAACGATTTAGTTATTCGTTATTTATTGAATTATTGTCTTGGCAAAAAAAAGAAAACTCTGGAGATGCCGGGGTTCGAACCCGGGACCTCATACATGCAAAGCCATGCGCTCTACCAATTGAGCTACATCCCCGTCTCTCTGGAGGTCTGAAACATATAATATGACATATAACCAGAGCAAGAGGTCGCTGGTTCGTGTATATCAAAAGAAAGCGGGTGAATTTAGATACGTGGATTAAAGCAGCTGAAAGTTTCCAAATCATTTCATGAGCTGGAGAAGGTCCTCACACGCGCAGATCGGGCACCTTTGCGTCTTCTTTCTGTCGCTATGACGAGCTACATTATTACGCGGCAGCCTATGCAAAGCTTGTGCACTACCGACTGAGCTACACCCCCTACTCTTCAAAATTCCTCAAAACTCATACATTGTCACATCAATTTATTTCCTGTAATAATTATGTTTATTGTGATGATTCTCTATAAACTAGGAAAAACTGTCTTAGTTTATAAGATTCTCCCTTTTGGTCCACAAAAAAAAGTGTTCCTACTACTTTAATACTACTTTATTTTTACTTTATTTTTTACTACTATGGGCAAAAATATGCACCAAAATACAGGAAGATGACTCTTATTTTTAAAAATGTTCTGGGGGAGAATGTCCCCAGACACCCCATTACTAGGGAGCACCATAGGTGCCTGTTTTGCCAATGACCTCACGCCCCCCTTTAGAAAATCCTGGATTCGCCCCTGTTTCTAACGCATTAACCATGACCAGCATCAGGAGAACAGCCACCAGGAAGAGGAACCTTACTTTGACCTCACCCCTCAGTGAGTTTGCTAAAGGTGCAAACTTTTAACTTGGAGATTTTCTTTGCTTTAAGACCGAAACTCAAACAGAACAACAATGTCAACTAATCCTCCAGATTGTTTAAGATAAAACTGACTTGTTGCTGAGTTTTATTGCTTTTTATTGATCTTTAAATGGTTAACAGACTCAAAGCATTTGTGGGGTTTGATTTGTATTTTTTAGCCTCACTTGAAAGGTATTCTTTAAATTTTAAAAGGTTATGATGCAAAAAAATAAAATCAAGTGGTAACATTTGAAAATAAAATTTAGGAAGTTTTTAAAAGTTTTTAGATCTATGTAAAAAGTTTTGAAGAACTGTGTGCAGACATAGTCGGGGCAAAAACTGTGTAGGTAGGAGCATGCATATGTATATTTTTACCAAATTTAATGATTGTTAATTAAAAGCTTTAAAATGAGCTTTTTGTTAAAACAATTGCAACCTGCAACAATTTGGCAACCTGTACAGGGTGTACCCTTCCTTCCTCCAGCCTCCAACTTCCAGTTTCAACTTATAAAACAACTTATAAAATGGATTAAACCCTCATAAACAGATACTGACCACACAACGGAAGGCAGATTAAGATCAAACCGCTGCATAATTTCCAGATTAAAGTCATGCTTGTTTATCTGAAAAATAAACAAAAACAAAATGAACAACAATTATTGACTTGTTAAGCGTTTAAATGTCCAAAAGCGTCACATAGAAGCCCACTATTTGAATAAATTAATCCTTGACGGTTTATTAAGGAGCGTTTACGCTTAAAAAAAATCGAAACAAAAAAAAAAATCATTTTTACATTTTTTATTTATAAAGAGACAAAATCAGAGTTCAGACAACATGATTAAAAAAAATCTCAAACTTTTTTTCTAAAAAGGACTTTCACGTGTAAATTCAAACTTCAAAATAAAATCAAATTAGAAATAATTATTTCTATGATTTTTTTTTTTTTTTTAAGTTCATGTTTTCAGCCCCGCAGTCCCACGGAAAGCTTTGGCCCAGTGGTATTCAAACCTGGTTCTCCCGGTAATTCTACCACTAGGCCAACGCCCCCTGGGACAATTTCTATGATTTAATAGACAATTATGTCACAAAAAAAGAAAAAACATTGTAAATTATGAAGAAAAAGGTGTGAAAGACGTTTCCATCCAGCTGAATCCTCAAAACTTCTCGACATCAGTGTCTCTGCTTTCTGAATTTATCGGTATATGTTAGAAAAATCTTATTTTATAATGATGTGATATTTAATCTAACTATTTCAATTAAATCAGTGATTTTAATTGTTATTAAAAGAACTTACCGAGCTCTTCCTGGGATGTGAGGACAGAAACCAAATCTTCATTTCCTGAAACCTGCAGGTGAGCCTACGGAGGGCAAAGTTCAAGAAGCCTGAAAGCCAGCCTGTCTGTTCTGTATGGAAACAACACCCTGACAGCCGGACACAGATGAGAGGGCGGGTTCCTCATTTCAGTCTGCAAACGGAATATATAAACAGAAAAAAATAAAGGAAATAATTAGTTTAAACTTTATTTATTTCTAGATTAAAACCTTTTAAACAAAATTTCTTCTTGTTTGTTTTCTTTGTTCTTTTAAAAAGAAAAGAGGAAAATTTTTCCTTCTTGTCCATAATTTACCTTAAATAATAATTCTGTTCCGTCGTCTTCCACTTATCCAGGGCTGGGTCGCTGGGGCAACAAGCTCAGGTGGGAAGCCCAGGCTTCTCTCACCTCAGCTGCATCCTCCAACTCACCTGGAAGGATCCCACTTGTTCCTAAGCCAGCTGTGAGACAGTCTCTCCAGCAGATCCGTGGTCTGCCTCTCTGTCTCCTCCCAGTGGACGTGCCTGAAACACCTCACCAGAAAGGCGAGGCAACGGCCTTTCTGGCAACGGCCTTTCTGGTGACACTGCAACGGATCGATGCAGTGTCATAGTTGTTGCTGACGCCGCACCGATCTGCCTGTCGATCTCCCGTTCCATCCTTCTCCCCACTCGTGAACAAGACCCCGAGATTCTTAAACTCCTCCACTTGGGGCAGGACCCTGTCCCTGACCTGCAGGGGCAAAGAATAGCTGAGTGAAATAATAATGTTAACACCTGTCATTCAGTATGATGTACTGTAACGAGGACTGGTAATTATAGATTATATAACACTAACATGGTTGTGAGATGTAGTGAAAGGGAATTGGGTGGGGGGTACGAGTTCACAGGTCAGGACAGAAGACTAGAGGGGATCAGCCAAATAAAAAAATGAATTACTTCCTTATTTGATCAATAATGATGATGGAGTAGAAGATCAAACCAGAGAGGAGAGTCCTGGTGCACCGATCTCCCTGATTCTGGACCCTAGCAACAGGTGTGTAACTATTACACTACCTGTGCCTCTTGTTTTTAATGTTTTAAGTCTCTCTTTGGATGAAGAGACATCGTCCCTGACTTGAGTTTATTCGATTAAACAACAGCTCGGCGGCTAAAAGTTCAATCTCCAAACACACCTTTAAAAATCAGGACTAAATACAACTCAGTCTTCTTACCTTTAGGGGGCGCCACAGCAAGTTAGTTTCTTCCTTCTAACCCTATCTGCTGTATCTTCTTCGGTCACATCAACTATCTTCATGTCTTCCTTCACTGTATCCATGAACCTCCTCTTTGGTCTTCCTCTAGTCCTCTTTCCTGGTGGGTCCAAATCCAGCATCCGTCTTCCGATGTACTCTCTCTCTCTCTCCTCTGCACATGTCCAAACCATCTCAGTCTGGCCTCTCTGACTTTATCTTCAAAACCTCTGACATGTGCTGTTCCCCTAATCCTGTCCATCCTGGTCACTCCCAGAGAGATCCTGAGCATCTTCATCTTTGCTACCTCAATCTCCGTCCTGTCTCACTGACACCGTTGGATGTACTTTTTTCAGACACGTTGTACTGTCACTGAGGTATTTCTCTCATTAGTAGTTTAAATGAAGTAATTATTAAACTAAATAAAACAGAGGTCATTAGCAATAACTAGGACACTGCATCAGTCCGTCGTGGTAAAGAGAGAGCTAAGCCGAAAAGCAAAGCTCTCGATTTACAAGTCGATCTTGAAAAGTTGATCTTGAAAAATCCTCCAAGCAATATCAAAATGTAAATACGTTCAAACTAAACTACAAACATATGATTTGGTCACAGTATATGGAATGTCTAATGTAATTATATCACTGTCTTCTGTTGGAGTGTTTTTTTTTTTGTTGTTTGTTTGTTTTTTTTTTTTTGTGTGTGTTTTTCTTTTGTTTTTTTTGGGTTTTTTTGGGTTTTTTTTTTTTTATTGTGGTGGTGTGGGTAACCAGGTCCGTATCCTTCCATTTTCAGTAATCGTCTTAAGGTTGAAACAATATAAAATTAATTATTTATTGTAAATATGTATCATATGAGCACTGGGGGTGGGGTTAAGTAAGTTTTCTTCCCCCCACTCCTTCTTGGACACTAGAAACTTTGATTTGTGCACTTGTTATACCTTCTTATTATTTCTATTGAGTTGCTGTACAAAAAAATGTTTATGTTGATTTGAGAACATGCTACCTTGTCCAAGATAAATAATAAAAAAAAAAAAAAAAGATCTGCGTTCCAGCCCTCACCTATGGTCACCCGCTGTGGGTGGTGACCGAAAGAATGAGATCGCGGATACAAACGGCCGAAATGAGCTTCCTTCGCAGGGTGGCTGGACTGTCACTCAGAGATCGAGTGAGGAGTTCCGTCTCCACATTAACCCTCACAGGAACTCCTGGCGAGGCCTCTTAGCTGGCGGTGAAGCAGCAGCATCATGAGTTGGTGCAGTTGTGCTGTTGCTGGCA
Organism: Neostethus bicornis; assembly: GCA_902685375.1. Lineage (NCBI taxonomy): Eukaryota > Metazoa > Chordata > Actinopteri > Atheriniformes > Phallostethidae > Neostethus > Neostethus bicornis. The sequence continues at coordinate 27,660,762 of LR738555.1, read as the reverse complement.
TTGGCTGTGCCCTTGTTGGTGAGCAGTTATGCCAGTATCTCCAGCTCTGGGCCCAATTAAGCTTGAAAAGGGGATCCAAACCTGAAGCCATTATGAACACCTCCTTTTCGGTGTAGAAGGCAATTCTTCTCTGGAAGGAGTCCTGGAGGGCTGCCATCAGCTTGGACCTGTGTTTTGACAATATCCTCTGCCATCATTCCACGAACACAAGGGACCACCAGACTGGCAGTGACAGAGTTCTGGCCCTGGAGTAAGTCGGTAGCTGTCTCAAAGGGGGTCAAGATTTCTGAGAGCTCATTTAAAATGTTGTGCTCGTAGTGGTTGAGCTGAGGACTCAACCTATGTTTCAGGCCAGCTCCGCCATCGTCGCGACGTCCCGTCCAACACCAGACCTGGAGTCATCAGGCCAGTTCGCTTACACCGCATGCCACCCATGTTCCAACCAGAGAAATGGAATGTGCATGAAGCCACCCTCAACAACCAGCCCAGAACCAACAACATCTGTAAGGGCTGTAATAACAAATTCTTCAGTCTGGTGGGCCAATCCAACTCCACTGTCTGGAAGCTGATTGAGTGCTTGCAGGCTGAGGCTGCCATCGTCGATGGTATTCTGCTCCAGGAAGAGCTTGGGATCCGTCCTTCCAAGCGTGGGAAGATGGTGTACCAGGAGCTTCAGGTTCGTCTCCACAACCTGGTGCTTGACTTAAACACAGGCAAGAAGACCATCCCTGCCTTCCTTCGTGGCATCAGTCACAACCTTCATGGAGGACAACCAAACTTGTAAAGAATTGTGATATTTCATGTAAAAAATTGTGATTGTGAATTGTGATTCGTTCATCCTCTAGTAGCTCTCTGGTATGTATGGACCGACGCACATGGCTGACAATTTTGGCAACCTTGCACAGCACATTAGTGATGGAGCCTGCCTGCTTCATCCCATACTTGACAACCAGCTGCAGGGTGTGGGTAAAGCAGGGGTCGTGCTCTGTGACAATGTCTGTGATGTTGGCTTTCCAAATACATAGCTTCAAATGTGTCATGAGATGTGATGTAGACTTTGCACAGTAGGACACTTCAGAAGAACTTTTAGATTTTATCTGTCTTGAGAGCAGGCTCGAAATATTTCCAGATTGACATCTTGAGTAACTCAGTGTGCAAAGCAGAAACTGATGATTTGTCTCAGATGCCAACCCCATTTTAAATTATACCATATAATCCCTCATTGATCCAGCAGTGATCTACCGTGGAAAAAGCTTTAAAGTCAAACGAGAAAGCTTCTTAACGTGAATCTATTCTATCTTTGGGGTAGCAATTTCAATTAGCAGCATGTGAACACTAGGGGAGCATCTCACTGGTTGTTTAGTTTTGGTGAGGACAATAGAAGGTAATTAGACCACTTTAGAGGTTAGATCTCTAAACCACTCAGTTGTAAATAAGGTATTTGTTTACAACTGTCACTGATTGACAGTTAGTGACAGTTTGCAATCCAAACGCCTGATGGTATTTGGATTGCAAATGCCATCAGGCCATTGTCTTGCACTCGCAGCACCGTTCTGTCATCTTCCGCTCATCCTGGGCCGGGTCGCAGGGGCAACAGCCTCAGACGGGAAGCCCAGGCTTCTCTCACCCCAGCTGCATCCTCCAGCTCACCCAGAAGGATCTCGAATTGTTCCCCGGCCAGCTGTGAGACATAGTCTCTCCAGCGGGTCCAGGGTTTGCCTCTTGGTCTCCTCCCGGTGAAACGTGCCCAAAACACCTCACCAGCGAGGTGCTCGGGAGGCATCCTGACCAGATTCCCAAACCACCCTATCTAGCTCCTCTTGACCTGGAGGAGCTCGGAGTGGAGCTCCTCCGGGATATCAATGCTCCACACTCGATGTCTGAGTGAGAGCCCAGCCACCCTGCGGAGGAAGCTCATTTCGGCCGCTTGTATCCACGATCTCATAGTTGAGGGTTGGAACGCTCAGCTCTCTTTGACACGACGGACCGATGCAGCGTCCTAGTTATTGCTGACACTGCACCGATCCGCCTGCCGATCTCCCGCTCCATCCTTCCCCTATTCGTGAACAAGACCCCGAGACACTTAAACTCCTCCACTTGGGGCAGGACCCTGTCCCTGACGTGCAGGGGACATCCCACCATTTTCCGCGCAAGGACCATGATCTCGCATTTAGAGGTGCTAATTCCCATCCCTTCACACTCGGTAGCAAATCAATCCAGTGAGAGCTGGAGATCACAGTCCGATGAAGCCAACAGGACCCCTTCTGCGCAAAAAGCAGAGATCCTATCCTGAGGTCACCAAACCGGATCCCTCTCACGCCTTGGCTGAGCCTAGATGTCCTGTTCATAAAATTGATGAACAGAAACAGTGATGACACTGTCACAATATTTAAGACTGAAAACAGTTCTGTTTAATCATGCATTTAATTGAAGATGAATCACTCTTTTTTTTTTTTTTTAAATATTTACTTTATTGTTTGTGAATTTTAATTTTTCTGTCTTAAAGCACGTTGAACTGCCTTGTGCATGAATTGTGGTACAAATTAACTTGTCTTACAATTGAAAAAAAGCAAACATAGACTTTGCATTGGCAGTAATATTCTAAACCAAAATCCAGTCAATGAGGGTGTGATAAAACCACCAAGCATGAATCAGTGTATTTTCACACTTCACATTGAAGTCATTCAGTGTAGTGTTAGAATTACGCCAGTAGGTGTCACTGTAGGTAATTCCTCTTTATTAAAGAAAACTGATTTACAGTCAATTTTAATACTATTTTGGTTTTAAAAAAAAGAATCACCAAATAAAAGTTTTCTTTATGCGTCAAATTGTATTATTTAAATAAAAATAGATGCAAAAATCATAAACCACTAGTTTTTAGAAATTGACAACATTTCTTTAGTTTATTTTGCATCTATTTTTTTTTTGTTTAGATCATGTATGCGTTTTTGTCATTTTTTCAATCTGCAAAATAAAAATTCATTAAAACAACTGTTTTGTGATGCAAAAAAAAAACTAATTAAATTTCATCATGGTTGATTTTTTTTTTAATCACAATAAAAAAATTATTATCTAATAATATTTGTAAGTAAAATCATTCTCTTTTTGTTTTGCTTTTGTAAATTGCAAAAAAAATAAAAAAAACATGCATTTAAAAATCTTTTTTGTTTTGCAAGAATATCACAAAAAATAATTATCTAAAAGTATGTATCTAATTTATTTTATTTTTTATGATGCAGAAAATAACTTTCATAAAAAAAAGAAAACATAAAAAAAGGAAAAAAAAAGTGACTTTTTTTTTTGTCATTTTTTTGCCATCCTTCCCCCACTCGTGAACAAGAGCCCGAGATACTTGAACTCAACCCTGTCCCTGACCTGCAGGGGGCATTCCACCCTTTTCCGGACGAGGACCATGATCTCGGATTTAGAGGTGCTAATTCCCATCCCGGCCGCTTCACACTCCACTGCAAATCGATCCAGTGAGAGCTGGAGATCACGGTCCGATGAAGCCAACAGGACCACAACATCCGCAAAAAAGCAGTCATCCGATCCTGAGGTCACCAAACCGGATCCCTCTAACGCCTCGGCTGCGCCTAGATATTCTGTCCATAAAGGTGATGAACAGAATCGGTGACAAAGGGCAGCCTTGGCGGAGTCCAACTCTCACTGGAAATGGAATCGACATACTGCCGATTTTTCTGAATCCAAATCAAATACAAACATATCATCATCAGACAGAACTAGGGGTCTTCACGTTCTCAGCGATTGAGGAATGGCCTCTACAATTTACTGGTAACATAAGCTAAACCAGGCAGCACGGTGGTGAGGGGTAGCACAGTGGCCTCACAGCAAGAAGGCCATGGGTTCAAGTCCCAGGTGGGGACGAGGCTTGGAACACTGGTCTTTCAGTGTGGAGTTTACATTTTCTACCTGTATATGTGTGGGCTTCCTACTCCAGTTTCCTCCCACACTCCAAAGACATGCATGCTAGTTTGATTGGCCACGACATGATTACTCCTAGGAATGAGTGTGTGTGTGGCCCCACGACAGACTGGCGACCTACCCCTTGCCTTGAATCAGCCAGGATGGGCTCCGGCAACTCCCGCAACCTTGTAAGGGATAGACGGTTAAGAAAGGTGACTAACTGACTCCGGTTTCCTCCCACCTTTCAAATACATGCTTGTTAGGATGTTTGGCTGGTATGAAATTGCCCCTAGGAATGAGTGTATTTGGATGGTTGTGTGTGTGTGGCTCTGTGATAGACTGGTAACCTGTTCGTACCCTGCCTCTTGCCTTAAGTCAACCAGGATAGGCTCCGGCACCCCCTGTTTTGTGGTGAACGGATATTTCAGCCACGGATATTTCAGCCACGGGCATTTGAAGAACTGCAACCTGGGCGCAACTGTTTATTTACGATAAAAAAATTTTAAATGACTAAAAGCACAATAAAAATTTTTGCATGATAAAAATTTTTAAGACTAAAAGCAATTATTTTCTGTAGTGCAACTGTTTATTTACGATAAAATTTTTTACATAAAATATCAAATTTTTACATAAAATATCAAAAAAATTTTTAAATATCAGAATTTTTTATTTGAGCCATGGGATAAAAATGACTAAGAGCAATTATTTTCTGTAGTGCAACTGTTTATTTACAATAAAATTTTACATAAAATATCAGAATTTTTACATAAAATATCAAAAAATTTAAAAAATATCAGAATTTTTTATTTGAGCCATGGGATAAAAATGACTAAAACCAATTATTTTCTGTAGTGCAACTGTTTATTTACGATAAAATTTTTACATAAAATATCACAATTTTCTACATAAAATAGGTTTTTGGCCCAAATGTCCGAGGCTGAAATGTCCTAAATTTGGGGGCGCACATGGCTCAAATATCCTAGGTTGCAGTTTTTTGGCTCAAATGTCCGTGGCTGAAATATCCGTGGCTGAAATGTCCTAGAACCCTGTTTTGTATACTTTTCTTTTCATATTAGCTGAAACTCTTCTATCACACATCACACCTGATACTTTTCTCCACCCGTTCCAGTCTGCCTGCACACACTTCTTCACCTCTTTTTTACACTCTCCATTGTTCAGGACTGTTGATTCCTAAATACTTAAAATCTTCCACCTTCTTTATCTCTTCTCCCTGTAACCTCACTTTTCCATTTGGATCCTTCTCATTCACACACATGTACACTGTCTTACTCTGACTAATCTTCATTCCTCTTCTTTCTTCCAAAATGAGTCTTTTTGGAGTCATCAGGCCGAGTTCAAGTGGCTGCTGCTTTACAGCCTGAAAGTTTTTGGTGTGTAAATGTCTACATCAATTACAGAGCCATCAAGGGCTCTGAGGACTTCTGGGACCGGCCTCCTGCTGGGGTCTGGATTCAGGCCTAATCATGGAGAACAAACTACCTGAGGGTGTGAGACAGGCTGACACTGTCACAAGATGTAAGACTGAAAACAGTTCTGTTTAATCATGCATTTAATTGACGATTAATCACTCTTTTGATTTTTAAAATATTTACTTTATTGTTTGTGATTAAAATACATTTTTTTTTGTCTTGTAAAACTGCCTTGTGGATGAATTGTGGTACAAATAAATTTGTCTTACCATTGAAAAAAGCAAACATAGACTTTGCATTGCGAGTCAAATATTCTAAACCAAAATCCAGTCAATGAGGGTGTGATAAAACCACCAAGCATGAATCAGTGTTTGAAGTCATTTAGTGTAGTGTTAGATTTACGCCAGTAGGTGTCACTGTAGGTAATTCCTCCTTATTGAAGAAAACTGATGTACAGTCAATTTGAACACTATTTGGTAAAAAAAAAAATCACCAAATAAAAGTTTTCTTTATGCGTCAAATTGTATTATTTAAATAAAAATAGATGCAAAAATCATAAACCACTGGTTTTTAGAAATTGACAACATTTCTTTAGTTTCTTTTGCATCTAATTTTTTTGTTTAGACCATGTTTGCGTTTTTGTAATTTTTTCAATCTGCAAAATTAAATCCGTTTAAACAACTGTTTTTGTGATGCAAAAAAAATTTAATTAAATTTCATCGTGGTTGATTTTTTTTTTAAATCACAATTAAAAAAAATAATATCTAATAATATTTGTAAGTAAAACTTAACTTTTTTTTGCTTTTGTAAATTGTAAAAAAACAAACAAAAAAACCCATGCATTTAAAAATCTTTTTTGTTTTGCAAGAATATCACAAAAAAATAATTATCTAAAAGAATGTATCTAATTTATTTTATTTTACATGATGCAGAAAATAACTTTTATATAAAAGAAAGTATAAAATAGAAAAAAAATGATGACTTTTTTTAATTTTGTAATTTTCTGCATAGTTTTATATTTTAAATTTTTTTTTAAATCATCGTTCTAAAATAATTTTTCTTTTGGCCCCAACGAGTGTAACAGTGTCTCCTGCTAGGAAATGTCCTCCTGGTCTCCTCATGCAGCAGCAGACTTCTGATCAGCACGTCAGACTGTGCAGCAGTGCAATCTGCCCCTCTGCTGCTCTCCAGACACCTTAGACTGACATTCCCCATTTTAGGAGGAGAACAGTGTAGTTCAAACTGGAATATCTCCAGACACAACTGGTATTGTACAAGCAGAAAGAAGAAAGCAGATAACCATGAAAAAACAGGAAGAAGATATTGGGGGGAGGGGTCAGTAGGAGCCGATCCCATTGCACAGGGGGCAGCAATGAAAGTCATTTGGAGAGCCCCCCCTCTGGCACTGTAGCTTCTGTCAGGGATCATCAGTCATAACGTATTACAGACACTCACCGGCTGCTTGATTCAACCCGCCTTTTGGTGTCCGAATCACCGCACATTACTTCTGTCCAATTTCCCTCTTATCGAGACGGTCTGATTCCACCATCATGATTTCAAATCACCACAGTTACAACTGATTTGATGTTTAAAGCCAGCTGAGGTTTACTGTTCTTATTAGGGCACCATGAGGGTCTCCACAGGGTCAAACCAGGCCGATACGCCTCCCTACTTGTTGTGTGTTTGAGATAAAGTTTCACACACATTTTCTGTTGTTTTTCATCTTATTTTCTCGGATGTCCTTGCATGTTAAAAAGATTCCCAGTACCCCCACGTCTTGTTTCTGGACTCTAAAGATACATTGTATCAGGTACCCTTCCTGGCCAATCTCCCCATCCTGCTGACCTTGGCGGATGTAGATGTTTCTTTCTGACTGGTTTTCTTCTCACCGCAGCCCTTCGCTGCGCGGTAGAGACTAAGCTTTCCTTTTATCCAGCTGACCCACTGACACTCTTCTCTGTCACACCCTCAGAGCTCAAACAACGGCTTTACAAGGCGCTACAAGAATAACAAAAAGAGTGTTTGTGCACAACGCGTCACCCTGTTTCGCCAAGTCCTGGCTCGTAGCGTTCAAAGGGAGGGTGATAAGTGGAGAAGTTGGCCTAGGTCAAAGAGGTCACCTTTACTTTCATCCTTTCACCCTCACATGAGGATTATGGCATGGCCGTGCTCCTGGAAGAGTCCCCAAACCTCTGTTAATCTTCATCAGATTAATTTATGTCAAACCTGAATAACAAAGTTTAGAAGTCATCGTGGGTTAACATTGACGGCCCGATGTCCACTTTTTTGTGGGTTTCTGTTGATACAAGTGGGAGGAAAAAGAAGGAGGAGGACTTCGTTATCTGTAACCCCTCGTCTGGTCGCTCTCCTCCTCTCTTGCCATGTGAAGTCACCAGAAGGCCGCAGGTCATTTCTGATTAGCATCTACTGTACTCGCGGCACGGTGGTGCAGTGGGTAGCACAGTGGCTTCACAGCAAGAAAGTCATGGGTTCAAGTCCCGGGTGGGGACGAGGCTTGGAACACTGACCTTTCTGTGTGGAGTTTGCATGTTCTCCCTGTGTCTGCGTACTCTGGTTTCCTCCCACTCTCCAAAAACATGCTAGGTTGATTGGCTGGTGTCAAATTGCCCCTAGGAATGAGTGTGTGTATGGTTGTATGTGTGTGGCCCCACGACAGACTGGCAATTTGTTTGGGGTGTACCCTGCCCCTCGCCTTGAATCAGCCGGAATGGGCTCCGGCACCCCCCCCCCCCCCCGACCCCGCAAGGGATACACGGATAAAAAGGTGACTGAAATTTATGATGGTGTTTTGAATTAACTGGGGTATCATAGGATCTTAGTCAGGGTCGGGTGTTTGGGACAGCAGCCGTAGCAGGGAAACCCCTACTTCACTCGGTTTGTCCGCATCTTTTTTCTCATCCAGGAGAATCCTGATGCATTTCCTGGCCATCTGTTTCTCCAGTGGGTAACCCAGACCCTGTACAGCCTAGTATGAGGTGAGAGGCGGGGTACACCCTCGACACCCTGCTCGGTTGCACGAACAACACATGTCCCAAAACAATTTCCTAGTGACCAATTAGCAAACATCAATGTTTGAGATTGATGTTAGAATCCCAGTATGAACTCGAACAAGCAGGGAGAGCATGTAAACGTCCTCCAGAAACGCTGATGGGCCCGAGTTCTAACCCAGACTCGGACCGGCAACTTTTTAGGTCACCTTGTGTCATTTGGTCTTCTAAACTGCTTATCCCTATGAGAATTACAGGGGGTAACAGAGCCTATCCCGGCTGATTTCAGGCAAGAGGCAGTGTACACCCCGAATAGGGCACTAGTCTGTTGCGGGGCCACACACACAGACAACCATCCACACACACACTCATTCCTGGGGGCAATTTCATAGCAGCCAATCAACTGAACATGCATGTTTCTGGAGAGTGGGAGAGAATCAGAGTACTTAGAGAAAACCCACAAATACACAGGGAGAACATGCAAACTCCACACAGAGAGGCCAGTGTTTCAAGCCTCACCCCCAATCCTGGACTCAGGTACCTTGTAAGCTTTAAGGTCTGCCAATTATCTCAACATAATCTTCAACATATTTTTCCATATACTGATCCACTGCCACCTATGACGGTGCCAATGGTGGGAGAAACGGGGAGTTAGGTGTCTTCTCCCAGGACCCTAGATGTGCACTCAGTGGGAATCAAACCACGAACTTCCGGTTAAGTTCCGGTCTGAGGGCGAACACTCTACCAATGAGCCACCACTGTATTCATGTCCATCAGGGGTCATGTAGTGTGGGGCAAGAACTTCTCTCAGATGGAGTAAGCAATAAGGCAGAGTACACCCTCCACATGTCACCACTTACTTTTCCAATTAGTGACTTAAACACAGCATGTTTTAAATATACTGATGAAAAATCTGACCCGCATCTTGAACACAAACTCACAACTTTATGGTGGTTGTTTTGGGGTACATAGTAGTGTCTGGTTGAATTTAAATTAAGGTTAATTGTTTGTAGACTTAGACACCTCACATAAATGAGCTGAACCTGCCAAGAATTTTTTTTCTTTTTACACACTCTATTCATCCCTCACCGGGGAATTTTGTGTGCTGCACTACTACACCGCAGCAGGCTGCCATGACTGCCCCAATGGTGGGAGAAACAGGGGTTAGGTGTCTTTTCCAAGGACACTGGACGTGCAAACACTGGCTTTTCTGTGTGAAGTTTGCATGTTCTCCCTGTGTATGTGTGGGTTTTCTCCAGGTACTCCGGTTTTCTCTCATCCTCCAAAAACATGCATGTTAGGTTGATTGGCTGTTATCATTTTTTTTATTTTTAATGTACTGTTTTCATCCCTCAACAGGGACATTTCTGTGCTGCATTGCACCGCAGCAGGCTGCCAGGACGACGCCAATGGTGCGGGAAATGGGGGGTTAGGTGTCTTCTCCAAGGACATCTAGACATGAGCTCAGTGGGATTTGAACCGGCTTCTTCCGGTCCAAGGGTGAAAATTCGACCACTGAGCTATCGCCTCCTCCTCTGCCCCTAGCATAAGGTGTCTGTGTGTGTCGCCCTGCAACAGACTGGCACCCTGTTCAGGGTGCATCCTGCTTCTTGCCTGAAATCAACCGGTTTAGGCTCTGGAACACACACAACCCCATTAAGGATAAGCAGTTTAGATGACAAAACTAAACTGTTCATTTTTTTCTGTTCCCTAGTTTGTTGGAGATGGAGAGAAGCAGGGTGAACGACACATAAAAAGAAAAGAAACATGTAGTGTGTTAACTTTTATGTTATTTTAATTGATTAAATCTACTATGAGGGTCTGGAACCAGGAGAAGCATGGATAGGTCATGTTTACTCCACACAAAGAGGCTCAGACAGGATGTTAGGTATGGTCACTGTTGGAGTATTTCTACAGGTGTTTACAGACTATCTGTGCATTTTGTCACCTTCGGATTAAAATCCATTCAAAATTCTTTCAGAACCTGTAGAAAGTCAAACCCATGATCACCAGGACTTGAAACACCAATCTTAATTGCTTCATTGGAAATCTCCCTCCCTCGCCCCCCCGCCCATCATCCTCTAAAAATCTAGAACTTTCTAGAACTTTCTATCTCTACAAATTCACCCCACAGATGTACGAATGGGAAAAATATGAATTAAATGGACTTCCATCTCATTGTAAAACATTTTGAATGGAAAATAAAAACTTTTAGAAGCATTTTAGAAGACATTTTTGTAGTTTCTTCCATTTAAAGTGAAAAGGGATGACCTAGCTTTTCAGAAGCTCACAGTTTAAAACTCAAGGCTGCAGATTTATGCATGTTACAGTGTGGTTTCTAAACTAGTGTGTGTCCCATTTCAGCATGTCAGTCATCTTCTTATCCGTCAGTCCCTTTTGGGATTGCAGTGGGTGCCGGAGCCCATCCCGGCTGATTTAAGGCGAAGGGCAGGGTACACCCCGAACAGGTTGCCAGTCTGTCGCGGGGCCACACACATACAACCATCCACACACACACTCATTCCTTGGGGAAATTTGGCACCGGCCAATCAACCTAGCATGCATGTCTTTGGAGGGTGGGAGGAAACCAGAGTACGCTGAGGAAACCCACGCAAACACGAGTAGAACATGCAAACTCCACACAGAAAGACCAGTGTTTCAAGCCTCACCCCCAATCCTGGACCTAGGTACCTCATAAGCTTTTAAGGTCTGCCAATTATCTCAACAAAATCTTCAACATTTTTTCCATCCTCTGATCCACTGCCACCTATGACGGTGCCAATGGTGGGAGAAACAGGGGGTTAGGTGTCTTTTCCAAGGACCCTAGACATGAAGTCATTCCAAGTCTCGTCCCCACCCAGGACTCGAACCCATGACCTTCTTGATGTGAAGCCACTGTGCTACCCACTGTGCCTCTGTGCTGCTCAGCATGTCACATATTGAAACTATTTGAGGTGAAATAAAATGGTTGCCTCTGCGACCGAGGCTGGAAGTTCTCTGAAAGTTCATGGGCTCATGTCTAGGTGTCCTTTGGGAAGACACTTAAATAAATAAATTACTCTATTCATCCCTCACCAGGGAAATTTGTGTACTGCAGTCCTACACCGCAGCAGGCTGCCCTTCGACAGCACCAACGGTGGAAGAAGCAGGGGTTAGGTGTCTTCTCCAAGGACCCTAGTCTCAGTGGGAATCGAACCCGCAACCTTCCGGTCCGCAGGTGAGCGCTCTATTGCTGATCTACCGTCTCCCACCCCCTGTTTCTAAGATGAATCCCTGGTTTACAGGAATGCAAACTGAACTGAAATCAGGATCTAAAGAGAGATGTTCAAATTAATGTGTGTGTGTGTGTGTGTGTGTGTGTGTGTGTGTGTGTGTGTGTGTGTGTGTGTGTGTGTGTGTGTGTGTGTGTGTGTGTGTGTGTGTGTGTGTGTGTGTGTGTGTGTGTGTGTGTGTGTGTGTGTGTGTGTGACCTGAGGCCTGGTCGCTGAGCAATAGCCTCAGAGGGGAAACCCAGGCTTCTCTTTCCTGGGTGAGCTGGAAGATCCAGCTGGAGGATCCAGCTGGAGGATCCAGCTCACCCAGGAGGATCTTGATGTGTTCCCTAATCAGCTGTGAGACAGTCTCTCCAGCGGGCCCAACTAGCCGGGAGTCCTCCTAACCAAATACCCGAACCACCCCATCTGGCTCCTATAGACCTGCAGGAGCAGGAGCTCTTCTCCGAGCTCCTTATGGTGGCAAACTACTACATTTTTAACCCAATCTCTGAAGTTTTTGAACTTGTAAATCTATGATGCGTGTTTATTTGATAGTTTTGCACCAATCTGTGATGATCTGATGTTGATGGGAGTTGAAAGAGACTCAAAAATCATTTATTGAGGAATAAATGAAAAAATGAAGGTTTTCATGAGAAAAATCAATAGCTTGTGTTAAATTATGACAATGCACTGTTTAGTTTGAAAAAGAAAAAGGATGAGAACACATTCATTTTGAACAAATATTTAATCTAAGTGTCTCTTTTAGGGAGAGGCCACAGCTCAGTTCTACAAAAGTTTGTGTGTGTCATGTTTCTACCATGTGGTGGTCTGCTGCTGTGTAATGCAGCTCAAAAGTTTCTTTTGAGGGATGAATTAAGTACATTTCTTTTCCTTTTTTTCAGTTTACAAGCACATCAGAATTTATTTTTAAGACAAATCTCTGATTTGAAGGAATGAAAACTGGACTGAAATAAGTTTGAATGATCAAATTAATGTGAAACAAACTCCAGTATTTGTGTGTGTGTGTGTGTGTGTGTGTGTGTGTGATATGATCTGTTATTCAGCAGAAATGTGATTAATGACTTCAACATAAAGCAAACACTCTTGTTTTCATTGAAATCATATTTGACAGGATTAGAAACGAGTACATCAGGGGAACAGCATATGTTAGAGGTTTTGGGGATAAAGTTTGAGAGGCAAGACTGAGATGGTTTGGGCATGTACAGAGGAGAGAGAGTACATAGGAAGAAGGATACTGGATTTGGAACCACCAGGAAAGAGGACTAGAGGAAGACCAAAGAGTAGGTTCATGTATACAGTGAAGGAAGACATGAAGATAGTTGGTGTGACTGAAGAGGATACAGCAGATAGAGTTAGATGGAAAAAACTGACTTGCTGTGGTGACCCCTGAAGGGAAATGTCAAAACAAGAAGAAGATGCTTTAAAAACAAACACCAGATTTAGTTTTACACACTCATATAGGACTGTTTTACTTTAATACTTTTATTAAAATATAAATTTGGGGTTAAATTTATTCATAAAACAAGTAAAGATATTTATTTTTATTAAAACAGAAAGAAAAAAGGAGATTCTAAAATCCACCTGAAACAAACTCCAATTATCTGCCTTAATACAGACAGCTGTTTGATTGACAAGCGGCTTATCCAATCAAGTGGATAAAATATCTGTGGTCAGCGTGCTGTCCAATGAGAACAAAGAAGAGGCGTGGCGTTGAGCTGTCATTCAAACCAAAGTTATAAATATATGTCAGTGAGTGGGAGGAGATTCTGTTCTAGTTTGTGTCAGACCCTCGAGGAGTAAACATCAGAATTATTCTGCTCTCTCCAAACCATCTAACAGAGACACGCTTGTCTTCATTTAAAATATTGCAAATAAATAATCATAATTGACCATGTCAAAGAGGATCAAGGTGAGTAAAAATATCTTTTATTCTTTATTTATCAAAATGTTTGATTGTGGATCTCTGCTGGTTTTAAATCATTAGCTCTTAAAATGTTTGAAACTAGTGAAAAAGTGATCAAACACGTGGTGCTCTGGATTAAAGATTGGATTGATGAGATTCAGTGATTAATTATCAGAAATCTGTGATTTCTTGAAGCATCCATGCGATCCGCTGAAATATCAAATAAATCCTGATTTTAAATCAATTTTTTAATTCAAACTTAATGTTTCAAAGTGGTTTTTAATTCACGATTTCTCTTTAAAAAAAAGTGGATTTGTCAATTAAAGTGTGTTAATTGTCATGCTCTGGAGGAAAATGTCTCTAGAAATCCACGTTTTCACCCAAAATTAATCGCATTTTCAACTGAATTTGGATTTTATTCAGCATTTTTTTTTTTTTTTTATGAATTGATTGAAATAAAAAGTTTTTTTTTTCAATAAATGTGAAGTTTTGAGCGTGTTTAATATCAAATATGGGGGACTTGATTGTCATCTCTGCAAAGCCAGGTATGTGTGCGAGCGCGTGTGGCCGGTTTCAATTAAATCCTGGTTTAAAATAAAGTTTTTAATTATAACTTAATGTTTCTACGTGTTGTTTTTTTAAGTCGCGATTTCTCTAAAAAAAAAAAAGGTTGCTGTTAATTAATTGTTTGCTGTGGTAATTATCATGCTAATTTATTCAGCAAATAATTGTTGTAACGGATTGATTGTAAAAAAAATAAATAAAAAAAAAATTGTCAATTTTTTTCAATAAATGTGAAGTTTTGAGCGTGTTTAGAACCAAATATGTAGGACTTCATTGTCATCTCTCCAAAGCCGTGTGTGTGTGTGTGTGTGTGTGTGTGTGTGTGTGTAGGTTATACAATGGCGTTGCTCCTGTTGCTGGGGGTTCAGGTATATTCTGCTAGCACACGGACTGTTTGATTTTCAAATTAACGCCGGGAAGAGTGAATTTTCTTTGTTTATTTTGTAATGAATGGATTTTAACCCCATAAAGCCCACCCAAAGAAAAAGATGTCAGAAAATTCTAATTTTTTGGAAAAATAATTAAATAATAATAATAATAATAATTACTTAATAATTATTCATTAATTAATAATAATAAAAAATTGCGTATCTAATATGATACGTGGGCTTTATAGGGTTAATGCAGCATGACGAACTTTGAAATCCTGGCTTGAGGGTTGCTGAAAAGCGACACTGTGGAAGTTAAGGAGTTGCTCTTGAAAATTGTTAATTTAATTTAAATTTTTTATTTTATTCGTTTTTCATTAGAAAAAGATTTAAGTAAATCATCCATGTTATTTTTTTTAGAAAAAAAACGCTGAATAAAACTTTTTTTTTAAAAAATTATATAATTAAAATTTCAATTTTTAGTAAAGATATTTAAATATTAAACAATGTTATGATGATCAATTAATTTAGTTTTTCTTGTTTTTCAGTCCGCAGGAGATGGAGCAGAAGACTCCACGGTAAGAATCAGTCCCGTCTACCGACGTCTCTTTTTAATATTTCTGTATTTGATGCTCAGCCTGAAGCAGCGATGCCCCATGTTGTCAATTTATTTCCTTGTTTCTTTACTTTCTTGCAGCCTAAGAGACGCTCGCTGCGGCTCGTGGGTGTAAGTATGACTAAGTCTGAATCTAAATATCATACATGATGGATCTAATAATCTTATTTTGTGACAGAAACCCTCCCCAGCGAGGCTCTTGGCTAAACCCCGGGCTAAGCTTGTGTTTACGCCCAAGGTAAGTTCTTCTTTTTTTTTAAACTTTACTGAAAATTGTTTTCTAAGTTTGATTGATTTTGTTGTCTTTGCTTCTTGCCAAGCTTCAAGAGCTGGAAGCAGTGAGTCCTGCTGCAAATGGCGACTCAAAACGTCAGGATGTGAAGGTGTCAAAGGAGGTAAAAGTCTGGACGTCAAACAATGATGCTGCTTAAATATTCATTTAGAACTTGCTAATCTTTTTCTTTTTTTAAGTTGTGATGTCTCTTAAAAAAAGAGTTTGCTTTTAATTAACTGTTTGCTGTGTTAATTGTCATGCTGAAAGTTTCTCTGGAGGAAAATTTCTCCAGAAATCCACGTTTTCACCCCAAATTAATCACATTTTCAACTGAATCTGTTTATTCATTTGGATTTTATTCAGCATATGATTTTTTTAATGGATTGATTGTAAAAATGTCATTCTTTTTAAATAAATGTGAAGTTTTGAGCGTGTTAAATATCAAATATGTAGGACTTGATTGTGATCTCTCCAAAGCCAGGTGTGTGTGTGTGTGTGTGTGTGTCTGTATGTGTGTGTGGCCGGTTTTAGGTTATACAATGGCGTTGCTCCTCTTGCTTGGGGTTCTGGTATATTCTGCTAGCACATGGAGTGGTTGATTTTCAAATTAACGTCAGGAAGTGTGAATTTTCTTTGTTTATTTTTGGATTATTAATGAATTTTAACCTCCTAAGACCCGAACTCATGCATGGTATCCTTTAATAATTTCTTTTTGTTATTTGGGATGATTGGGACTTGATGAGTCTAAAATCAAAAAAAAATTTCTACATTATGTAGTTGTTGTAGTTGTAGTTATTATGTTGTAGTTATTATGTAGTTGAGCACAAGGCAGCCATCTTGAATCATAATAATAATGTGTCATACACTTCTATCACCACTAAGTGGCAATATAATGACCTCTTATGTGGACAGCAGGACCTTGTAGAGAAATAGTGTGTTTTGTGGTCTAGACGACCCAAAATGTGTTGTCCACAATTGTGGACGCCAGGTCCTAGGAGGATAAGGCAGCATGATGAACTTTGAAATCCTGGTTTGAGGGTTGCTGAAAAGCGACACCTTGTGGAAGTTAAGGAATTGCTCTTGAAAATTGTTAATTTAATTTAAATATTTTATTTTATTCGTTTTTCATTAGAAAAAAGATTTAAGTGAATCATCCATGTCATTTTTTTTAAAATACTCAATAAAACTTTTTAAAAAACAATTATGTAATTAAAATTTTTTTATTTTTACTAAAGATATTTAAATATTGTGATGATCAACTAATTTAGTTTTTCTTATTTTTCAGTCTGCCGGAGATGGAGCAGAAGACTCCACGGTAAGAATCAGTCCCGTCTACCAACGTCTCTTTTTAATATTTCTGTATTTGATGCTCAGCCTGAAGCAGCGATGCCCCATGTTGTCCCAGTATTTTCTTGTTTCTTTACTTTCTTGCAGCCTAAGAGACGCTCGCTGCGGCTCGTGGGTGTAAGTATGACTAAGTCTGAATCTAAATATCATACATGATGGATCTAATAATCTTATTTTGTGACAGAAACCCTCCCCAGCGAGGCTCTTGGCTAAACCCCGGGCTAAGCTTGTGGGTACGCCCAAGGTAAGTTCTTCTTTTTTTTTTTTTTAAACTTTACTGAACATTGTTTTCTAATTTTGATCGATTTTGTTGTTTTTGCTTCTTGTTTGCAGAGTACTAAAATTAAATCCAAGGTGGAGAAGGCCAAGCCTCAGGAGATGGATGCAGAAAGTCCTGTGGCAAATGGCGACTCTAAACTTCAGGATGTGAAGGTGTCAAAGGAGGTAAAAGCCTGGACGTCAAACAATGATGCTGCTTAAATATTTACATATAACTTGCAAATCTTTTTTTTTTTTCTCTGCTTTCCAGTTGCCGGAAACTCGTCCCAAAACCACCACTCCTGATAAGGAGGAGGAGCTGGATGACTCCGTGGAAGAAGAGAGGTGCTCCAAATCCTTCGACGAGAAAGCTGAGCATGACGCAGAGTCCACTGCTTCCTTCCAGGAAGACGCTGACACCACTGGAGAGCCTGAAGGCTTTGCATCCTCCTCGGACGAAGTTGAGGCGGAGACCTTTGGTGAGCCTGAAAGATCCGCTTCCTTCAAGCAGGAAGTTGAGGCGGAGACTTCTGGTGAGCCTGAAGGCTCCATTTACTCCTCGAAGGAAGTAGAGGTGGAGACTTCAAGCGAGCCTGAAAGATCTACTTCCTTCGAGCAAGAAGCCAAGGCTGAGACACCCGCGGAGGCAGAGATCCCCGCAGAGTGCCGTACCCAGTAATATTTTTTTTTTTCAATTCATA
Source organism: Neostethus bicornis (assembly GCA_902685375.1). Classification (NCBI taxonomy): domain Eukaryota; kingdom Metazoa; phylum Chordata; class Actinopteri; order Atheriniformes; family Phallostethidae; genus Neostethus; species Neostethus bicornis. The sequence goes on along the minus strand of LR738555.1, from coordinate 27,643,094 downwards.
AAATTTTCTAAAAAGCAGCTTTTTAATATTTTAGATAAAGCTTTTTTTTGTTGTTTTCTATAGTAGAACAGGGGGATGGGATAAGAAAAAATTCTTCTTTATATCTACCATTTCAGTCTTTTAAATGTGAAAGAAGAGGAAGGCTTAGGCAGGGGTGGTACGAACTGGAGGAGAGTAGATGGACCATTCCAAATTTTGATTTGGGATGTGTGTTTTTGTTTTTTTTTCTCTTATTTTTTAAAACTGGAGTTATAATTTTATTTTAATTATTGATATTTGTTTAAATCCAATAAATATTTGTTGGTACTTTGTTTTGCTGTTTTTGCAAATACACATATTTTTTAATTAAAAATCATTTTTATTGAATTAAAAAAAAATTGCTAAAAATACAAATGACACATTTTAATAATTGAGTTTTAAGACTTTGAATTTTTTTAATGATTTGGTTACATTTTAATTGTAATCTGAAAAAATTTAAAATTTTGAATAAATTAAAAAAAAGAAGGTTTGACTATCCAATTAAAGCAGCGGGGTCAAACTCCAGTCTTCAAGGGTCCATGTCCTGAAAGTTTTCCACGTGTTCTTGGTTCAAAACATCTGATGCCCATAAAGTGAAATCAATAGTTAATAAAAATTTGTCACATTGACTCAATAACCTGGATCAGGTGTGTAGATACAAGAACCCAGAAAACCTTCAGGACACCGACCCTCCAGGACTGGAGTCAGACACCCCTGAATTAAAGACTGATATAGCTCAGGGATGCTGAAGTTTATTTTCTAATTATACATTCAATTAAATCATAAACACACCTGTCACACTGAGAGTGCACATTTGTTCACAAGTATCTTTAAAACACCAGAGCAGCTCCACAGCCTCTAGGTCAGGGGTGTCTGACTCCAGTCCTGGAGGGTCGGTATCCTGAAGGTTTTCTGGGTTCTTTTATTTACACACCTGATCCAGGTTATTGAGTCAAAGTGACAAATTTTATTGGCTGATTTCACTTTCTGTGCATCAGGTGTGTTGAACCAGAAACACATGGAAAACCATCATATAGTGAGACTGTATACCCCCTGCAGGTCAGGGTCCTGCCCCAAGTGGAGGAGTTTAAGTATCTCGGGGTCTTGATCACGAGTGGGGGAACGATGGAGCGGGAGATCGACAGGTGAATCAGTGCGGCGTCCGCTATAACTAGGACGCTGCATCGGTCTGTCGTGGTTGACGAACTGAGCGCGCGCGGTTCTTGCCTAAAACCTCACTACCCGTTCTATTAAAAAATGTATTTCTTTATTAATTTCTCTGCATACCTATTACCAGGAACAAAAGCTGCAGAGCAGGTCTATAACTCGAAATTAACAAATCGACCTGGAGATCAATCACTCGTTACTCGTGTTTTAGCATTTAAATAAGCTTCATTCAGATTTTATTTCTAAAATTCAGAAGCTTACCTTGAATCAGACCAAAGCACCCTCGATCCTGCAGAGCTGATTCAACCATGCGCCAGAATAGTTGCTCAGCACCTATATTGGGTCTGGGGGATAAGAAATTACTGTACAAGGAAAACGCCTTGACACAGATGTTATTACGCACACAAAAACTTTATTCAAATTTAACAAGTTACAATCTTAACAAATTATTCTAAAAGAATTGCCACCCTGTGCCCATGGTGGTCTATACTATTCCAAAAATTAACTAAGTCCTAACCAGTCCCTACTATCCAAACCTCCGATCCTAAGCCGATCTGTCGAGGTTGCCTCTCCCTAACCTACTCCCTCGCGCACGGATTCTTGAGTTTTTAAGCAGAGTTCCGTTGCGTCACATCAGAGTTTTTATACAAAGTGTGACGTCACATACCAGAGGCAGGTGCTTCTAGCTCTAATTTTCCTCTCTCACTGACAATTTCTGACCTTAGCGACACCTGTTGACCCAAGGAATAAACTGACCATTGACCTCAACCTAACCTCACATTTTGGAAGCTGTCAGCTCAACCCCTCCCTTACAGCACAGGATGGCTTCCCCAGTAACACAAAGATATTTGGTTTCTTGAAATGATCACCCAAAAACCATTTGATATCTTACAAAGAACATTCTAACATTTCAACATAAAGAATAAATCAAAATAATAAGCATAAAAGAAACACAAAGTCATTCATATATAAGTAAAGCATAATAACTAAACAATACATAAGAGTTCTAATATCTAGGCATAACATAATAGTTTCTAATATCTAAGTAAAATAATAATATAAAAAATAAGAAAAAGCATCCAGGCATTCCATCATAGAAACAGGCCACGCCTGTTCGACATCCCCCCATGGAATGACTGGATGAGAAGATGGGATACACACAACATGGAGGAGAGATACACACAACATGCCATGAGTCGGCTTCCCTGGTTTTGTTGTAATGAGCAGGAGAACACATTGAAATCTCATTCATCACATTCTCAGAGGCCTGCAGCTTCACGCTCTGGTGAAGGCGGGGGTGGAGAAGGACGCTGCTCTTCCAGCCAGGTGTCGTGCTCGTCGTCAGGGGTCAGCAGAAGGCCATCACCAAACTGGTGTACAGACGTAATAGAAACAGATCCCTTCCCCCCTGAAAACTCCACCGATCTGATACAATGAACATGACCAGAGGAGGAATCAGGAAAGGATTCACAGATCTGCTTTTCCACAAATGAGCCACCTGCCCCTTTAGAGCCAACCACAGCAGCAGACCCACCTTCTCCTTCATCATTCTGTGATCCCATGGACAGGGTTTCACGACCATGATCACCCACCAAAGCAGGAAGCTTTGGATAATCTTCATGGAGAATAGTTCCCTTATCAACTGGAATTCAAGAGGAAATCACCTTGAATTCTGAATTGTTCTCCTCACAAGGGTTCTGGAAAAAAACAAAAACAATATCCTTCTGAGAGACAGAGAGTGTAAAACACAGATAGGCCCACCTCAGTGTGGGACATCACCCCCTCCTCTTCTTTCTCTCTCTCTCTCTCTTTTCTATTATCATGACTTTCCCCCATGATGCAAAACACAAACAGTAATATTGTATCAATTCTCGAGAAACTTTCCAATAACCACTATTTATACAATAGAAAGTGTAAAAATAAGTTCTCTAATTAACTTATAAAAACTCTCAACCACAACAGGACTCTCAAAAACCCTGATGATATGTCTATCAGAGACCCTCCTCCGAGGAGCCCTGCAGTAACACGCAGTATCTCTAAACCTCACAACTGCAAAGTTACAGAAAAATGATAACCTGTTTATCCAATAACAGTTCAACCAAACTACACAGGTTTATGCTTGTTTCACAATGTAAACAAAAGAACAAAGCAAGAGAATTTAACAGAGTTTATTTTGCCCACGGTGATGACATGTAAGACAACATTTCAACAGCATTATTCAATCCTGAGGCTTCGAGCCTCAACAACAAATAATTCACAACAAGCAAAATAAGCAGCAATATTAATGAGGTATTTGATTATTTTTTTTTGATTATTTTGAATTACTCTATTCATCCCTCACCGGGGAAATTTGTTTGCTGCACTCCTTACACCGCAGCAGGCTGCCCTTCAACGGCGCCAATGGTGGGAGAAGTGGGGGTTAGGTGTCTTCTCCAAGGACCCTAGACGTGCTCTCCGTGGGACGCGAACCCGCGACCTTCCGGTCCGCGGGCGAACGCGCTAACCACGCGGCCACCGTCTCCACCATTTATTGAGGCACTATTGTGCCTCAATAATAACAAATATTAGAACAATCTGCACCTGAAAATTAGAAATATCCTCCCTCCAACTGTCACCATCCTGTGGAATAAAAAATTCTGTGTTTTTTACTCCCACAACTGTCCTATGAGAAACAATCACAAATGTGGTGATCATTGAATATAAAACATAAAAATAATCAGCATAAATGCAACACTAATTATTCTACAACATCTACACCCTTTACATTAAAGGGAATTTTGATGGGATGAGAATCCCAAAATCAGGTCTACTCCTAAATCCTTCGCCTGCACCTCCCCCCTCCAAACATGGCCTCGTTATCTCACCCATGTTTGGACCAACAAGGAGAGATGAGCACCACCTTTCCAAATAAAGTTTTGGTACTAACTTGCATATTGTCTTTTGTGCCACATAATTTTCAAAAATGCCAATCTGAGTTGGTTGTCTGGTTAAGAAAATGAACCATGGCTATTGTAAAAAAAAATAAAACTAAACAAGTAAAACAAACAAACAAACAAAAAAAAAATTAAAACTGTTAAGGTACAGGTATTTCTAAAGTTGTTCTAAGTTGTTAAAAACTGAGTTAAAAAAAAAAAATAACAACTGGAGTTGCATATGCAAATTATCTGATTAGCCAAAATTTATGTTTATAGTTAATGAAACAAAAAATAAAAGAATAAAATACTACACAAAATTATTCCCAGAGATAAAAAATGATCAAATTCAAACCTAAACATTTTGTCAAGTCAATAATGTTTGTATGATTAACATAGAATAATGAAAGTGAATTACTTAATTATTGTTAATTTGTAAGTTAATTTATAAGTACTGGAGGTGGGGTTAAATAAGTTTTCTTCTCCCCACTCCTTTAATGGACACTTTGACTTGTGCACTTGTTCTTGTTCTGAATTGACGCCAAATGTTGAAGAATGTTTGTGTTAAATTTAAAAACATTTTAATTTGTTCAAGATAAATAAATTAACAAAACAAACAAACATATATCAAATTCTCTAACTACACATATAACACAATCATAAAAAAAAATAAATTCTTAGTTCATTTTTAAAGTCCAAATGTAACCTGGCGGACTCCTATTCTACTTTTCCCCCTCCCCAAGGCGCTTAGTAACATATTCCCACGAGCGAGTGATTGATCTCAATTTCTGTTCCCAGAGCAGCGACCATTATTAAATAAATCTAAAATTATATTATTATGAACATGATAAATTTATTATAAATATTGCATTATTTAAATAGAAAAAACATCTCACATAGAAATTAAATCTCCACGAATATTGACAATTTTACTCTGACTTTTTAAATTCATACCGTTCTGTTTTGGTCCCCTCCTGATCCATACGCAGTCCCGATCCGAAATGGCAGAATACTCCGTGTCAGATCAGCCAACATGAATCAGAACACAAGAGGCCAAAAAATTAACTGTGCCTAACACAATTTTTTGCAATTATAATTTTTTATATAAATTTACGTGTCTATATAAGCCGTCTGCTAATTTTACAATGACCCTCGTATAAACACGTCCGAGGAGTGCACTGTAGATTTTTATATGGTCGAGGCTCCTGTATCAAACGGATACAGGGGGTTTTCACCCTTAAACTTCAACCCAGAATTTTCCGTTAATTTCTATGATTTTGAGGAGGTTTTCAACAATCGCTCCTCATAAAATTTCTGTTTATTCATGCTTAACCTCGTAGGCTTCGGGCTCGTACTCCCTCTGCCACTCTTGGAGCCTCTCGACGGAGGCATCCCTTTCCCCCTGAGGAAGACGCTTTAAAACCTCCGGAGGCATCGTGGGCCTCGGAGGGCGCTTCCCGTCCCCCGACTAAACACTCTTATACACTTTACCCCCATTCTGGGTTTGTGTCTGATAAGACTGCTGTCGCGGCATATTAGGAGGAGGCTGATATAATGAAGGTCTACGATCAGATCCCCTATTTTCTATTCTATTCTGCGCTTTCATTAACGCTAATTTATCCCAGGCTCTTAATTTTGAAGTCATGGTACAAGCATCCCACTCCTCCCAGCTAGAGACCATCTCCATAGTGTCAGGTAAAGCTAATAAAAGTCTCTCTTGACACTTCACGTTAGCTCCTTTAGATCGGAGTATGGTCATAGCCTGGAAAAGTGACATGTCTCCGGAACGAACTGATTCAGCTAACTGCTCTTTAAGCCTTTCCATTGAATCTTCCCCTGGCATGCTAACCTTATCAACCAGCATATCACTAGCCCTAAGACCATCTGGAATTTCTAATTTACGCTGAGCTTTCAAAAACGCAGTGACCATAGAATCGTTTAACGCGTATTTATTTCCTCCTATATTCTCTACCACCCTCTGCAGGAAATGACCAGTCTGTTCACCCTTGTGCTTAACGGGAATGACATCATTCAAAGCACAATGATAACCAGAGACTGGTCTGTAACAACCTGACGTTTCTACACACGCAGGAGCACCAGTAAAACTCTTTTGCCACCTTAAGTGTGAATCCTCACACCCGCGCTCAACAGGTTGTTCAATGTGAAACGCGTGCCTCTCTGTAGGATAGAATTCAGAGAGACTAGGCATTAACTCAAATGGTTGTTGCGTCATACGATTCTGTTTTTCTACTGATCGATCCCTTTTAACACACTGCTCTTTAAAATAATCAAATCCAGCTCTAAAATGTGCATTCTTATACGAAGTAGACAGACCAGGAAGTTCCCGAACCTGTTTTGATGTGAGTCCTTGTTTAGCAGCCTCAATTGAAAGGCGCGTAGCATCATAACCCGGATAAGGTCTCTTTTCCCATTCCTCATCCTCTATTTCCTGTTCTGGAGGATCTGGCATAAAAGGAGAAAACAGATTACCATCAATTGTCCTAACAACGGGATGGTTGGAAGGCCAGGCCTGAGGATTAATCCTCAGTTCAGGCATAACCGCTGCATTACGCTGTCTCCCCCGAATAACCCGAGGAAGTGGCGCCTCCCGAAGAATAGGCTCCTCAAAACTAACTTTCCTAGGTGTACTGGCTATTATAGGTCTCCTTGCCGGAAAAAAATGATCTCCAGAGAAACAAGGAGGAGGAATAGGAATTACAGGATATAATGAACGAGGCTCTGAAACAATTTGCGCTGGTGGGGGGGATCCACTCAAAGATCTTACATTTGGTACAGAATGGAAATTCCGCAACCCTCTAACGGGTTTTACCAAATCACCAAACCCCTCACCAGGATCTTCAGAATCAGAAGTTGGTTCTGGTTCATCAGAATAAAACTGCCTCTCCCCCGACTGAGAGCCGAATGGAGAAAGCCCTTGCGCTGGTTCTGAATTTAAAGCAACAGACGTGGATGCATTAGGATCTTCAATTAATTGACCAAATTGTTGAACTGCAGAGTAATTAAGTAAATTTATTATGATCTCTGATCCTACCGGAAAGTCATGAGTCAATTCCTCAACCACAATTCGCCATATATCCAGATTAGGAATCCCATCAAGTCTCCCCGACCACCTTAAATTCAGTAACACAACACGCCCTTCAGCAGCTAGTTTCCTACTAGCAACAATGAGATTTTTCACAGCTTTAACATTTAACACCTGTATCCAAAAAACAGTCGGGTGGTCAGGAAAGTTAGACGCGGGCTCCTCCTGATGGATCATATAGGGTGACGCCCGTGCTCTATGTAACATGGCATTAACAACATTTTTTGTCAGAGCACTTCTGAGCCCCGCTAAATAAGCAGGTGCTTGTTCCAAATTATTTTGTTGGTAAGGTTGAATTATTCCTAAAAGAGGAGTTTTTTCCAAAATATTTTTAACCGTCATTGTGGTGAGAAATATAGTCCAACTACCCCTAGGACTCTGAATAATAAACGGATTGAACTCAGGAGAATATTTGCCTACATTATCATTCAACGGAGAAGATGAAAACTTCTCTGACTCCTTCCCTGACATTGCATCCAAATCTTCTGCTTTCACGGAAGAAACTACCTCTGCCCCAGTCTCCACCGAGGCAGCCGGAAGAAGACACGGGTTACCCACCCGGGGTACAACATCGCCAGTATCCAAAGATAGAACTACATCACTTCCAGGAGAAGAAAACGATTTCTCCCTGAATTTCCCAGTGCTACTCAAACTCCCCTCACTAGAGCCTAACCCGGTTAGGGGAGTACGCTCTAAAAACTGCAAAGTTTTCAGAACCTGCTCTCCTTCCTGACGGTCCTGGACAACCAGATGAATCTTTTTTTCTGGCTGCATCCTTACCGCTCTAGCTAAAGCCCGTGCTGCTTCATTAACACTATAATTAAAAACACCACATCCATACAAGGTGGTAACCACTTCTTTATTAACCGAAAATTTTAACGCACCCAGAAGAGTATTAAATAAATACTCTTCCGCTCTGCGCGAACTCCAAACGGAATCGCGGGAGGAAAATTCCACGTTAAGGATATTTCCCTCTGGTATAGGACACAAATGAACTCCTGGTTCTTCTTGATTATCAGATTTATTCTTCCGAGCAGTAACCGTATAACACTCCGCTAATTCCCTGGGCCACCTGTCTTTTAATAATGAGCCTACCTCGGGGTGGATGGAACCTGCGCGGGCAGGATTTAAAATATCTACTTTTTCTGAACTAGGGAGATCGATAAACCTAAAATTCGGATGTTCATAAACCCAGAGATTGCCTTTCTTCCCGATCAATAAAGGCCGAGAATCAGGTCCAATCCTGAGTTTACTAAAACTCTGAGCTGAGCTCTCCCCCGAAGGGGAGACGGTGGAGAGGAGCGGACATGCCGCTCCTTCCCACCTTTCCTCAGAATCATTTAAACACGGTTCAACAAGAAAATCTGGGTTTACAGAAAATGGTCTACTAGGTGTACTTACATAATTATACACAGACCCGTCTTCATCCATGTTTTCAAACTGCTGTTGTTTTTGCCAGCCCTTCTGTGAGGTTTAAAAGACGTAGAAGTATACTTACCCTGCTCAGGCCCTCAACCGGGTTTTTATTTGGCTATAACCTTCAGCAGTGAATAACAGGAGATAATAATTTTGTGAGCTTAAATTTTAGAGGAGGTAACTTCCAGGTATCCCCGAATAATTACTCTTAACACCACTCTAAACCCACTATCCCGTTAGTCTCCACGGGGTGGAGGGAACAAATAGATCATCAGCTAGACTTCACACAAAAAAGGTTCTTTTATTAATGCCGCTGGACAATATTCACATTAAGAATATTGTCCCTTCGTGGTCGCCATGACGAACTGAGCGCGCGCGGTTCTTGCCTAAAACCTCACTACCCGTTCTATTAAAAAATGTATTTCTTTATTAATTTCTCTGCATACCTATTACCAGGAACAAAAGCTGCAGAGCAGGTCTATAACTCGAAATTAACAAATCGACCTGGAGATCAATCACTCGTTACTCGTGTTTTAGCATTTAAATAAGCTTCATTCAGATTTTATTTCTAAAATTCAGAAGCTTACCTTGAATCAGACCAAAGCACCCTCGATCCTGCAGAGCTGATTCAACCATGCGCCAGAATAGTTGCTCAGCACCTATATTGGGTCTGGGGGATAAGAAATTACTGTACAAGGAAAACGCCTTGACACAGATGTTATTACGCACACAAAAACTTTATTCAAATTTAACAAGTTACAATCTTAACAAATTATTCTAAAAGAATTGCCACCCTGTGCCCATGGTGGTCTATACTATTCCAAAAATTAACTAAGTCCTAACCAGTCCCTACTATCCAAACCTCCGATCCTAAGCCGATCTGTCGAGGTTGCCTCTCCCTAACCTACTCCCTCGCGCACGGATTCTTGAGTTTTTAAGCAGAGTTCCGTCGCGTCACATCAGAGTTTTTATACAAAGTGTGACGTCACATACCAGAGGCAGGTGCTTCTAGCTCTAATTTTCCTCTCTCACTGACAATTTCTGACCTTAGCGACACCTGTTGACCCAAGGAATAAACTGACCATTGACCTCAACCTAACCTCACATTTTGGAAGCTGTCAGCTCAACCCCTCCCTTACAGCACAGGATGGCTTCCCCAGTAACACAAAGATATTTGGTTTCTTGAAATGATCACCCAAAAACCATTTGATATCTTACAAAGAACATTCTAACATTTCAACATAAAGAATAAATCAAAATAATAAGCATAAAAGAAACACAAAGTCATTCATATATAAGTAAAGCATAATAACTAAACAATACATAAGAGTTCTAATATCTAGGCATAACATAATAGTTTCTAATATCTAAGTAAAATAATAATATAAAAAATAAGAAAAAGCATCCAGGCATTCCATCATAGAAACAGGCCACGCCTGTTCGACATGGTAAAAAGAGAGCTGAAAAAATAAAGCTCTCGATTTACAAGTCGATTTACGTTCACACCCTCACCTATGGTCACCAGCTGTGGGTGGTGACGGAAAAAACAAGATCGCGGATACAAGCGACCAAAATGAGCTTTCTCCGCAGGATGGCTGGGACCTCACTCAGAGATCCGGTGAGGAGTTCTGCCATCCGGGAGGAGCTCTGTGTTGAGCCGTTCCTCTTCCAGGTCAAGAGTGGCCAGATGGGTGGTTCGGGCATCTGGTCAGGATGTCCCCCGAGCGCCAGGCTGGTGAGGAGTTTCGGGCATGTCCCACCGGTAGGAGACCAAGAGGCAGACCCCAGACCCGCTGGAGAGACTATGTCTCACAGCTGGCTGGTGAACGACTTAGGATCCTTCCGGGTGAGCTGGAGAATGCAATTGGGGTGAGAGAAACCTGGGCTTCCTGTCTGAGGCTGTTACCCCTGCGTCCCGACCCCGGATAAGCGGAAGACGACTGAACAGAACCATGTGTCATAATGAGAACTTTTAAAAGTTTCTCACCTTATTTTCTATTTTAACATGTTTAGTTTCAGACAATGAGCCTCTCAGAGGATTTACCCAGAATGCAACAGAAACCTTTTCCTCTTTCATTTCTTTCAGAAAATGTGAGATTTAATTAGAATCCACAATTTTTATGTTTAAAATGACACCAAATTTTCTCAAAAACATGTAGAGAATCCAGTAGGTGGGGTAGTTTTTGAAAGGGATGGACACCAGCATCCAACAACAAAGCAGAGAAGAGTGGGTTGCTATGGTTACAGTAAACAACCTTTCACACAAGCCCCGCCTCTTTAAATAAAATGATAAGATTTTATACTAAAAAACAAATAAAAACACTTCAATCCATCCTTTTTACACAAACACCGTGAATTCAACCAAAATTATCTTTGGGAGTTACTGGTAGATCGCGTTCACCATATGTAAATCTATCATGCGTGTTTATTTGATAGTTTTGCACCAGTCTGTGATGGCCTGATGTTGATGGGAGTTGAAAGAGACTCAAAAATCATTTATTGAGGAATAAATGAAAAAATGAAGGTTTTCATGAGAAAAATCAATAGCTTGTGTTATGACAATGCACTGTTTAGTTTGAAAAAGAAAAAGGATGAGAACACATTCATTTTGAACAAATATTTAATCTAAGTGTCTCTTTTAGGGAGAGGCCACAACTCAGTTCTACAAAAGTTTGTGTGTGTCATGTTTCTACCATGTGGTGGTCTGCTGCTGTGTAATGCAGGTTAAAAAATTTCTGTACAGGGATGAATAAAATACATTTCTTTTCCTTCTTTTCAGTTTACAAGCACACCAGAATTTATTTTTAAGACAAATCTCTGGTTTAAAGGAATGAAAACTGGACTGAAATCAGTTTGAATGTTCAAATTATTGCGAAACAAACTCCAGCGTTTGTGCGTCCGTGCGTGTGCGTGCGTGCGTGCGTGCGTGTGTGTGCGTGTGAAATGATCTGTTATTCAGCAGAAATGTGATTAATGACTTCAACATAAAGCAAACACTTGTTTTTATTGAAATCATATTTGAATCAGGTTCATTTAGTGAAATAAATGGTTGAACAACACACACACACACACACACACACACACACACACACACATACACACACACAACTGTTCAATCTTGCATCATGTCACCAATTTTCCACTTGGATACCTCTGATTTAGTTTTATACTCTTATGGGACTGTTTCATTTTAAAACATTTATTAAAGTATAAATTGGGGTTAAATTTATTCATAAAACATTTAAAGATGTGTGTTTTATTATTAAAAACTAAAGAAAAAAAAGAGATTCTAAACTTCCAGTTGAATTAAGCTTCAATAATTCTTACAAACAGCATCAAAACACAACAAACTTCCAGCATGTCGCCATTTTTTCAATATGGATGCTTTTAAAACAAACACCAGATTTAGATTTATACACTCATATAGGACCGTTTTACTTTAATACTTTTATTAAAATATAAATTTGGGATTAAATTTATTCTTAAAACATGTAAAGATATTTATTTTTATTAAAACAGAAAGAAAAAAGGAGATTCTAAAATCCACCTGAAACAAACTCCAATTATCTGTATCGCTAACAGGCAGCTGTTTGATTGACAAGCGGCTTATCCAATCAAGTGGATAAAATATCTGTGGTCAGCGTGCTGTCCAATGAGAACAAAGAAGAGGCGTGGCGTTGAGCTGTCATTCAAACCGAAGGTATAAATATATGTCAGTGAGTGGGAGGAGATTAAGTTCTAGTTTGTGTCAGACCCTCGAGGAGTAAACATCAGAATTATTCTGCTCTCTCCAAACCATCTAACAACCATCTTAAAATATTGCAAATAAATAATCAAAACTGACCATGCCGAAGAGGATCAAGGTGAGTAAAAATATCTTTTATTCTTTATTAATCAAAATGTTTGATTGTGGATCTCTGCTGGTTTTAAATAATTAGCTCTTAAAATGTTTGAAACTGGTTAAAAAGTGATCAAAACACGTGGTGCTCTGGATTAAAGATCGGATTGATGAGATTCAGTGATTAATTATCAGAAATCTGTGATTTCTTGAAGCATCCATGCGATCCGCTGAGATATCAAATAAATCCTGATTTAAAATAAAGTTTTTAATTCTAACTTAATGTTTCGGTGTGTTTTTCAAGTCACGATTTCTCTAAAAAATAAGTTTGCAGTTAATTGACATGTTGAATCTGTTTATTCATTTGGATTTTATTCAGCAAATGATTTTATTTATGGATTGATTGGAAAAAAGAATTGAGATTTTTTTTTAAATAAATGTGAAGTTTTGAGCGTGTTTAATATCAAATAGTGGTTGATGGAATGGTTGATTTTCAAATTAACGCCGGGAAGTGTGAATTTTATTTATATATTTTGCAATGAAAATTATAAGGCAGCTTTACTAACTTTTTTCCTGATTTGCACTGAGGGTTGCTGAAAAGCGCCACCTTGTGGAAGTTCAGGGATTTGCTCCTAAAAATTGTTAATTTAATTTAAAAATTTTAATTTATTCGTTTTTCATTGCAAAAAAGATTTAATTGAATCATCCATGTTATTTTTTAGAAAAAAATATCATTAAATAAAACTCTGTTGATTAATTTTTTTAAAAATTATTTAATTACAATTTCTAATGTTATTTATTTATACTTAAAATACTTAAATATTAATCAATATTATGATGATCAACTAATTTATTTTTCTTGTTTTTCAGTCTGCCGGAGATGGAGCAGAAGACCCCACGGTAAGAATCGGTCCTGTCTACCAACGTCTCTTTTTAATATTTCTGTATTTGATGCTCAGCCCGAAGCAGCAATGCCCCATGTTGTCCCCTTTATTTTCTTTTGTTTCTTTACTTTCTTGCAGCCCAAGAGACGCTCGCAGCGTCTTATGGATGTAAGTATGACTAATTTTGAATCTAAATATCATACATGATGGATCTAATAATCTTAGTTTTTTTACAGAAACACTCCCCGGCGAAGCTCTTGGGTAAACCCCGGTTTAAGCTTGTGGTTGTACTCCAGGTAAGTTCTTTTTTTTTTTTACAAACTTTACTGAACATTGTTTTCTACTTTTGATCGATTTCATTGTCTTTGCTTCTTGTTTGCAGAGAATTCCTGTAAAACAGAACGTGGAGATGGCCAAGCCTCAGGAGATGGAAGCAAAAAGTCCTGCGGCGAATGGTGACGCTAAAATTCAGGATGTGGAAGTGTTAAAAGAGGTAAAAGCCTGGACGTCAAACAATGATGCTGCATAAATATTTACAAAGAACTTGCAAATCTTGTTTTTTTCTCTCTTTTCTGCGTACCAGTTGACGGAGACTCGTCCCAAAACCACCACTCCTGATAAGGAGGAGGAGCTGAATGACTTCGGGGAAGAAGTCATTCAGCTTCATTCAGTGGAGGCTTCGGAGAAGGCAGAGCCCGAGGCTGATGCGGAAGCCTCTGAGGAAACAGAGCCTAAAGCCTCTGCTTCTTCAGAGGTGGAAGAAGGAGAGACCTCTAATTCCCCCAACCAGGAAGCTGAGGCCGACGCGAAGACCACTTTTGAGCCTGAAACCTCCGCTTCCTCCTCGGAAGAAGTTGAGGCGGAGAACTCTGGTGATCCTGAAGGCTCCACTTCCTCCTTGGAGAAAGTTGAGGCGGAGAGCTCTGGTGATCCTGAAGGCTCCATTTCCTCCTCAGAGGAATTTGAGGTGGAGAACTCTGGTGATCCTGAAGGCTCCACTTCCTCCTCAGAGAATGTTGAGGCGGAGAGCTCTGGTGAGCCTGAAGGCTCCACTTCCTCCTCAGAGAATGTTGAGGCGGAGAGCTCTGGTGATCCTGAAGGCTCCACTTCCTCCTCAGAGAATGTTGAGGCGGAGAGCTCTGGTGAGCCTGAAGGCTCCACTTCCTCCTCAGAGGAATTTGAGGCGGAGAGCTCTGGTGAGCCTGAAGGCTCCACTTCCTCCTCGGAGGCGAAGATCCCCCCAGAGTGCCGTACCCAATAGCTCCCATTTTTAATCAATCGGGATATTTTTTTATTGAAAAACATGTCTAAAAAGCAGCTTTTTTTTAAATATTTTAGATAAAACTTTTTTTGTTTGTGTGTTTTCTATAGAAGACCAGGGGGGTGGGATAAGAAAAAAATTCTACTTTTAAATCTATTATTTCAGTCTTTTAAATGTGAAAGAAGAAGAAAGCGGAGGCGGGGTGGTACCGATTGGAGGGGAGTTGAAGGACCATTCCAAGTTTTGATTTGGGATGTGTGTTTGTGTTTTTGGTTTGTTTTTTTTCTCATTGTTTAACCTGAAGTTATAATTTTATTATAATTATGGATGTTTATTTAAATCCAATAAATATTTGTTGGTACTCTGTTTTGCTGTTTTTATTTTTGCAAATACACTTTTTTTTTTAATAAAACATCATTTTTATGAAATTAAAAAAATGTCTAAAAATAAAAATATCACATTTTAATATTTGAACTTAAACACTTTGAAAATTTTTAATGATTTGGTTGCATTTTAATTGTAATTTTGAATAAATTAGAAAAAAAAAAGGGCTTATTATCTATTCAAACTCCAGTCCTCAAGGGTCCATGTCCTGAAAGTTTTCCATGTGTTCTTGGTTCAAAACATCTGATGCCCATAAAGTGAAATCAATAACTAGTAAAATTTGTCACTCTTGACTCAATAACCTGGATCAGTTGTGTAGATACAAGAACCCAGGAAACCGACCCTGCAGGACTGGAGTCAGACACCCCTGAATTAAAGACTGATATAGCTCAGGGATAATGAAGATTTTTTCTCTCCTTGCAATATTAAATTTTAAACCATGGCGGTCAGAAACCATTGATACCAAGAGTTTATTTTCTAATTATACATTCAATTAAATCATAAAGACACCTGTCACACAGAGAGTGCACTTTCATTTACAAGTATCTTTAAAATACCAGAGCAGCTCCTCAGCCTCTAGGTCAGGGGTGTCTGACTCCAGTCCTGGAGGGTCGGTATCCTGAAGGTTTTCTGGGTTCTTGTATCTACACACCTGATCCAGGTTATTGAGTCAATGTGACATTTTATTGACTGATTTCACTTTCTGTGCATCAGGTGTGTTGAACCAGAAACACATGGAAGACTGTGAGGACACCGGCCCTCCAGGACCGGAGTTTGACCCCCTGTTCTAGGGCCTTGCAGGGGGTCATGGGAGTTACTCCTGCTTCGTTCCAGATCAAATCTCCACTTGTTTCCTTTTCTCACTGTATGTCACACAGTGAGACTGTATACCCCCTGCAGGTCAGGGACAGGAACATGCCCCAAGTTTAGGGATCTCGAGGTCTTGTCCACGAGTGGGGGAACGATGGAGCAAGAGATCGACAGGCGGATCGGTGCAGCGTCAGCAATAACTAGGACGCTGCATCGGTCCATCGTGGTACAGAAAGAGCTGAGCCGAAAAGCAAAGCTCTCGATTTACAAGTCGATCTACATTTCAACCCTCACCCATGGTCACCAGCTGTGGGTGGTGACGGAAAAAACAAGATCGCGGATACAAGCGGCCGAAAAGAGCTTCCTCTACAGGGTGGCTGGGCTCTCACTCAGAGATCAGTTGAGGAATTCTGCCATCGAGGAGGAGCTCGGTGCCGAAGCGCTGCTCCTCGAAGTCAAGAGAAGCTAGATGGGGTTGTTCGGGCATCTTGTCAGGATGCCCCCGAGCGTCTCGCTGGTGAGGTGTTTCGGGTACGTCCCACTGGGAGGAGACCAAGAGACAGAGTCCGGACGTGCTGGAGAGACTATGTCTCACAGCTGGCTGGAGAACGACACGGGAACCTTCCAGGTGAGCTGGAGCAGCGTTTTTAGATCACCAGGTGTGCCGTGGGAAATGATCCTCTATGGTGAACGCGATCTACCAGTAACTCCCAAAGATTGTTTTGGTTGAATTCACGGTGTTTGTGTAAAAAGGATGGATTGAAGTGTTTTTATTTGTTTTTTAGTATAAAATCTTATCATTTTATTTAAAGAGGCGGGGCTTGTGTGAAAGGTTGTTTACTGTAACCATAGCAACCCACTCTTCTCTGTTTTGTTTTTGGATGCTGGTGTCCATCCCTTCCAAAAACTACCCCACCTACTGGATTCTCTACATGTTTTTGAGAAAAATTGGGTTTAATTTTAAACATAAAAATTGCGGATTCTAATTAAATCTCACATTTTCTGAAAGAAATGAAAGAGGAAAAGGTTTCTGTTGCATTCTGGGTAAATCCTCTGAGAGGCTCATTGTCTGAAACTAAACATGTTAAAATAGAAAATAAGGTGAGAAACTTTTAAAAGTTCTCATTATGACACATGGTTCTGTTCTGGGGTCTTCTGCTTGTCCGAAGCCAGGTCGTAGGGGCAACAGCCTCAGACGGGATGCCCAGGCTTTTTCACCCCAGCTGCATCCTCCAGCTCACCCAGGAGGATCTTGATGTGTTCCCTAATACGCTGTGAGACATAGTCTCTCCGTCGGGCTCAACTAGTGGAAGCATCCTAACCAGATGCCCGAACCACCCCATCTGGCTCCTCCAGACCCAGAGGAGCAAGAGCTCTTCTCAGGGCTCGTTATGGTGGCAAACTAATACATCTTTAACCCAATCTTCAAAGTTTTTGAACTTGTAAATCTATCATGCGTGTTTATTTGATAGTTTTGCACCAATCTGTGATGGTCTGATGTTGATGGGAGTTGAAAGAGACTCAAAAATTATTTATTGAGGAATAAATAAAGATGATGATGATGTCATCAAAGATGGCTGCAGCTGTGATTTTTCTGCTCAGAGTTGCCCTTTAATCTAACAAAAATCCACAGAAATCAATATAATCTAACTGGAATATGACAGTACTACTTCCATAGTCATGTTTCTAGATTAATCTCTGGAGATATTGTTTCAACAATTAACAAAGAGAGAGGACTTTTGAGAGCACCTGAAGAAAGGCTAACTCAGACCTGCACCTGACTACTTCTGTGTAGCCCTTTTAAAGGTACCTTGGATCTTACTTTGTGGCTTTAAACACTGACTAAATGCCGACTGTTTAAAAAAAGATGGCAGTGGAATTTGAAGAAATAAAAAAGTCTCTGAACTTCATGAGTCAGGAGATTAGTAAGATTGGACAACAACAAGCAACTCTAATTAAACTTATGGAGGAAGTAAAGGAATTGAAAGAAAAAAATGATTGAAAAAGACAAAAAAATTGAACTTCTAGAAATGAGAATTGATAACATGGAACAACAATCTCTGGTTAGAGATGTTGTCATCACTGGGCTTGATTTAAAGTACAGAAGCTATGCAAGAGCAGCAGCACAGCTAAATGAAGGTTCAGATGCTCCTGTTCAAGAACTACAAACATTGGAAAATCAACTCCTGGACTTCTTCAGCAGCAAAAATATCAGCCTCAATAAAGACAATGTGTCCATTTGCTACACATTTCCCGAAAAGGACCCTAAAAACAAGCCTGTTATTGTGATGCAGCTAACTAGCATCAAGCACAAGATTGAGTTACTAAGAAAATCAAAGAACCTGAGAGGTACTGGCATCTACTAAAATGAACCCTATAACGCCAAACGTATCATATTTGATACGCAATTTTTTATCATTATTAATTATTAATTTATTATTTTTATTTTTATTATTATTATTTAATTATTTTTCCAAAAAATTAGAATTTTCTGACATTTATTTCTTTGGGTGGGCTTTATAGGGTTAACCAAGAAAAATGGGGACATTTTTAAGTATGGACGTCTACTGAGGAAACAACAGAAAATCCAGTCTACGTGGACAAGAAATGGAAAAATCTACATAAAGTTAAACGAACAAGGAAAACCCATAATGATAAAAGGCCTTATAGAATTAGAGAATAATAAATGAACTGGATCATTACCTCAATCATAAGGACTGTTTGGTATGTTGAAATGATTTTTTATTTTGAAAAGGATCGTATAATTTAAATACTTATGAAGAGTTTATGTTATTTATTTATAAATGTTGACTCTGATAAGTGATCATTTAAATTTATCTGATGAAGATGAAAACATATTGGAGAATGAAGATGATGTTGAAAAAGGCCTTTGTGAGCAAGATTTAAGTTATTTTTAAAAAATGATGTAAAAAATACTGATTTTGATATAGATATTGATCCAGAAACTCATATATTAAATTTAAAAAATATGAATGCTTCCTATTATTCAGAAGATCAATTGATTCAGTTAAATTTGACAGGATTTTCAATCATTCATTTTAATAGTAGAAGTCTTAGAAAAAATTTTGAAGCGATCAAAACATGTTTAAAATCATCAACATGTACATTTCAAGTTGTTGCCATTACAGAGACTTGGTTAACTGATGAAGAAAGTGAAAGATTTATGTTAGATGGATATGATTTATATTATGTAAATAGAAAAAATAAAAAAGGTGGTGGTGTTTATGTCCAAAAAGAATACTGGTGTGAAATGATAGACAGTTCAGTTATTGATGATGTTTTGGAGAGTTTGACTATACAAAAAAAAAAGAAAAAGAAATAAAGAACAAAGTATATTTATATGTTGTATTTACAGGACACCAGGAGGACATATTGATCATTTTATTAATTTATTACCAACATTATTAGAGAAATTGAGTAATAAGAAGTCTGTCGTTGTTTGTGGTGACTTCAATATTGATTTATTAAAATGGAAGGTACATGAGTTAACTAGTGATTTTATAAATGAGATGTTTGGTTATGGATTAAGACCGATTATTGATAAACCAACACGAATAAGTGGTCATAGTGTTACACTCATAGATAATATTTTCACAAATATTTATAAAACCACAACAAGTGGAATATTGTTAAGTGATATTAGTGATCATTTTCCTGTGTTTATAAATAGTCAAATGATAAAACAAAAAAAAATCATAAGAATCAATATATAAGTTTTTAAGACTCAGGAAACCTGAAAACCTTGAAGCATTTAAAAATCATTTAACACAATGTTCTCGGGAAGATGTTTATGTTGAAAATCCAAATCAGGCATACCAGGCCTTTATGGTAAACTTTCAGAAACTATACAACTATTACTGTCCAATCATAATGTACAACCAAAAAACTAAACGTTTAAGAAAACCATGGATGACTTTTGGCCTAATAAAGGCCTGTCAAAAGAAGAAAGACCTGTATAAGAGGTATTCACAAAATAGAACCAGTGAAAATGAGAACGAGTATAAAAACTATCAAAATAAACTGACGTCTATTCTAAAAAAGCAGAGACAATTGTATTATAATAAAATTTTTGAGGATAGTAAAAATAATATTAAAAAGACATGGGATGTTATAAATCATGTATTAGCTGATCGATGCAAAAACACAGACTTCCCAAATTATTTTCAAAATGAGAAAAATATAAAAGTAGAAAACCTAGAGAGTATATCTAATGAATTTAATAATTATTTTATAGACATGGGACCAACTTTAGCTTAAAAAATTAATACTAGTAATATAAATTATGACAAGTATAAAATTAAAGAAACGGTAAATACAAGTGTAAAGTCGATGTTCCTATGTGGAGTAACCGAAATGGATGTAAAAAATATAGTTAAAGCATTTAAAAATAAAAAATCAACAGATATAAATCAAACTGATGTGATAATAATTAAAGAATTTATAGATCAAATTGCTCAACCGTTTACTCATTTGTGCAACCAATCTTTTTTATCATGGAGTTGTACCAGATGACATGAAAATGGCAAAAGTTATACCCATATTTAAAGGTGGTAACAAACATCTCATAGAAAATTACAGACCAATCTCACTTTTACCACAAATTTCAAAAATCTTGGAAAAGCTTTTTGTTAAACAGTTAGATAATTTTCTTGAAAAAAAATCAGTTAATTTCTCCACAACAGTTTGGGTTTAGAAAACCGTTAACAACTACCTACGCAGTGACGAACATGATTGAGGAGGTCAGTTCCTCTATGGACAGAGATGAATATGTAAATGGTATTTATATTTGGTGGTAGACGGTGGATCAGCGCTAGAGCGCTTGCCCGCGGAGACCACCGTCTAGCGTCCTTGGAGTACACACCTTGGAGAAGACAGCTAAGCCCCGCTTCTCCCATCATTGGCGCCGTCGAAGGGCAGCCTGCTGCGGTGTAAGGAGTGCAGCACACAAATTTCCCCGGTGAGGGATGAATAGAGTAATTCATTTATTTATTTTTTTATTTATATAGATTTAAAACGAGCATTTGATACTATAGATAATAAACAGTTACTAACAAAATTAGAAAAATATGGTATTAGAGGAACTGTACATTCCTGGATAAAAAGTTATTTAGAAAACAGAAAACAGTGTGTTGAAATAAACAATGTAAGATCAAACTTTAGATCGGTAACTTGTGGAATACCACAAGGATCTGTGAATGGACCAAAACTTTTTAATATATTCATTAATTATATATGTAATTGTTCAAATGTATTTAAATTTATTATGTTTGCCGATGACACAACAATAGTCTGTTCCGGGAAAAAAAACTCAAAGAATTACTGACCAACATTGAATGTGAACTACAACAGTTTAAAGTCTGGTTTGATTCAAATAAGTTATCACTTAATATAGCAAAAACAAAATATATGATTTTTGTACGTGAATATATGATCAGTTTGAATGTTTAAATTGATGTGAAACAAACTCAGACTGTGTGTGTGTGTGTGTGTGTGTGTGTGTGTGTGTGCGCGCGTGCGTGCGTGTGTTCGTGCGTGTAAAATGATCTGTTATTCAGCAGAAATGTGATTAATGACTTCAACATAAAGCAAACACTCTTGCTTTCATTGAAATCATGTTTGAATCAGGTTAATTTGGTTAAATAAATGGTTGTACAACACACACACACACACAAACACACACACACACACAACTGTTCAATCTTGCATCATGTCACCAATTTTCCACTTGGATACCTCTGATTTAGTTTTATACACTGTTATGGGACTGTTTCATTTTAAAACATTTATGAAAGTATAAATTGGGGGTAAATTTATTCATAAAACATGTAAAGATGTGTGTTTTATTATTAAAAAATAAAGAAAAACAGAGATTCTAAACTTCTAGTTGAAATAAGCTTCAATAATTAGCCTTATTACAAACAGCTGCACAACTCAAACTTCCAGCATGTCGCCATTTTTTCAATATGGATGCTTTTAAAACAAACACCAGATTTACTTTTATACACTCATGTAGGACCGTTTTACTTTAATACTTTTATTAAAATATAAATTTGGGGTTAAATTTATTCATAAAACATGTAAAGATATTAATTTTTATTAAAACAGAAAGAAAATATGAGATTCTAAAATTTTTTTTTTTTTTTTTGATTATTTTGAATTACTCTATTCATCCCTCACCGGGGAAATTTGTTTGCTGCACTCCTTACACCGCAGCAGGCTGCCCTTCAACGGCGCCAATGGTGGGAGAAGTGGGGGCTAGGTGTCTTCTCCAAGGACCCTAGACGTGCTCTCCGTGGGACGCGAACCCGCGACCTTCCGGTCCGCGGGCGAACGCGCTAACCACGCGGCCACCGTCTCCACCTCCACCGTCGGCCACTAAAATCCACCTGAAACAAACTCCAATTATCTGCCTTGATACAGACAGCTGTGTGAGCCGTTTGATTGACAAGCGGCTTATCCAATCAAGTGGATAAAATATCTGTGGTCAGCGTGCTGTCCAATGAGAACAAACAAGAGGCGTGACGTTGAGCTGTCGTTCAAACCGAAGGTATAAATACATGTCAGTGAGTGGGAGGAGATTCTGTGCCAGTTTGTGTCAGTTCCTCGAAGAGAGAACATCGGATGTCTTCTTATAAATCCTGCAAATTAATCATAATTTACCATGCCAAAGAGGATCAAGGTGAGTAAAAATATCTTTTATTCTTTATTAATTAAAATGCTTGATTGTGGATCTCTGCTGGTTTTAAATCATTGGCTCTTAAAATGTTTGAAACTAGTTAAAAAGTGATCAAACACGTGGTGCTCTGGATTAAAGATTGGATTTATGAGATTCGTTAAGTAATTAATTCAAACTTAATGTTTCAAAGTGTTTTTTAATTCAAGATTTCTCTAAAAAACTGTTTTTTGTCTGCGTTAATTGTCATGCTCTGGAGGAAAATGTCTCTAGAAATCCACGTTTTCACTCAAATTAATCACATTTTTTAACTGAATTTGGATTTAATTCAGTAAATTATTCTTTTTTATTTTTTTATGAATTGATTGTAAAAAAGAAATGTCAAGTTTTAAGCGTGTTTAATTTCAAATATGGAGGACTTAATTGCCGTCTCTGCAAAGCCAGGTGTGTGCGCGCGTGTCTGTGCGCGTGCGTGTGGCCGGTTTCAATTAAATCCTGGTTTGAAATAAAGTTTTTAATTAAAACTTAATGTTTCAAAGTGTTTTTTTTAAGTCACGATTTCTCTAAATAAAATGTTTTTTTTCTGTGTTATGCTCTGGAGGAAAATGTCTCCAGAAATCCATGTTTTCACTCAAAATTAATCACATTTTTAACTGAATCTGTTTATTAATTTAGATTTTTTTTTCAGCAAATGATTTTTTTTGGATTGATTGTAAAAATGTCTTTTTTTTTTCTTTCCAATAAATGTAAAGTTTTGAGCGTGTTTAGAATCAAATATGTAGGACTTGATTGTCATCTCTTCAAAGCCGTGTGTGTGTGTGCGTGTGTGTGTTTTTCAAATTAACGTCAGGAAGTGTGAATTTTCTTGATTTCTTTTCTAATGAATTGATTGTAAGGCGAACTTTGAAATCCTGGTTTGAGGGTTGCTGAAAAGCGACACCTTGTGGAAGTTAAGGAATTGCTTTTGAAAATTGTTAATTTAAATATTTTATTCGTTTTTCATTAGGAAAAAAAGATTTAAAGGATTCATCCATGTTATTTTTTAGAAAAATAAAACACTGAATAAAACATTTAAAAAAAATGTATATAGTTAAAATTTCAATTTTTACTGAAGATATTTAAATATTAAAAAATGTTTTGATGATCAACTAATTTATTTTTCTTGTTTTTCAGTCTGCCAGAGATGCAGCAAAAGACTCCAAGGTAAGAATCCGTCCCGTCTACCGACGTCTCTTTTTAATATTTCTGTATTTGATGCTCAGCCTGAAGCAGCGATGCCCCATGTTGTCAATTTATTTCCTTGTTTCTTTACTTTCTTGCAGCCCAAGAGACGACGCTCACAGCGTCTGATGAATGTAAGTATGACTAAGTCTGAATCTAAATATCATACATGATGGATCTAATAATCTTATTTTGTGACAGAAACCCTCCCCAGCGAGGCTCTTGGCTAAACCCTGGGCTAAGCTTGTGTTTACGCCCAAGGTTTTTAAACTTTTCTGAACATTGTTTTCTAATTTTGATTGATTTTGTTGTTTTTGCTTCTTGCCAAGCTTCAAGAGATGGGACCAGTGAGTCCTACTGCAAAAGGCGACTTGAAACGCCAAAATGTTAAGATGTCTAAAAAGGTAAAAACTGCACATTAAACAATGATGCTGATTAAATATTTATATAGAACTTGCTAAACTTTTTTTTTTTTTTTTGTGATTTCTCAAATAAAAAAGAAGTTTGCTGTGTTGATTGTCATGCTGAAAGTTTCTCTGGAGGAAAATGTCTCCAGAAATCCACGTTTTACCCCAAATTAATCACATTTTTAACTGAATCTGTTTATTCATTTGGATTTTATTCAGCAAATGATTTTTTTTTTTATGGATTGATTGTAAAAAAAAAAAAATGTCATTTTCTTAAAAAATGAAGTTTTGAGTGTGTTTAGAATCAAATATGGGGGACTTGATTGTAATCTCTTCAAAGCCAGGTGCGTGCGTGCGTGCGTGGGGTTTAGGTTATACAATGGCGTTGCTCCTGTTGCTGGGGATTCTGGTATATTCTGCTAGCACACGGAGTATTTGATTTTCAAAATAATGTCAGGAAGTGTGAATTTTCTTGATTTCTTTTCTAATTAATGGATTTTAAGGCGAACTTTGAAATCCTGGTTTGAGGGTTGCTGAAAAGCAACACCTTGTGGAAGTTAAGGAATTGCTTTTGAAATTTAATTTAAATATTTTATTAGTTTTTCATTAGAAAAAAAGATTTAAGGGATTCATCCATGTTATTTTTTAAAAAATAAACACTGAATAAAACATTTTTAAAAAATGTATATAGTTAAAATTTCAATTTTTACTGAAGATATTTAAATATTAAAAATGTTTTGATGATCAACTAATTTATTTTTCTTGTTTTTCAGTCTGCCAGAGATGCAGCAAAAGACTCCAAGGTAAGAATCTGTCCCGTCTACCGACGTCTCTTTTTAATATTTCTGTATTTGATGCTCAGCCTGAAGCAGCGATGCCCCATGTTGTCAATTTATTTCCTTGTTTCTTTACTTTCTTGCAGCCTAAGAGACGACGCTCACAGCGTCTGATGAATGTAAGTATGACTAAGTCTGAATCTAAATATCATACATGATGGATCTAATAATCTTATTTTGTGACAGAAACCCTCCCCAGCGAGGCTCTTGGCTAAACCCTGGGCTAAGCTTGTGTTTACGCCCAAGGTTTTTAAACTTTTCTGAACATTGTTTTCTAATTTTGATTGATTTTGTTGTTTTTGCTTCTTGCCAAGCTTCAAGAGATGGGACCAGTGAGTCCTACTGCAAAAGGCGACTTGAAACGCCAAAATGTTAAGATGTCTAAAAAGGTAAAAACTGCACATTAAACAATGATGCTGATTAAATATTTATATAGAACTTGCTAAACTTTTTTTTTTTTTTTTTTTTTTGTGATTTCTCAAATAAAAAAGAAGTTTGTTGTTAATTAATTTTAGTTTGCTGTGTTGATTGTCATGCTGAAAGTTTCTCTGGAGGAAAATGTCTCCAGAAATCCACGTTTTACCCCAAATTAATCACATTTTTAACTGAATCTGTTTATTCATTTGGATTTTATTCAGCAAATGATTTTTTTTTATGGATTGATTGTAAAAAAAAAAATGTCATTTTCTTAAAAAATGAAGTTTTGAGTGTGTTTAGAATCAAATATGGGGGACTTGATTGTAATCTCTTCAAAGCCAGGTGCGTGCGTGCGTGCGTGGGGTTTAGGTTATACAATGGCGTTGCTCCTGTTGCTGGGGATTCTGGTATATTCTGCTAGCACACGGAGTATTTGATTTTCAAAATAATGTCAGGAAGTGTGAATTTTCTTGATTTCTTTTCTAATTAATGGATTTTAAGGCGAACTTTGAAATCCTGGTTTGAGGGTTGCTGAAAAGCAACACCTTGTGGAAGTTAAGGAATTGCTTTTGAAATTTAATTTAAATATTTTATTAGTTTTTCATTAGAAAAAAAGATTTAAGGGATTCATCCATGTTATTTTTTAAAAAATAAACACTGAATAAAACATTTTTAAAAAATGTATATAGTTAAAATTTCAATTTTTACTGAAGATATTTAAATATTAAAAATGTTTTGATGATCAACTAATTTATTTTTCTTGTTTTTCAGTCTGCCGGAGATGCAGCAAAAGACTCCAAGGTAAGAATCAGTCCCGTCTACCGACGTCTCTTTTTAATATTTCTGTATTTGATGCTCAGCCTGAAGCAGCGATGCCCCATGTTGTCAATTTATTTCCTTGTTTCTTTACTTTCTTGCAGCCCAAGAGACGACGCTCACAGCGTCTGATGAATGTAAGTATGACTAAGTCTGAATCTAAATATCATACATGATGGATGTAATAATCTTATTTTGTGACAGAAACCCTCCCCAGCGAGGCTCTTGGCTAAACCCTGGGCTAAGCTTGTGTTTACGCCCAAGGTTTTTAAACTTTTCTGAACATTGTTTTCTAATTTTGATTGATTTTGTTGTTTTTGCTTCTTGCCAAGCTTCAAGAGATGGGACCAGTGAGTCCTACTGCAAAAGGCGACTTGAAACGCCAAAATGTTAAGATGTCTAAAAAGGTAAAAACTGCACATTAAACAATGATGCTGATTAAATATTTATATAGAACTTGCTAAACTTTTTTTTTTTTTGTGATTTCTCAAATAAAAAAGAAGTTTGTTGTTAATTAATTTTAGTTTGCTGTGTTGATTGTCATGCTGAAAGTTTCTCTGGAGGAAAATGTCTCCAGAAATCCACGTTTTACCCCAAATTAATCACATTTTTAACTGAATCTGTTTATTCATTTGGATTTTATTCAGCAAATGATTTTTTTTTTTATGGATTGATTGTAAAAAAAAATGTCATTTTCTTAAAAAATGAAGTTTTGAGTGTGTTTAGAATCAAATATGGGGGACTTGATTGTAATCTCTTCAAAGCCAGGTGCGTGCGTGCGTGGGGTTTAGGTTATACAATGGCGTTGCTCCTGTTGCTGGGGATTCTGGTATATTCTGCTAGCACACGGAGTGTTTGATTTTCAAAATAACGTCAGGAAGTGTGAATTTTCTTGATTTCTTTTCTAATTAATGGATTTTAAGGCGAACTTTGAAATCCTGGTTTGAGGGTTGCTGAAAAGCAACACCTTGTGGAAGTTAAGGAATTGCTTTTGAAATTTAATTTAAATATTTTATTAGTTTTTCATTAGAAAAAAAGATTTAAGGGATTCATCCATGTTATTTTTTAAAAAATAAACACTGAATAAAACTTTTTTTAAAAATTTATATAGTTAAAATTTCAATTTTTACTGAAGATATTTAAATATTAAAAATGTTTCAGGGAATTGCTCCTAAAAGTTTTTTAATTTGAATATTTTATTCGTTTTTCATTAGAAAAAGATTTAAGTGAATCATCCACGTTATGTTTTAGGAAAAAAAAAATCACTGAAACTTTTTTAAAAAAATAATGTATTTTTAATTTTTACTAAAGCTATTTAAATACTAATCAATATTATGATGATTAACTAATTTATTTTTCTTGTTTTTCAGTCTGCCGGGGATGGAGCAATACACTCCACGGTAAGAATCAGTCCCGTCTACCAACGTCTCTTTAATATTTCTGTATTTGATGCTCAGCCCGAAGCAGCGAAGCCCCATGTTGTCCCTTTATTTTATTTTCTTGTTTCTTTACTTTCTTGCAGCCTAAGAGACGACTCTCGTTTCAACTCATGGGCGTAAGTATGACTAAGTCTGAATATAAATATCATACATGATGGATCTAATAAGCTTATTTTTTTACAGAAACCCCCCCCAGCGAGAGTTTTGTTTAAACCGAAAGAGAAGCTTGTTCGCATGTCCACGGTAAGTTCTTTTTTTTTTTTTTTTTTTTTTTTTTAAACTTAACTGAACATTGTTTTCTAATTTTGATCGATTTCATTGTCTTTGCTTCTTGTTTGCAGAGAAGTCATGTAACAAAGGTGGAGAAGGCTAAACTTCCAGAGAGAAGTCCTGTGGCAAATGACAGGGGCAACCTCCAGGATGTTGAGCTTTTGCCAGAGGTAAAAGCCTGGACGTCAAACAATGATGCTGCTTAAATATTTACATAGAACTTGCTAATCTTTTTCATTTTTTTTTCTCTGCTTTCCAGATGCTACAGTTACTTCCAACAGCTACAACTCCTGACACGGAGGAGGAGCTGGATGACTCTGGAGAAGAGGGACCCGAAGCGGAGGCATCTATGGAAGCAAATTCTTCTGACCAAGAATCTGAGCCACAGGAAGCAGAGTCCGTTGCTTCCTTCGAGGAAGACGCTGACACCTTGGGAGAACCTGAAGACTTTGCGTCTTCCTCGGAGGAAGTTGAGGCGGAGAAATCGGAGCCTGAAGGCTGCATTTCAACTGACGAGGAAGTTCAGGTGAATTTTTCTGGTATGCCGGAACGATCCCCTACGTTGGTGGAGAAGGCCGAGAGGCCTGCGGAGAAAGATACCCCCCCTGAGTGCCGAACACAGTAACCATTTTTAATACCATACCAATAATGTCATGGGATTTTTTTTTTTATTATTGAATTTTTTTCTAAAACACAGCTTTTTTAATATTTCTGATAAAGCTTTTTTTTGTTTGTTTGTTTGTTTATAGAAGACCAGGGGGGTGGGATAAAAAAAAAAAGTACGTTTGAATTGATCATTTTAAAAGAAGATCTTTTAAAAGAAGAGGGAGGTGGGGGTGTGGTACCGAAAGGAGGGGAGATGATGGACCATTTAAAAAATTGATTTGGGATGTGTTTGTCTTTGGGGTTTTTTTTCTTATTTTTTTTAAAACTATTTTATTTCTATTTTTTTTTTCTTTTGAAATCCAATAAATTGTTTGTTGGTTCTTTGTTTTGCTGTTTTTATTTTTGCAAATACACATTATTTTTAATAAAACATTATTTTTATAAGATAAAAATGATATCTCTAAAAATAAAAGTAACATGTTTTAATATTTGAATTTAAAAAAATTACAAAGTTTTTATGATTTGATTGAATTTTAATTGTAATTTTGATTAAAGTTAAAAGTATGAATTAAAAAAAAAAAAAAAAAAGACTAATGACCCAATTAAAGCAGTTGGGGTCAAACTCCAGTCCTCAAGGGTCCATGTCCTGAAAGTTTTCCACGTGTTCTTGGTTCAAAACATCTGATGCCCATAAAGTGAAATCAATAGTTAATAAAATTTGTCACATTGACTCAATAACCTGGATCAGTTGTGTAGATACAAGAACCCGGAAAACCTTCAGGACACCGACCCTCCAGGACTGGAGTCAGACACCCCTGAATTAAAAACTCCCAGGGATGCTGAAGTTTTTTTCTCCATGCAATATTAAATTTTAAACCATGGCGGTCAGAAACCGATGATACCATGAGTTTTTTTTTCTAATTATACATTCAATTAAATCATAAACACACCTGTCACACTGAGAGTGCACATTTGTTCACAAGTATCTTTAAAACACCAGAGCAGCTCCACAGCCTCTAGGTCAAGGGTGTCTGACTCCAGTCCTGGAGGGTTGGTATCCTGAAGGTTTTCTGGGTTCTTTTATCTACACACCTGATCCAGGTTATTGAGTCAATGTGACAAATTTTATTGACTGATTTCACTTTCTGTGCATCAGGTGTGTTGAACCAGAAACACATGGAAAACCATCATATAGTGAGACTGTATACCCCCTGCAGGTCAGGGTCCTGCCCCAAGTGGAGGAGTTTAAGTATCTCGTGGTCTTGTCCACGAGTGGGGGAACGACAGGTGGATCAGTCAGCAATAACTAGGACGCTGCATCGGTCTGTCGTGGTAAAGAGAGAGCTGGGCTGAAAAGCAAAGCTCTCGATTTACAAGTCGATCTACGTTCCCACCCTCACCTAGCCGGTGACCGAAAAAACAAGATCGCGGATACAAGTGGCCAAAAAGAGCTTCCTCTGTAGGAATCGTGGGTTCTCAATCAGAGATCAGGTGAGGAGTTTTGCCATCTGGGAGGAGCTCGGTGTCGAGCCGCTCCTCTTCCAGGTCGAGAGAAGCTAGATGTGGTGGTTCGGGCATCTGGTCAGGATGCCCACCAAGTGCCTCACTGGTGAGGTGTTTCACGTCATCATGGTGAACGCGATCTACCAGTTACTCCCAAAGATTGTTTTGGTTGAATTCACGGTGTTTGTGTAAAAAGGATGGATTGAAGTGTTTTATTTGTTTTTTAGTATAAAATCTTATAATTTTATTTAAAGAGGCGGGGCTTGTGTGAAAGGTTGTTTACTGTAACCATAGCAACCCACTCTTCTCTGATTTGTTGTTGGATACTGGTGTCCATCCCTTCCAAAAATTACCCTATCTACTGGATTCTCTACATGTTTTTGAGAAAATTTGGGTTTCATTTTAAACATAAAAATTGTGGATTCTAATTAAATCTCACATTTTCTGAAAGAAATGAAAGAGGAAAAGGTTTCTGTTGCATTCTGGGTAAATCCTCTGAGAGGCTCATTGTCTGAAACTAAACATGTTAAAATAGAAAATAAGGTGAGAAACTTTTAAAAGTTCTCATTATGATACATGGTTCTGTTCTGTCGTTTTCTGCTTATCAGGGGCCGGGTCGTGGGGGCAACAGCCTCAGACAGGAAGCCCAGGCTTCTCTCACCCCAGCTGCATCCTCCAGCTCTCCTGGAGGAGGAGGGGCTCAATACCAAGCTCCTCCTGGATGGCAGGTCTCCTCACCTGATCTCTGAGTGAGAGCCCAGCCACCCTGCAGAGGAAGCTCATTTCGGCCGCTTGTATCCATGTTCTCATTCTTTCGGTCACCAATAGGTGAGGGTGGGGACGTAGATCAACTCTTAAATTGAGAGCTCCGCTTTTTTCTGCCATTTATTGAGTAAAAATAGCAGAATTGGATTTTTTTCTGATTCATATTAGTTCTTCTGTTGACAAAATCTCCATTGAAACAGAGAAAGTCTCAAAATAAGAAAAAATAAAGATGACTTCTACAACTTGATCACAACTTTTTGGCAGATGGACTTCAGTAAAAGTCAGTGGTGGATGAAGTACTCACTTTTTGTACTTAAGTAAAAGTACAGATAATTAGGCAAAAAATTTACTTAAGTAAAAGTATCAATAAAAAAATCTACTTAAGTAAAAGTATAAAAGTAGTTTGTGTAAATTGTACTTTTTAAGTAAAAAGTAAAAGTATTCTATCATAATTCAAATATTATTTTTTGTGCCAAAGGGCGTCACCATGGTAACCAGGATAAATACTCTGCAGGGGTGTGACACCCCTCTCCCGCCTCTTTTGGTCCACAAAATAAATAAATAAATAAAATAAAAGGAAAGCTTGACAAGTCAAGCTGTCCCCTACAAGGGCCAGTGAATGGGCTCCAAAATGGAGGAAAATGACACTTATTTTTTAAAATGTTTTGGGGGGGAGGCCCCCAGTCACCCTCTATTGGCTTTGTCAAAGCCCCACCCCCCTTTGGAAAATTCTAGATCCGCCCCTGCTTTGTGTAATGATGGCTCAACTTTTTATTTAGAAGTAAACACAACGAACAACAATCTTCTGACTCTTTTTAATTTGTACTAAAATGTTTCTCGATTCATGACTTCTTCTCCCGATCAACTGCTTCTTTTGATTTTGGCGATGCGGCTTCAAGATGCACTAAAAAACCTGTGTATTTTTCAAATTCCTGAACGAAAATGTAACGAAAAATGTAAAACACACTTTTAAAAAATAGCGAAGTAAAAGTACAGATATTTGCTCTAAAATTGTAGTGAAGTAAAAGTAAAAGTACCGGTCTTAAATTTTACTTAAGTAAAGTACAGATACACATTTTTTTTACTGAAGTACAGTAACGAAGTACATTTACTTCGTTACGTTCCACCACTGGTAAAAGTACGGACACAACTGATTCTGTTTGTTAAAAAAAATTATATAAATATATATATATATATATAAACATGTTTTTTCTTAAAGATTTTTGCTTTTTTTCATTTCTTTTTAATCATTTTAAAAATAAATAAATAAAATAAAAGAATTACTCTATTCATCCCTCACCGGGGAAATTTGTGTGCTGCACTCCTTATACCGCAGCAGGCTGCCCTTCGACGGCGCCAATGGTGGGAGAAGCGGGGGTTAGGTGTCTTCTCCAAGGACCCTAGACAAAAAAAGCAAACTTTATTCAAATATATTAAAAGAACAGAATTTAAAATAAAAAATAACAGAACTTTCTGTTCAAGTAAGGTGGATCAAATACATGTGAAAATAAAACATGTACTAATAAAACATATTCATGTACTGGTATGTGATATCTTTTATATGTGTGTGTGTGTGTGTGTGTGTGTGTGTGTGTGTGTGTGTGTGTGTGTGTGTGTGTGTGTGTGTGTGTGTGTGTTTGTAAAATGTGCGTCCCCCCCAAGTCCCCCCACACACACACACACAGTTCTTTATTTCACCACCAGTTGCCCCTGACTGTTAGAGAGGAGGAGGAGATTCAGTTCCAGTTTGTGTCAGACCCTCGAGGAGTGAACATCAGAATTATTCTGCTCTCTCCAAACCATCTAACAGAGACACGCTTGATTGTCTTCATTTAAAATATTGCAAATAAATAATCATAATTGACCATGTCGAAGAGGATCAAGGTGAGTAAAAATATCTTTTATTCTTTATTAATTAAAATGTTTGATTGTGGATCTCTGCTGGTTTTAAATCATTAGCTTTTAAAATGTTTGAAACTAGTTAAAAAGTGATCAAAACACGTGGTGCTCTGGATTAAAGATTGGATTGATGAGATTCAGTGATTAATTATCAGAGATCTGTGTTTTCTTGAAGCATCCATGCGATCCGCTGAAATATCAAATAAATCCTGATTTAAGTTAAGTTTTTAATTCAAACTTAATGTTTCAAAGTTTTTTTTAAGTCACGATTTCTCTAAAAAAAAATAAGTTTGCGGTTAATTGGCATGTGACAGCACGGTGGCGCAGTGGGTAGCACAGTGGCCTCACAGCAAGAAGGTCGTGGGTTCGAGTCCCGGGTGGGGACGAGGCTTGGAACACTGTCCTTTCTGTGTTGAGTTTGCATGTTCTCCTATTTGCGTGGGTTTCCTCCGGTTTCCTCTCACCCTCCAAAGACATGCATGCTGGGTTGATTGGCCTAGCGTGTGTGCCAAAGACATGCATGCATGCGTGCGTGCGTGTGTTCGGGATGTACCCTGCCCTTCCTTAAATTAGCCGGGATGGGCTCCGGCCACCCCGAAAGGGACAGACGGTCAAGAAGATGACTAATTGACATGTTGGAAGTGAACTGAATCTGTTTATTCATTTGGATTTTATTCAGCAAATGATTTTTTTCTATGGATTGATTGTAAAAAAAAAAATGTCATTTATTTTTAAATAAATGTGAAGATGTGGGCGTGTTTAATATCGAATAGTGGTTGATGGTATGGTTGATTTTCAAATTAACGTCAGGAAGTGTGAATTTTCTTTCTTTATTTTGTAATGAATGGATTTTAAGGCAACAGGACGAACTTTGAAATCCTGGTTTGAGGGTTGCTAAAAAGCGACACCTCGTGGAAGTTTAGGGAATTGCTCTTAAAAATTGTTAATTTAAATTTTTTTGTATGTTTTTCATTAGAAAAAAGATTTTAATGAATCATCCATGTTATTTTTTTTTTTAAATTAAACAAAACTTTGTTAATGATTTAAAATATATATATATAATTATAATTTCAAATGTTATTTATTTATACTTAAGATATTTAAATATTAATCAATATTATGATGATCAACTAATTTATTTTTTTTGTTTTTCAGTCTGCCGGAGATGGAGCAGAACACCCCACAGTAAGAATCGGTCCCGTCTACCAACGTCTCTTTTTAAAATTTCTGTATTTGATGCTCAGCCCGAAGCAGCAATGCCCCATGTTGTCCCTTTATTTTCTTTTGTTTCTTTACTTTCTTGCAGCCCAAGAGACGCTCGCTGCGTCTTATGGATGTAAGTATGACTAATTTTGAATCTAAATATCATACATGATGGATCTAATAATCTTAGTTTTTTTACAGAAACACTCCCCGGCGAAGCTCTTGGGTAAACCCCGGTTTAAGCTTGTGGTTGTACTCCAGGTAAATTCTTCTTTTTTTTTTACAAACTTTACTGAACATTGTTTTCTACTTTTGTTCAATTTTGTTGTTTTTGCTTCTTGTTTGCAGAGAATTCCTTTAAAACCAAAGGCGGAGATGGCCAAGCCTCAGGAG
Source organism: Neostethus bicornis (assembly GCA_902685375.1). NCBI lineage: Eukaryota > Metazoa > Chordata > Actinopteri > Atheriniformes > Phallostethidae > Neostethus > Neostethus bicornis. The sequence goes on along the minus strand of LR738555.1, from coordinate 27,608,832 downwards.
ATGGAAGCAAAAAGTCCTGCGGCGGACGGCGACGCTAAAATTCAGGATGTGGAAGTGTTAAAAGAGGTAAAAGCCTGGACGTCAAACAATGATGCTGCTTAAATATAAAATATAAAATAACTTGTTATTCTTTTTCATTTTTTTTTTCACTGCGTTCCAGTTGCCGGAAACTCGTCCCAAAACCACCACTGATAAGGAGGAGGAGCTGAATGACTCCGGGGAAGAAGGACACGAAATGGAGGCTTCGGAGCAAGCAGAGCCCGAGGCTGATGTGGAAGAAGACGCAGAGACCTCTAATTCCTCCGACCAGGAAGCTGAGGCTGACGCGAAGACCACTCTTGAGCCTGAAGCCTCTGCTTCCTCTGAGGAAGAAGCTGAGGTAGAGACCACTGGCGAGCCTGAAGGTTCTGCTTCTTCCGAGGAAGAAGCTGAGGCAGAGACCACTGGCGAGCCTGAAGGTTCTGCTACTTCCGAGGAAGAAGCTGAGGCAGAGACCACTGGCGAGCCTGAAGGTTCTGCTACTTCCGAGGAAGAAGCTGAGGCAGAGACCACTGGCGAGCCTGAAGGTTCTGCTACTTCCGAGGAAGAAGCTGAGGCAGAGACCACTGGCGAGCCCGAAGGTTCTGCTTCTTCCGAGGAAGAAGCTGAGGCAGAGACCACTGGCGAGCCCGAAGGTTCTTCTTCTTCCGAGGAAGAAGCTGAGGCAGAGACCACTGGCGAGCCCGAAGGTTCTGCTACTTCCGAGGAAGAAGCTGAGGCAGAGACCACTGGCGAGCCCGAAGGTTCTGCTTCTTCCGAGGAAGAAGCTGAGGCAGAGACCACTGGCGAGCCTGAAGGTTCTGCTACTTCCTCGGAAGAAGCTGAGGTAGAGACCACTGGCGAGCCTGAAGGCGCTGCTTCTTCCTCGGAAGAAGCTGAGGCAGAGACCACTGGCGAGCCTGAAGGTTCTGCTTCTTCCGAGGAAGAAGCTGAGGCAGAGACCACTGGCGAGCCCGAAGGTTCTTCTTCTTCCGAGGAAGAAGCTGAGGCAGAGACCACTGGCGAGCCCGAAGGTTCTTCTTCTTCCGAGGAAGAAGCTGAGGCAGAGACCACTGGCGAGCCCGAAGGTTCTTCTTCTTCTGAGGAAGAAGCTGAGGCAGAGACCACTGGCGAGCCTGAAGGCTCTGCTTCCGTCAAGTAGGAAGCTGAGGCCGATGCCAAGATGCCCGTGAAGGCTGAGACTTCCACCGAGGCAGAGACGCCGGCGAAGTTCCGTAACCAGTAACTCCCATTTCTAATCCATCAGGGGAAATTTTTTTTTTATCGACAAAATTTTCTAAAAAGCAGCTTTTTAAATATTTTATATATAGCTTCTTTTTTGTTTTCTATAGCATACCAGGGTGGTGGTATAAAAAAAAAAAAAATTACATTTAAATCTATCATTTCAGTGTTTTAAATGTGAAAGAAGAGGGAGGAAGGCGGAGGCGGGGTGGTACCGACTGGAGGAGAGTAGATGGAACATTCCAAATTTGAGAAGTGTGGATGTGTGTTTGTGGGTTTTTTTTTTTCTTATTTTTTAAAACTGGAATTATTATTTTATTTTAATTATATATGTGTTTGTTTAAATCCAATAAAAATTAGTTGGTACTTTGTTTTGCAGTTTTTATTTTGCAAATACACCTATTTTCTAATAAAACACCATGTTTATGAAACAAAAATGATATTTCTAAAAATGACACATTTTAATATTTGAATTTAAAACTTTTAATGATTTGCTTGCATTTTAATTGTAATTTTGAATAAAGTTAAAAGTTTAAATAATATAAATAAATAAATAAAAAAAAAGGACTGATTATCCATTTAAAGCAGAGATGTAACTCCAGTCCTCAAGGGTCCATGTCCTGAAAGTTTTCCATGTGTTCTTGGTTCAAAACATCTGATGCCCATAAAGTGAAATCAATAGTTAATAAAATTTATCATGGCTGTTGATTTCACTTTATGTGCATCAGTTGTTTTGAACCAGGAATGCAATTAAAACTGTGAGGACCCCATGTTCTAGGGCCTTGGAGGGGGTTATGGGAGTTTCTCCTGCTTCGTTCCAGATCAAATCACTTGTTTCCTTCTCTCACTATATATCATAAAGGATGGAGCAGGAAGTCGACAGGTGGATCGGTGTGGCGTTAGCAATAACTAGGACGCTGCATCGGTCTGTCGTGGTAAAGAAAGAGCTGAGCCGAAAAGCAAAGCTCTCGATTTACAAGTTGATCTACGTTCCCACCGTCACCTGTGGTCACCAGCTGTGGGTGGTGACCGAAAGAATGAGATCACGGATACAAGCGGACGAAATGCGCTTCCTCTGCAGGGTGGCTGGGCTCTCAATCGGAGATCGGATGAGGAATTCTGCCATCCGGGAGGAGCTTGGTGTCGAGCCGCTCCTCCTTCAGGTCGAGAGGAGCCAGATGCTTTCTGAGCGCCTCTCTGGTGAGGTGTTTCGGTTACGTCCCACTGGGAGAAGACCAAGAGGCAGACCCCAGACCCACTGGAGTCTGCCAGCTGGCCGTGGGAACGACTCGGGATCCTTCTGGGTGAGCTGGAGCAGGGTTTTTCAACCAGTGTTCCGCGGCACACTAGTGTACCTTGGCAGATCACCAGGTGTGCCGTGGGAAATGATCCTCTATGGTGAACGCGATCTACAAGTAACTCCCAAAGATTGTTTTGGTTGAATTCACGGTGTTTGTGTAAAAAGGATGGATTGAAGTGTTTTTATTTGTTTTTTAGTATAAAATCTTATCATTTTATTTAAAGAGGCGGGGCTTGTGTTAAAGGTTGTTTACTGTAACCATAGCAACCCACTCTTCTCTGATTTGTTGTTGGATACTGGTGTCCATCCCTTCCAAAAACTACCCCACCTACTGGATTCTCTACATGTTTTTGAGAAAATTTGGGTTTAATTTTAAACAGAAAAATTGTGGATTCTAATTAAATCTCACGTTTTTTCTCACATTGATTCTAATCCGTCGTCTTATGCTTATCCGGGGCCGGGTCACGGGGCCAACAGCGTCAGACGGGAAGCCCAGGCTTCTCTCACCCCAGCTGTATCCTACAGCTCATCTGGAAGGATCCCGAGTCGTTCCCCAGCCAGCTGTGACACAGAGTCTCTCCAGCGGGTCCGGGGTCTGCCCCTTGGTCTCCTCCCAGTGGGACGTGCCCAAAACACCTCACCAGCGAGGCACTCGGGAGCATCCTGACCAGATGCCGAACCACCCCATTTGGTTCCTCTCGACCTGGAGGAGGAGTGGCTCGACACTGAGCTCCTCCCGGATGGCAGAGCTCCTCACCCGATTTCTGAGTGAGAGCCCAGCCACGCAGCGGAGGAAGCTCATTTCGGCCGCTTGTATCTGCAATCTTCTTTTTATAGTCACCACCCATAGCTGGTGACCATAGATGAGGGTAGGAATGTAGATCGACTCTTAAATTGAGAGCTTTGCAGGCGGATCGGTGCGACGTCACCAATAACTAGTACGGTGCGTCAATCCGTCATGGTAAAGAAAGAGCTGGGCTGAAAAGCAAAGCTCTCAATTTACAAGTCGATCTACGTTCCCACCCTCATCTATGGTCACCAGCTGTGGGTGGTGACCGAAAGAATAAGATCGCGGGTACAAGCAGCCGAAATGAGCTTCCTCCACAGGGTGGCTAGGCTCTCACTCAGTGATTGGGTGAGGAGCTCTGCCATCCGGGAGGAGCTCGGTGTCGAGCCGCTCCTCCTCTAAGTCGAGAGAAGCTAGATGGGGTGGTTTGGGCATCTGGTCAAGTTGACTCCCGAGCGCCTCGCTGGTGAGGTGTTTCAGGCCCGTCCCACCGGGAGGAGACCAAGAGGTAGACCCCTGACCCACTGGAGAGACTATGTCTCACAGCTGGCCAGTGAACAATTTGGGATCCTTCCGGGTGAGCTGGAAGGATCCTTTCCTTCAATCGTTTTCCAAAAATATTTTTGTCTTGTTTTCACATGTAATTTTTTAAAAGTTTTGTTAAGTGATATTTTAACAAAAATACATGCCTTTCACTTTAGAGATGTTGTTTCCGCCCGGTTTCGCACCGGGGACCTTCCGTGTGTGAAATGAACGTGATAACCACTACACTACAGAAACCTGGAATGTTATGAGTACACGAATCCCTGGTGACAGGAATGACAGGGCCGACGTCAGGTCACACAGAAAGTAGAAATGATTGTTAGTGAGGAGGAGGATAATCTATTCTAGTTTGAGCTAGTTTCGCGTGAAGAAGTGATGAGTCGGTCGCGAACAAAACGGCTCTTAGAGCCAGCTCTTTGAAGTGAACGACGGGAGCCGGCTCCTGATTGGGAGAATTTACAGAAGAGAGCACTTCGTATTATTAGTGGGAGTGGTTACAGAGAGCACACAAATCCAATATATATCCAATTAAAAACATTAAAATTTAATGAACTGTTAGAATATAACCTTCTCAAAACTATGTATAAAGCTCATCAAGAGGTATTACCATATAGATTACAAAAACAATTAAAAAAAAAAGAAAGTCTGCAAAATTTAGGAGGAACTGATCTTTTTGTTAAATCACAGTTTAGAACCAAACCAAAACAAAGATGTGTTTCAATTCAAGGTGTTAATCTGTGGAACAACCTGGACAGTAAAATTAAAGCATCTAAGTCCATTCATTCATTTAAGAAAAGTGTGAAACAACTATTAATTGATAGATATATGTAGCAGAAAACTCTTTCTTGTTGTTGTTTGATGTTTTGTTTTTTGTGTGCATCACCCTGGTTGTACATTATACAGTTGTTGTTGCTAAGGGGCAGATATTATAAGCTTTTGCTTCTTTAGTAGAAAAAGTTTCAAAAAAGTCTTCTGGACAGTTTAATTCTTCAACGAGACGTTTCGACTTCCATCCGGAAATCATTTTCAATCTGAATGAAATGGACTGGAACCTGGATCCATTTATACTAACCTGAGTAACAGGTAAAAAAAGTGTAAGAAGGGCTCGACCAATGAGAATGTTCCTTAAGATGGCCGTGAATGGCTCCTATTGTAGCCACAGACCAGTAAACAAACCTATTATAAAAATGCTAAAAGCCTAGTGAAAAGAGAAACCTGCTAACGAGAGGCGTGAAACTGAGTCACGAGGTGTCATCTTTAGTCCATGGCTTCAAAAGGCTGCTATAGATACCGGGCAAAACGTATCTAACGCCTCCATTCCGATTCAGTGAGGGATTCTCTTTCATCACAAAAATGGCTTCTTTCACCCCTCTTTCAAACCAACCTTTCTCTCTACTTAGAATCTTCACCTCACTGTCCTCAAAAGTGTGTTTGGTGGATTTAAGATGCAGATGTACGGCAGACTGTGGACCACTAGAGGCTTCTCTTCTGTGTTGGTAAAGTCTTTTGTGGAGTGGTTGCTTTGTTTCCCCAATGTAGTTTTCTTTGCAGCTCCCTTCACTGCACCGGATCGAATAAACTACATTGCTTTGTTTTTCCGTAGGCATCTTGTCTTTAGGATGTACTAGTTTTTGACGTAATGTGTTGACCGGTTTAAAGAAAACCGGGATGTCATGTTGTCTGAAGATTCTCTGTAACTTCTCGGACAGTCCTGACACGTAGGGAATAGAGACTCCATTTTTTCTCTTCTCAGTTTTTGTTTCCCTCTTCTCATGTTTCTTGGACGCTCTCACCCTATTCAGGGCCCATTTGGGGTAGCCACAGACCGAGAGGGCTTTTCGGACATGCTGTGTCTCCTTCTCCTTAGCCTCTGTGCTCGTGGGTACCTCCTCCGCCCTGTGTTGTAAAGTTCTGATGACACCCAGTTTGTGTTGCAAAGGATGATTAGAGTCAAACTGTAGGTATTGGTCTGTGTGCGTGGGTTTCCTGTATACCTCCAGTTGCAAATTCCCGTCCTCCCCTATGATCACAGCACAGTCTAAAAAGGCCAACCGGTTGTCCTTGGAGTCTTCACGTGTAAACTTGATGTTCGGATCCACAATGTTGATGTGTGAAGTGAAGGCTTCCAGATCTTGCTTGTTGATCTTCACAAAAGTGTCATCAACATAGCGGAACCAGTGACTGGGTGGATTTCCTGGGAATGTGCTCAGGGCTTGCTTCTCAACCTCCTCCATGTAAAGATTAGCTACTATGGGGGACACTGGAGAGCCCATCGCACAGCCGTGGATTTGTCTGTAGAAACCACCACGAAACTGAAAGTAAGTGGAGTTGAGACAAATGTCCAACAGGTTGCAGATGTGTTCCGGAGTGGTGGGGAAGATTCTAAGTAGAGAGAAAGGTTGGTTTGAAAGAGGGGTGAAAGAAGCCATTTTTGTGATGAAAGAGAATCCCTCACTGAATCGGAATGGAGGCGTTAGATACGTTTTGCCCGGTATCTATAGCAGCCTTTTGAAGCCATGGACTAAAGATGACACCTCGTGACTCAGTTTCACGCCTCTCGTTAGCAGGTTTCTCTTTTCACTAGGCTTTTAGCATTTTTATAATAGGTTTGTTTACTGGTCTGTGGCTACAATAGGAGCCATTCACGGCCATCTTAAGGAACATTCTCATTGGTCGAGCCCTTCTTACACTTTTTTTACCTGTTACTCAGGTTAGTATAAATGGATCCAGGTTCCAGTCCATTTCATTCAGATTGAAAATGATTTCCGGATGGAAGTCGAAACGTCTCGTTGAAGAATTAAACTGTCCAGAAGACTTTTTTGAAACTTTTTCTACTATGGATCACTCCTGGATGAATGAGGGACTACACGGATCTTTTGCTTCTTTCTGTACACTTTCATTCATAATTTCTTTTACTGAAGACCTTTTTTTTTAGATGCGTTTGTTCTTTTGTTTTGAATGAAATGAAACAAAAAATAAATAAAAAAATAAAAAAAATGTTCTGTCTGTTCATTTTAAATTTGTTTAAAAAGCTGAAAATTTCAAATTGTTCAAAGTTGAATTGTAAATTCTAGATTTTTTTTATTTCTACATTTTCTTATAAATTTTGTATAAATTTTTATATTTTTTATGGTAAGTAATAGCAGGTTTTCGTTCTGTTCCGTCATCTTCCGCTTGTTCCAGGGTTCTGGTCGCGGGAGCAATAGCCTCAAAAGGGTAGCTCAGGCTTCTCTCTCCCTGGCTGCATCCTCCTGCTCACCTGGAAGGATCCCGAGTCGTTCCCCAACCAGCTGTGAGACATAGTCTCTCCAGCAGGTCCGGGGTCTGCCTCTTGGTCTCCTCCCGGTGGGATGTACCCGAAACACCTCGACTGCGAGGCGCTCGGGGGGCATCCGGACCAGATGCCCGAACCACTCCATCTAGCTCCTCTCGACCTGGAGGAGGAGCAGCTCAACACCGAGCTCCTACTGGATGGCTGAGCTCCTCACCCGATCTCTGACTGAGAACCCAGCCACCCTGCGGATGAAGCTCATTTCGGCCGCTTGTACCCGCGATATAGATGAGAGTAGGAACGTAGATGGACTTGTAAATCAAGAACTTTTCTTTTCGGCTCAGCTCTCTCTTTACCACGACGGACCGATGCAGCGTCCTAGTTACTGCTGATGCCGCACTGATCCGCCTGTCGATCTCCCGCTCCATCCTTCCCCCACTCGAGAACAAAACCCCGAGATACTTAAACTCCTCCACTTGGGACAGGACCCTGTCCCTGACCCGCATGGGGCATTCCCCCCTTTTCTGGGCGAGTACCACAGTCTTGGATTTGAATGCGCTAATTCCCATCCCAGTTGCTTCACACTCGGCAGCAAATCGATCCAGTGAGAGCTGGAGATCACAGTCCGATGAAGCCAACAGGACAACATCATCCGCAAAAAGCAGCAATCCGATCGTGAGGTCACCAAACCGGATCCCTCCAACGGCTCGGCTGTGCCTAGACATCCTGTCCATAAAGGTGATGAACAGAATCGGTGACAAAGGGCAGCGGAGTTCAATTCTCACTGGAAATGGAATCGACATAATGCCATAAAAACAAAAGCAGGAATTAATTTGTTTAAATGAATCAATTCAAACAAAATACAATCTGAAGAGCCGTTCGGGAGACAAAAGAGCCGGCTCTTTTTAGTGAGCTGAACCGAAAGAGCCAGCTCACTGCGAAGAGCCGGACTTCCCATCACTACTCCACGCCAGTGATGGGAAGTCCGGCTCCAGTAGCGTGGAGTGAACATCAGATTGACTCTGCGCTCCGATCGCACAGCTTTAACCAGCTGACTCTCCACGCCATCCATCAGCGAAACGCTAGATTGTCTTCATTTGCAATATTGGAAACCATCTATCAAAACTGACCATGCCAAAGAGGGGCAGGGTGAGTAAAAATACCTTTTATTCTTTATTAATCAAAATGTTTGATTGTGGATCTCTGCTGGTTTTAAATCATTAGCTCTTAAAATGTTTGAAACTAGTTAAAAAGTGATCAAATACGTGGTGCTCTGGATTAAAGATCGGATTGATGAGATTCAGTGATTAATTATCAGAAATCTGTGTTTTTAAGCATCCATGCGATCCGCTGAGATATCAAATAAATCCTGGTTTAAAATAAAGGTTTTAATTCAAACTTAATGTTTCTATGTGTTTTTTAGGCGCAATTTCTCTAAAAAAAAAAAGTTTGCGGTTAGTTAATTGTTTGCTTTGTTAATTGTCATGCTGGAAGTGTCTCTGGAGGAAAATGTCCAAAGAATTCCTCGTTTTCATCCCAAATTAATCACATTTTTAAATGTCTCTGTTTATTCATTTGGATTTTATTCAGCAAATGATTTTTTTTATGGATTGATTGTTAAAAATGTTCTTTTTTTTTTTTAAAGTGAAGTTGTGAGCGTGTGTTTAATATCAAATTTGGCGACATCTTGTGGCAATTTGGAGAATTACGCTAAAAATTTATTTAATTTAAGTATACAGTTTGTTTTCATTTGTTTTTCACTAGAATTTTTTTTTTTTTTAATAAACCATCAATGTTTTTTTTTATAGAAAAAAAAATCACTGAATAAAACTTTTTTTAATACTTTTTTTAAAATTGATATAATTGAATTTTCAAATGTTATTTATTTTTCAATAAAAAGATATTTAAAAATTAATCAATGTTATGATGATCAACTAATTTATTTTTCTCTTGTTTTTCAGCCCGCCGAAGAGGGAGCAGAAGACCCCACGGTAAGAATCGGTCCTGTCTACCAATGTCTCTTTAATATTTCTGTATTTGATGCTCAGCACGAAGCAGCGAAGCCCCATGTTGTCCCTTTATTTTATTTTCTTTTTGCTTTACTTTCTTGCAGCCCAAGAGACGCTCTCTGCGTCTTATGGATGTAAGTATGACTAAGTTTGAATCTAAATATCATACATTATGGATCTAATAATCTTATTTTGTGACAGAAACCCTCCCCTGCGAGGCTCTTGGGTAAACCCCGGGCTAAGCCTGTGGTTAAGCCCAAGGTAAGTTCTTCTTTTTTTTTTAATTTTACTGAACATTGTTTTCTACTTTTGATCGATTTTGTTGTCTTTGCTTATTGTTTGCAGAGTCCTCAAGTTAAATCGAAGGTGGTGAAGGTGGAGAAGGTGGTGAAGGTGGAGGAGGTGGAGAAGGTGAAGAAGGTGAAGAGGGGGAGGAAGGCTAAGAAGGGGAAGAAGGGGAAGAGGGGGAAGAAAGGGACGAAGATGGAGAAGGCCAAACCCCAGGAGATGGAAGCAGCGATTCCTACGGCGAATGACGAAGCGAAAGTTGAGGATGTGGAAGTGTTAAATGAGGTAGAAGCCTGGACATCACACAATGATGCTGATTAGATATTTACAAAGAACTTGCTAATCTTTTTTTTTTTTTCTGCGTTCCAGTTGCCGGCAACTCGCGCCGAAACCCCCGCTCCTGATACTAAGGAGGGGCTGGATGACTCCGGGGAAGAAGGACCCGAAGCGGAAGCCTATGAGGAGGAACCTGAGCCCAAGGCCAATGAGGAACCGGAAGCCTCAAAGGAAACTGAGCCTGAAACCTCTAATTCCTCCGACGAAGAAGCTGAGCGCGACGCTGAGACCTCCGCTGAGTGCTACACCCAGACCTCCGCTGAGCGTGACGCCGAGACCTTTGCTGAGCGCGACGCCGAGGCCTATGCTGAGCGCGACGCCGAGACCTCTGCTGGGCGCGACGCCAAGACCTTTGCTGAGCGCGACGCCGAGGCCTATGCTGAGCGTGACGCCAAGACCTTTGCTGAGCGCGACGCCGAGGCCTATGCTGAGCGCGACGCCGAGGCCTATGCTGAGCGCGACGCCGAGACCTCTGCTGGGCGCGACGCCGAGACCTCTGCTGGGCGCGACGCCAAGACCTTTGCTGAGCGCGACGCAGAGGCCTATGCTGAGCGCGACGCCGAGACCTCTGCTGGGCGCGACGCCAAGACCTATGCTGAGTGCTACGCCGAGACCTCTGCTGGGCGCGACGCCGAGACCTCTGCTGGGCGCGACGCCAAGACCTCTGCTGGGCACGACGCCGAGACCTCTGCTGAGTGCTACGCCGAGACGTTTGCTGAGCGCTACGCCGGGACCTCTGCTGGGCACGACGCCGAGACCTCTGCTGAGTGCTACGCCGAGACGTTTGCTGAGCGCTACGCCGGGACCTCTGCTGGGTGCGACGCCGAGACCTCTGCTGAGTGCTACGCCGAGACGTTTGCTGAGCGCTACGCCGGGACCTCTGCTGGGTGCGACGCCGAGACCTCTGCTGAGCGCGACGCCGAGACCTATGCTGAGCGCTACGCCGGGACCTATGCAGAGCACTACGCCGAAACCTATGCTGGGCGCGACGCTGAGACCTATGCTGAGGGCTACGCCGAGACCTTTGCTGGGCGCGACGCTGAGACCTATGCTGGGCCTGACACCGAGACCTATGCTGAGCGCTACGCCGAGACCTCGGCTGAGCGCTATGCCGAGACCTTTGCTGGGCGCTACGCCGAGACCTCGGCTGAGCGCTATGCCGAGACCTCGGCTGAGCGCTATGCCGAGACCTCTGCTGAGCGCTATGCCGAGACCTTTGCTGGGCGCGACGCTGAGACCTATGCTGGGCCTGACACCGAGACCTATGCTGAGCGCTATGCCGATACCTATGCTGAGCGCTACGCCGAGACCTATGCTGAGACCTCTGCTGAGCACTACGCCGAGATCTCTGCTGAGCGCGATGCCGAGATCTCTGCTGAGCTCTACGCCGAGATCGCTGCTGAGCGCTACGCCGAGACCTATGCTGAGCGCGACGCCGAGACCTATGCTGAGCACGACCTATGGTGAGCGCTACGCCGAGACCTCTGCTGAGCGCAACGCCTAGACCTCTGCTGAGCGCGACGCTGAGACCTCTGCAGAGCTCGAAGCCGAGAAGGAATAGCACCACTCCGACCTTAACCAGTACTCCCCATACATTTCTAGTACATCAGGGGAAATTTTTTTATCGACAAAATTTTCTAAAAAGCAGCTTTTTAACTATTTCATAGATAAAACTTTTTTTTGTTTTTTATAGCAGACCAATTAAAATTTGGACCGGGGGGTGGGATAAAAAAAAAAAAAAAATTTACATTTAAATCTATCATTTCAGTCCTTCAAATGTGAAAGGAGAGCGAGGAAGGCGGAGGTGGGGTGGTACCGACTGGAGGAGAGTAGATAGACCATTCCAAATTTTTATTTGAGAAGAGTGGATGTGTGTTTGCGTTTTTTTTTAACTTTTCAAATGCAGTTTTTCTATCTTGTCGTAAAAATTTTAAATCCCGTAGTTCTTGAAAATATTCCTGAACATTTGTACTGGTTAAAAGTGAGTGCGCACCAAAACTGAATAGCTGCTGCGAAAAGCTTCAACTTTATTTTTGGTTTTATGGCCATGTTTATGGTACTTTTAAGTTAATCGTCATGGTTGAAATAACTGAACTTAAAATAATCATTTAAAAAACAAAAACCAGCAGTACTATTTTTGTTTTGTTATTTTTTTCCTTATTTTTAAAACTGGAAGTATTATTTCACTTTGTTAATAAATGTGTGTGTTTAAATATTTCAAAACCAATAAAAATTAGTTGGTACTTTATTTTGCTGTTTTTATTTTTTGCAAATACACGTATTTTCTAATAAAACACCATGTTTATGAAATAAAGATATCTCTCAAAATAAAAATAACACACTTTAATACATATTAAAGTTTTAATATGTATTAAAATTTTAATTTTAAAATCACCCAGTTATGGTCCTCACCTATGTTCACCCTATGGATCGGTGCGGCGTCAGCAATAACTAGGACGCTGCATCGGTCCGTCGTGGTAAAGAAAGAGCTGAGCCAAAAAGCAAAGCTCTCGATTTAAAAGTCGATCTACATTCCCACCCTCACCTATGGTCACCACCTGTGGGGGGTGACCGAAAGAATGAGATCTCGGATCGGGCAGACCCCCTTCATCCTGTTTCCGTCCTAATTGGGGTGTCGGAGAAAGAAGCATGATCCAAATCCTGCTGAATGATTCTCAAAAAAAGAGGAATATTAAGTTTAAAAAGCTCTATGATGATAAATAGATACCAAAACAAGACATTGTATGAAACGTTGCTTCCAAATATTAAGAAGTTTTCAAATCTGTGCCAAATACATACATTACAATCTGTGCTGATTAACTTTAACCGATATCACAAATAGGATTACATTTTTACCAGAGATTATTTTAAAATTTAGCTTTTAATTGAACAATAAAATTAAATCAAAACACATTTTGCTCATTCAGTTGTTTTAAAAACATTAGTAGATTTTAAAAAGTAGAAAAAAACAATTGGCTGTGGAAAAAAAATCTATATCACAAACTTAGAAATCCACAAAAGATCTGCGTTACAAGATCTCACTGTTGACCAGATTATAAAAGGTATCCGTTCCGTTCCGTCATCTTCCGCTTGTTCCGGGGCCGGGTTGAGGGGGCAACAGCCTCAAACGGGAAGCCCACGCTTCTCTCCCCCCAGCTGCATCCTCCAGCTCACCCAGAAGGATCCCAAGTCGTTCCCCAGCCAGCTGTGAGACATAGTCTCTCCAGCGGGTCCGGGGTCTGCCACTTGGTCTCCTCCCCGTGGGACATGCCCGAAACACGGGCTCGGGGGGCATCCTGACCAGATGCCCGAACCACCCCATCTGCCTCAACCTGGGGGAGGAGCGGCTCGACTCCGAGCTCCTCCCAAATGGCAAAGCTCTTCACCCGATCTCTGAGTAAGAGAGCCCAGCCACCCTGCGGAGAAAGCTCATTTCAGCCGCTTGTATGCGCGACCTCATTCTTACGGTCACCACCCACAGCTGGTGACCTAAGGTGAGGATGGGCACGTAGATCGACTTGTAAATCAAGAGCTTTGCTTTTCTGCTCAGCTCTTTTTTTACCACGGCGGACCGATGCAGCGTCCTAGTTATTGCTGACGCCGCACCGACCCGCCTGTCGATCTCCCGCTCCATCCTTCCCCCACTCGTGAACAAGACTCCAAGATACTTAAACCCTGTTCTTGACCTGCAGTTGGCATTTCATCCTTTTCCGGGCGAGGACCATGGTCTCAAATTTCAATTCAATTTAATTTATTCAGACATTTATGAACACAAAACAACAAAAAAATTAACTTTATTTTAACTAAATTTGGAGGCACTGATTTCCATCCCGGCCGCTTCACACTCGCCAGCAAATCAATCCAGTGAGAGCTGGAGATCACGGTCTGATGAAGCCAACAGGACCACATCATCCGCAAAAAACAGAGATCCGATCGTGAGGTCACCAAACTGGATCCCTCTAACACCTTGGCTACGCCTAGATATTCTGTCCATAAAGGTGATGAACTGAATCGGTGCCAAAGGGCAGCCTTGGCGGAGTCCAACTCTCACTGGAAATGGAATCGACATACTGCCAGCTATGTATATGGACCAAGCTCTGGCTCCGGTCGTACAGAGACCGGACAGCCCGTACTAAGGACTCCGAGACTCCGTACTCCCGGAGCACACCCCCCCACAGGAGTCCCCTAGGGACACGATCGAATGCCTTCTCCAGATCCACAAAACACAAATAGACTGGTTGGGCAAACTCCCATGACCCCTCCAGGATCCTGAAGAGGGTATAGAGCTGGTCCGTAGTTCCACGTCCGGGACGGAAACCACACTGCTCCTCTTCAATCCGAGACTCGACAATCCAGTGGACGCTCCTCTCCAGTACCCCTGAATAGACCTTCCCAGGGAGGCTGAGGACTGTGATCCCGCTGTACTGTAGATGGAGCACATCCTCAGGGCCCCCTTCTTGTATAGAGGGACCACCACCCCGGTCTGCCAATCCAGAGGCACTGTCCTCGATGTCCATGCAATGGTGCAAAGGCGTGTCAGCCAGGACAGCCCAACCCCATCCAGAGCCCTTAGGAGCTCCGGGCAGATCTCATCCATCCCCGGAGCCCGGCCGCTGGGGTGCTTTTTGACCACAGGCTTCCCGCCTGAGGCTGTTGCCCCCATGACCCGGTCCCGGATAGGCGGAAGACTACGGAACGGAACTATAAATCCGTCTTATATGCAAACATAGATATTCGTCTCTAACTTCATCTGTCAGCTTGTCCACCAATGAAGTGACTGAGAATAGATTGAGAGCAGATTCCTGATGAAGTCCCACTCTGACTCCTCTATCACACCTACAGCACATCTCACCACTGTCTTACACACTTCTCTTTCACTCCAAACTTCCTCATACAATAAAACGGTTCCTTTCATCATTCAGGCCTTTCTTATGACATATTTCTAATTTAAGCCTATAAATTGAGCAAAAAAAAAAGCAAAAACAACCATGAGAACTTTTTATTAGAACTTTTTCATTCTTCAACTTTTGTCATGGAGCTCCAAGAATTAGAAAAAACTCATTAGAGATGAAAAACAAGTCATCTAGCAGCACTGTGCACAACTGGGACGGTAAAGATAGAATTAGATGTTGTGTAATAAGATTTTTTATCGTTAGAAATGTGACTTAGAGAAGAGTTTAGCTCCAAAAAGTTTACATTTGTGTACAAAAAATAAATCGTTCAAGTATTTTTGTAAGTGCTGTAACTCTACAAAAACATAGTCAGTCTAATATATGACGTTCGTGTGATTAACAGACACCTAGCAACATTCTTTAGATGACACGATCCTGAATTTTACCACCGCTGAAGGCAAAATCAGAAGCACAAATTACAATCAGCTCTTCAAAGTCTTCTACATTTATGTTTTTCTGCTTTAGAAAAACTTTGGCGAGACTTATATTGAAAATATTATTGAAATAAGCCATTCATTCATCTTCTTAACCTAATTGAGGTGATGGGGAAGCCGGGGTGTATACCTGCAGTTTACACCTCAAACAGATCACAAGAGATAGACAATCAAACACACACACACATTCCTCTGGCTAATGTTGAAATAAGTAAAAAAAAAAAAAAAAAACATTTTTTGATCTGGTGGGGGGTTGTGAGACGTTTACTAAGAACAGTGATCTAGAAGCATCTCCACTAAACACCAGATGGGAAAAATTGTACAGTTTGGCATGTGTTTATGAACAGTTCTGCTGCTCCGGTTTGATCGATGTGCGGTCTTCCATCAACGTGGGTTTTTTAGTCTTGTTTCTCGTAAATCCGCCCCATTTTGGTGCGCATGTTACGCATGAGGAAGAATCCGACGATGGCGATACCCATCATCACCTCGGCAACCCAGAAAGCCGTGTCCCAACTGTGCTGTTTGGCGATGGTGCTGAAAGGAAGCCCGGCTGCAAATGCTCCCACTAGGATGAACAGAAAGAGTCATAAGTTAAATAAAAACACAGCAGGTCAGGGCAAGGCAAGTTTATTTGTAGCACAATTCATACAAAATGTAATTCAAAGTGCTTCACAAGAAGAAAAAAAAGAATGCATTAAAATCACAAAACATTGAATCAAAAAGTTTAAAAAATAAATAAATAAAATCATTAAAACAGATAAAAAGAGTAATTAATCAAAAGCACAGTTAAACAGAAATGTTTTCAGTCTAGATTTAAACATTGTCACAGTAGAGGCCTGTCTCACGGCCTCAGGAAGTTTGTTCCAGACTTTTGCAGCATAACATTGAAATGCAGCTTCTCCATGTTTAGTCCTGACTCTAGGCACCAGCAGGAGGCCGGTCCCGGAGGTCCTCAGAGTTCTAGATGGTTCATGTTTAGTCCTGACTCTAGACACCAGCAGGAGGCCGGTCCCAGAGGTCCTCAGAGTTCTAGATGGTTCATGTTTAGTCCTGACTCTAGACACCAGCAGGAGGCCGGTCCCAGAGGTCCTCAGAGTTCTAGATGGTTCATGTTTAGTCCTGACTCTAGACACCAGCAGGAGGCCGGTCCCAGAGGTCCTCAGAGTTCTAGATGGTTCATGTTTAGTCCTGACTCTAGACACCAGCAGGAGGCCGGTCCCAGAGGTCCTCAGAGTTCTAGATGGTTCATGTTTAGTCCTGACTCTAGGCACCAGCAGGAGGCCGGTCCCAGAGGTCCTCAGAGTTCTAGATGGTTCATGTTTAGTCCTGAGTCTAGACACCAGCAGGAGGCCGGTCCCAGAGGTCCTCAGAGTTCTAGATGGTTCATAAGGTACTAACATATCACAGATGTACTTTGGTGCCAGACCATGGAGAGACTTAAACACAAGCAGAGCAGCTTTAAAGTCTATTCTCTGAGCCACAGGAAGCCAGTGCAGAGACTTGAGCACAGGACTAATGTGATCATACTTTCTAGTTCTTGTTAGGACTCGAGCAGCAGCATTTTGAATAAACTGCAGCTGTTTTAAAGCCTTTTTGTTCAGACCAGTGAGTAGACCGTTGCAATAATCTAACCTACTGGAAACAAATGCATGGATAAGAACCTCTAAGTCTGTTTTAGAAACCAAACCTCTGATTTTGGCAATGTTTTTCAGGTGGTAAAAGGCTGCTGATGTAATTGATTTGATGTGACTGTTGAAGTTAAAGTCTGAGTCCATTATTACTCCCAGATTTCTAACTTGATTTGTCGGTTCTAGAGAGAAAGATTGGAGGTAACTGATGACACTTTCTTTGTTTCTGTGGGTCAAAGACAATGATTTCAGTTTTGTCTGAGTTTAGTTGGAGAAAGTTGTTTTGCATCCAGACTCTGATTTGTTGAATACAGTGACAGAGTGAATCTACAGGTCCATGTTCACCTGCTGTCAGTGACACATAGATCTGAGTATCATCTGCGTAATTGTGATAGGACACGTTATTACTGGCTAGGTCAGTGTTCCCGCTTTTCTCTCTAACTCACCGTTTGCCATCAGTGCTACTACAGCGTGAGACGTTCCACAGAAGTTAGAAGGAGCACTTTCACTTGCTATCACCCCAAATAAGGCGATCGGTCCATAAGAAGAAAAACCAAAGACAGCACCAAGGAAGAGGATCCAGATCTGGGAACAAGCAGGACAATGTCATTGTTAATGTAATGAGCACATGCTTTTGACTCCTTAAATTAACATATGTGGACAAACTACGGCCTGAAGTCCGTCTGCTGTTCATAGAGTTTTAATCTGCTAACTAAACTTTGGGGAGAGACGGTGGCTCAGTGGGTAGAGTGTTCGCCCGCGGACCGGAAGTTCGCGGATTCGCATCTCACTGAGTGCACATCTAGGGTCCTTGGAAAAGACACCTAACCCCCGTTTCTCTCACCATTGGCACCGTTGTGTACAGCCTGCTGTGGTGTAGGAGTGCCGTACACAAATTTCCCCAGTGAGGGGTGACTAGAGTGAGTAAAAATTAAACTTGAATAACTTATACTATTAAACTTTGTTTTGTTTTTTTTTCTTGTAAATGTCAGACTGTAGAAACATTGACTGTTGTTGAGGTCCATTTATGAGGTACAGGAAGATCAAACATGTCCGCATGTTCGGGTTTTCTGACGGCACTTGAACAGATTGAAGTTCCGTTAAGTCGTCTTCCGCTTATCCGGGGGCCAGGTTGCGGGGGCAACAGTCTCAGACGAGAAGCCCAGGCTTCTCTCACCCCAGCTTCATCCTTCAGCTCATCTGGAAGGATCCCAAGTCGTTCCCCGGCCAGCTGTAAGACATAGTCCCTCCAGCAGGTCCAGGGTCTGCCCCCTTGGTCTTCTCCTGGTGCGACGTGCTCAAAACACTTCCCCAGTGAGGCGCTTGGGAAGCATCCTGACCAGATGCCCGAACCATCTGGCTTGTCTCGACCTGGAGGAGGAGCAGCTCGACACCAAACTCCTCCCGGATGCCAGAACTCCTCACCCAATCTCTGAGTAAAAGTCCAGCCACCCTGCGGAGAAAGCTCATTTCGGCCGCTTGTATCCATGATCTTGTTCTTTCGGTCACCCCCGAAACGGGTGACCATAGGTCAGGGTTGGAACGTACATCGACTTGTAAATCGAAAGCTTTGCTCTTCGGCTCAGTTCTTTCTAAATTAAGTTGAACAAAGTAAAATTGAATGTGGTTGAACACAGTAAAGAAATCCTAGCAGCATGGGATGGGACACGACAGGTGTCCAGATGTGTCAAAAACTTATGCTATAATTAAAGAAAGATTAAGATTTAAATCTCAATTAAATTAAAATCAATATAATTTATGGTGCCCAGTACAACAGCAAAGTTGTTCTGGTAGCAGATGAGTTTCATCCAGACAAGGTAGTGGGGTGAGAGAGGTTTTCTGTAAAGATAATTGAGGTTTTGATTTAAAATGTAGTGAACTGTGACAGTAAATAGTTTTTTTTTGGTTTATCGGCTGCAGGAGAGGTAAACCCTGAACATCTTCAAAGCCTTCTATACTGGCCGCAAACTGGTGCCAATTCTAAGTCTGAAAATGTCGGTATTTTTTATGGCTTTTCTTATAGCTGTGCTGCTTCCAAACATGTGTTTGTTCATTGATTCACTGGTTAAATTACAAAAAAAAGCAATACGAATAGTAAACAGAGTTGGATTTTATGAACACACAAATCAACTGTTTATTCAGAATACAGTAACTGTTTAAAACGGTGGCACAGTGGTTAGCACAGTGGCCTCACAGCAAGAAGGTTGTGGGTTTGAGTCCTGGGTGGGGACGAGGCTTGGATTGTATTGTTTTAACCAATTATTTCAAAGGCTGAGACGTCTCTCTGTGTGTCCATGACTCTGAGTTTTTGTAGTTAAATGGTAATTTCAGGTAGAATTTCCCAGGTTTGGGATCAATGAAGTAATTCTATTAGAAAATCTAATTTGGTCAGTTTCCACAGTAAACCAGTCCAACTTTCAACCAGTCAAACATTCAAGTGGAATTAAACTCACTAAAAAATAGTCTGTGTTAAATTTGAGGTGGCCTGTAAACAATGTTCCCTCTCATTTTTTATGTGTCTGAGCAGAAGGGGGCGGAGCAAAAACTTTTACTCCTTTGTGACGTCAGCAGCTGTGACGAGACAAATTCCAAAGCAGCGGTTTTGAAGCAATTTGTTTCATAAAGACAGAAGAAAGAAATTTGCTCCGGAGTTTTGTCTCATTTTACCATCTAGTTTAAATTGAGTTTTATTTTGTGCGCTGCATAGGTTTTCTTGTGCGCTATTAATCTGCGTACAAAAATGGGAGATCATAACTTTTGCTTTGAGGAGAAATCGTGGATGTAGTGAAGAAGGAAATTAATATAGTTTACTAGAGAAAATGGCTGCACAGTGGCCTCACAGCAAGAAGTTTGGGGGTTCAAGTTCCAGGTTGAGGGCTGGGCTTGAAACACTGTCCTTTCTGTGTGGAGTTTGCATGTTCTTCCCGTGTTTGCGTGGGTTTCCCCCGGGTACTCCAGTTTCCTCCCACTCTCCAAAAACATGCATTGGTCGGTGCCAAATTGTCCCTAGGAATGAGTGTGTGTGTACAATAATCTGTGACACATTGTTTGCTCGTCCCGGGGGAGGGATCTCTCTTTCATGTGGATCCCCACGAGGTTTCTTATTTTTTCCCCACTGATGGGTTTTTTAGGAGTTTTTCCTCACCGAGAAGGAGAGTCTAAGGGCATAAATGTGCTAGTCTTGTTTAGTTAGCATTTGTTAGTTATTTTTCTTGTTGTGTATTTGTGTTAATACATTCCTCTTTTTCTTGTGAAGCCCATTGAGACGGAAATTCTGTGATTTTGGGCTATACAAATAAAATTGAATTGAATTGTACATGGTTGTGTGTGTGTGGCCCCGCAACAGACTGGTGACCTGTTCGGGGTGTACCCTGCGCTTCGCCTTAAAATTAGCCGGGATGGGCTCCGGCGACCCCGAAATCTATAGACGGATAAGAAGACGACTGACTGTTTAAAACTACAAGATATGGTAATTATTACAATATTACAGATTATGTATAAAGTTAAAAATAACTTAGTTCCAAAAGCATACAAAGTTTTTTAAATTTAGAGTTGGTTATCATAATTTACAAGGATGTTATATATTTGAACGTGTTAAAGTAAGAACCTTGGTCAAATCAAGATGTGTTTCTGTTGTTGGAGTAAAATTATGGAATGAACTCAATGATGAATTTAAAATATGTTCTATCCAAAAATTTAAACATCATCTTAAATATAAAAGTATTAGTGATTATAAGTAAGTTAAAATAAGAATGAAAAGATGATAATATAAAGTTTATTGTTTTTCTGTTTGATTGAAGATGTGTACTTTGTAAATTTAATTTTTGTTTGATTGTAGTGATTGTGTACTTTGTAAATTTAATTTTTTGTTTGATTGTAAAAATGCTGTTCAGTTAAATGTATATAGATGTATAGGGATAGGTACATATAAGCTATGCTTCAGCCTATTCCTTTTCTTTGGTCTGTTTGTTTCTTTGTTGCAATCTGTGTTATTGTTGTGATTTTATGTATGACCAAATGAATAAATCTAAATCTGAACTGAAAAACTGAACTGAAGCTAGCAATTGTCGCCAGGTAGGTTAAAAGGATCTGTCAGCCAGTCACCTTTTTAACCGTCTATCCCTTACAGGGTCGCTGGTGGAGCCGGAGCCCATCCCGGCTGATTTAAGGCGAGGGGCAGGGTACACCCCAAACAGATCGTCAGCCCGCACACATACAAATAGACACACACATTCATTCCTAAAGGCGATTTGGCACCGGCCAATCAACCAAACATGCATGTTTTTGGAGGGTGGGAGGAAACCCACACAGACACGGGGAGAACATGCAAACTCCACACAGAAAGACCAGTGTTCCAAACCTCGTCCCCAACCAGGACACGAACCCACGACCTTCTTGCTGTGAGGCCACTGTGCTACCCACCGCGCCAGTGATGGTTAAAATCATCTGATCGTCATGATCCATTCTACTGGCTGTCTCTACACAACAAGGAAACTTTTGCTTCAACCAATCAGATTTTGAGCTGGTCCTGCAGGGTGTTTGTCACTATTTTCAGACCTGATAATGAGACAGTCATGTTTTTGTTTTTGCTGTAAAACATTTTTTTATTCAGCCCACAACTGAAAGAGAACGAGTTGAGAGGCTGATTTACTCAAATGGCCAAATTTATGAAAGAAAAAAGTAAGTTGATCAAAGTAAAGGAATCCGAGAAGCATTGGACGGGAGACGACAGGTGTCTAGATGTGTAAAAAAAACTTATGCAAAAATATGACAGGACAGACTGGGCTTTCAGCTTTGGTGAATAAAATATTTAAGGATGGAGCGGGAGATCGACAGGCGGATTGGTGCAGTGTCAGCAATAATTAGGACGTTGTGGTAAAGAAAGAGCTGAGCCAAAAAGCAAAGCTCTTGATTTACAAGTCGATCTACGTTCCCACCCTCACCTATGGTCACCAGCTGTGGGTGGTGACCGAAAGAATGAGATCACGGATACAAGCGGCCAAAATGAGCTTCATCCGCAGGGTGGCTGGGTTCTCACTCAGAGATCGGGTGAGGAGTTCTGCCCTCCCGGAGGAGCTCGGTGTCGAGCCGTTCCTCCTCCAGGCCGAGAGAAGCCAGATGGGGTGGTTTGGGCATCTGGTCAGGGTGCCTTCCGAGCGCGTCCCACCGGGAGGAGATCAAGAGGCAGACCCCGGACCACTGGAGAGACTATGTCTCACAGCTGGCTGGGGAACAACTCGGGATCCTTTCGGGTGAGCTGGAGGATGCAGCTGGGGTGATTCAAGCCTGGGCTTCCCGTCTGAGGCTGTTGTCCCTGCGACCTGGCCTCGGATAAGCAGAAGACGACTGAACGGAACATACAGTATATCTATTTGAATAAACTGAGGTCATTTTGGATTGTTTTGTGTGTTACAGTTGTTTGCACGTTGACAGACTTCTCAACACTCTATCCTTTATGGAGTAAAGTGTTTCATCTGTGATGCACAAGCTTTTTTTTCTGTAATAATTCAGTGTAGTAAAATCATTTTAAAAGCATAGTGAGGGTCTGATTGATGCAGATGGAGTGCTACTGAAGGCCTACGTATGAAATGCACGCTTTGCTACTTGAATTTAAGTCATCCTTTTGCATTTGCTTGTTACAATTCACACCATCTCTCGAGTTTCTCACTTAAATCCTGATTAGTTTTTCCTCGGATTTCTTGTAATATTTTTTTTAATAATCACTAATGTTGTGTGTAATTTTTTTAAAGCACCCGCGGAACGGAAGTTCACGGGTGCATGTCTAGGGTCCTTGGAGAAGACACCTAAGCCCCTGTTTCTCCAACCATTGGTGCCGTCGTGGGCAGCCTGCTGCGGTGTGGGAGTGCAGCACACAAATTTCCCAGATGAGAGATGAATAGAGTAAAATATTTATTTATTTAAAGTACCATATTTTCACGAGCAAAAGGCTCACCTTATTAAAAGGTGCATTCCCAGTTTTGTGTGCTCTGTATTTAACACACACATACACACACACAAGGCACACTTGGAATCCCAGCAAGCGTAGTGTTCATCTGTTTCACTTGTTTTTCACGTTGGCGGTCAGAAGAGCACACATAAAGTTATAAATCAGAAGCGATGGTGATGCGTGGAAAAAAACATCCGGTCTCCACAACACACATTGGGCGCACTGCACAATAGGGCGCATCGCTCATTTTGAAGAAAATCTAAGACTTTTATATGCACCTTATGGTCGTGAAAATACGGTATTTAAAAAATGATACAATGTGATTTCACTTTTTTTTTTTTTAGATTATGTCTCTCACAGTGGATGAGAGAGAGATCCCTCCATGATTTCTAAGTGGGAGAACTTTTAAAATCCAAGGGTTTTCAAATACTTATTGACCTCACTTTCATAATCTGGTCAACAGTAAGATCTTGTAACGCAGATCTTTTGTGGATTTCTAAATTTGTAATTTGGGTTTTTGTTCAACAGCCAATTGTTTTTCTACTTTTGGGTCTTTTTAAAATCTACTAATGTCTTTAAAACAACTGAATGAGCAAAATGTGTTTTGATTAAGTTTTATGGTTTGAATAGATTTGAAAACTTCTCAATATTTGCAAGCGACGTTTCACGTAATGTCTTGTTTTGACATTCGTTTATCATCATAGAGTGAAGAAAGCCCAAAAACGTCTTTTCTTTCTCAGGAAGCTAAAGCGCTCTGGACCCTTCTCTCAACTACAGATGAACTTCTATAGAGCCACTTTAGAGTGCATCCTGTCTCTCAATATGACTGTGTGGTATGTCAGCTGCACTATGCAGGACAAAAAGACTTGGCCCGGGCGGTGAAGACTGCACAGGGGATCGGAAGGTGCTGTCTACCAGATCCAGCTCCCGAGTTTAGCAGAAGGCAAGACGGATAGCGATGGACCCCACCCACCCAGGTTACAGACTGTTTGTACCTCTTCCATCAGGGAAACGGTACAGGATCATAAAAAACACCACTTCACGTCTCAGAGACAGTTTTTTCCCCAGAGCTGTGAAAGCAATCAATTTGGAAGCAACTTGGATCATACCTCTTTCTCTGACACCCCAATTAGGACAGAGACCGGATGAAGGACGTCTACCCAGAGAGGTGTCTCCTGAAGTGAGAAAGAACTGGTTTTATAATCCATATGTGGATTTATCACTGTAATAACAAGCAGCTGGTTTACCTGTGGGGTTTCAGCCGTGATGGTCACTCTGAACAGGTACATGGACACGTACATGCCCGACATCATGAGGATGAGCAAGGGATGACGAGGGTTACCGTGAGTCGTTAGACCGTGCTGAAGAGATAAAAAAAAAAAAAAAAACATAGCTTAAAAACCTAAAAATATTAATAACCCGGATGACTGTTGATTCTTACCCGTGCGACAGCTCTGTCCGAGATGAACCCTGATGCCAGGCTTCCTACGAACCCTCCCACTTCCAGGGCACTCATGTAGGTGCTACCTGTTAGCGACACGACCATGTGAGAATCAGTTTGGCAAACCGGATTTATGTAGGAGGAAATAAATGCCGAGCGCACCCATCAGAGCGGTCTGGCCTTTCTCCTGCATGAGGAACAGCTGTCCCCAGTCGGTAGCAGCCGTCTTCACCCCAAACACCACCAGGTAGCTCAGCGACAGCACCCACAGGAACGGAGACAGGAGGAACTCTCTCAGGGTGCTCTCATTGTTACCTTGAGAGCACATGACATCAAATCAAGAGATTTTACTTTAAAATCTGAAACTTTGAAAACAAAAGCAGGCCTTTAACACAATCAGAAATGTAAGTCTTGGATCAGACGAGGAACAGATCCATGGGGTGTTTTAGGAAGAAGAGAAAAAGAACATGGGATGTAAAGAAAACAAGAACTTTAAATGATACAAAAAATATATACATGTATTCTTTATGTTTTCTTTTTACTCAAATTTGACCCTGATTCTGAATGAGGCATGGTGGCATGGAGACGTGTATGAAATACTTTCTGCTACGTCAGTAGCAGCTGCTACATTTGAAACGATAGCATTTGCTCAATGTAGCAGGTCATGTTTTCGCTGGAGCAACCGAGCCTTCATTGTCTCACACACACACACACACACGCGCACACACATCCTTATCAGAAGATAGAAAGCTCTGAAAAGTTGGTTAACCATGAGTTCCGCCGTCTTCCGCTTATCTGGGCCCGGGTTGTGGGGGCAACCTCAGACAGGAAGCCCAGGCTTCTCTCTCCCCAGCTGCATCCTCCAGCTCACCCGGGAGGATCCCGAGTCGTTCCACAGCCAGCTGTAAGACATAGACTCTCCAGCGGGTCCCGCTCTCCTCCTGTCCAGCTGGGAGAAGCCCAGGGTCGAGGGGGCAACAGCCTCAGACGGAAAGCCCAGGCTTTTCTCATCCCAGCTGCATCCTCCAGCTCATCTGGAAGAATCCCGAGTTGTTTGAATCCCGAGTTTGCTGGGACTGGCCCAGTAGGTCCGGGGTCTGCCTCTTGGTCTCCTCCCGGTGGGACGTACCCAAAACACCTCACAAGCGAGGCACTTGGGGGCATCCTGACCAGATGCCCGAACCACCCCAATTGGCTCACTTAGAAATCGGGTGAGGAGCTCTGCCATCCGGGTGGAGCTCGCTGTCGAGCCGCTCCTCCTCCAGGTCGAGAGAAGCCAGATGGGATGGCTCGGGTGGTCCGAAAAAAAGACGGAAAACGACGGAACGTCGTCATCCGCTTATCCGGGGCCGGGTTGCGGGTGCAACCGCCTCAGACGGGAAGCCCAGGCTTCTCTCACCCCAGTTGCATCCTCCAGCTCACCCGGAAGAATCCCGAGTCGTTCCCCAGCCAGCTGTGAGACATAGTCTCATTAGCAAGTCCGGGGTCTGCCTCTTGGTCTCCTCCCGGTGGGACGTGCCTGAAACACCTCACCAGCAAGGCGCTCGGGAGGCAGCCTGACCAGATGCCCGAACCACCCCATCTGGCTCCTCTCGACCTGGAGGAGCAACGGCTTGACACCGAGCTCCTCCCGGATGGCAGAGCTCCTCACTCGATCTCTGAGTGAGAGCCCAGCCACCCTGCGGAGGAAGCTCATTTCGGCCGCTTGTATCTGTGATCTCATTCTTTCGGTCACCAAACACAGCTGGTGACCATAGGTGAGGGTTGGAACGTAGATCGACTTGTAAATTGAGAGCTTTGCTTTTTGGCTCAGCTCTTTGTTTACCACGACGGACCAAGACAACATGAAGCATACGACTTCCTGACCCTGTATGAACGTACTGCACGGAATCGATGTGCCCGCACGGCACCATCAACAGTGTATCGAGAAATAGCAGAATTAAAGTTGAAGAATAACGATGTTTTTTTAAATTGATTTAAATCAGCAGGCGGCTCTTAAAAGGCCGTGAGAGTTACAGGTGGTCGTTGGATATCAGTCTGCCCCGCCCTGTTAAAGGCTACTTTAGTCTTTCTCACCTCCTTTTGATCCTTTTTTGGCAGCCGGTTCGATGCTGGGGAGTCCGACATCCTTCGGCTCGTTCTTTACGAACACCAGGCAAACGAAGGAGAAGGCAGCACAGAAAATTCCGGACATGGTCAGAATGGTCCTCCAGTCGTAGTATTGCAGCAGCACGGTGACCAAGATGGGACCCAAACTTCCTGCCAGGTTCATGCTGCAGGAGAGCACCGACCACCAGGTCCCAAACTGGGAGGGCTCGTACCACTGAAGGGGAGAAAAAAAGTGCATATTTTCAGGATCAAACTTTTCAAACAAGACAAGAGTTTGGATGTCGTTCCTTCAGTTTTCTGGTTTCTCACCCCCTCTTAAAACATGCACATGATTGATCACTGTATGGTCAATATGGTATCACAGCATGGTTACACTATAGTATAACAGACTGGTGACCTGTACAGGGTGTAACGCACCCTTCACCTGCTAACAAACAGAGAAAACCTCCAATGTAGTGCCTTTAAATCTAGATTCTTATTGAACTCAGGACTTGTACTATCCTGCCTAATAAGGCTACTAATTTGATGCAAGTGTCGGACACAAAAAAAAAAACACTTGGCAAACTTTTCACTTAGAAAATAATAAGTTATCAGTTCATTTTTTTTTAAATGAGGAGAAAATTTGAAAAAACTAAACTTTACTCCAATCAAATCAAATGCAAAGTATAAAAACAACAATTTTATTTAAAAAAAAAAAAAAAAAAAAAATGAGGCTTGAAACACTAGTCTTTCTGTGTGGAGTTTGCATGTTCTCCTCGTGTATGTGTGGGTTTTCTCCAGCTACTCTGGTTTCCTCCCACCCTCCAAAAACATGAATGTTAGGTATGATTGGCTGCTATGAAATTGCCCTTAGGTACGAGTGTGTGTGGATGATGGTGTGTGTGGCCCTGCAACAGACTGCTGACTGGTTCAGAATATACCCTGACCCTTGTTTCAAATCAGCTGGGAAAGGCTCTGAGACCCCTTGTGACCATCTTAGGTATAAGTGGTTCAGAGGACAAAATAAATCTTCCCGTCTACAGTTCGAGAGTTCTAGCTCTAAACTTATTTCTTGTTAGACAGTCACCTTCTTAACCATATCTCCCTTACAGGGTTACGAGGGGGGGCCGGAGCACATCCTGGCTGATTCAAGGCGAAGGGCAGGGTACATCCCAAACAGGTTGCCAGTCTGTTGCGGGGCCACACACGTACTCATTCCTAGCGGAATTTTTGGTACCGGCCAATAGACCTAACATGCATGTTTTTGGAGGATGGGAGGAAACCAGAGTACCTGGAGAAAACCCACACATGCACGGGGAGAACATGCAAACTCCAGACAGAAAGTTCAGTGTTCCAAGCCTTGTTCCCACCCGGGACTTGAACCCTGACCTTCTTGCTGTGAGGCCACTGTGCCATTCACTGAGCCACCATCCAGCCCAACAACTATTTTATATAAAAAAAAAAAAACAAACAAAAAAACAATCCCATCTAAAGGCTGCACAGTGGTGCAGTGGGTAGCACAGTGGCCTCACAGCAAGGTCAGGGTTCGACTCTTAGGTGGGATGAGGCTGGAAACACTGTCCTTTCTGTGTGGAGTTTGCATGTTCTCATGTGGGTTTACTCCAGGTTCCTCTAAAAACATGCATGTTAGGTTGATTGGCTGTTATAAAATATCCCCTAAGAATGAGTGTGTGTATGTGTGTGTGGCCCCGTGACAGACTGGTGACCTGTTCAGGGTGTACCCTGCCCCCAGGCCCTTTTAGGTACAAACCGGATTCCGAAAAAGTTGGGACACTTTAGAAATTGTGAATAAAAACTGAATGCAATGATGTGGAGGTGCCAACTTCTAATATTTTATTCAGAATACAACATAAATCACAGGTCAATAGTTTAAACTGAGAAATTGTATGATATTAAGGAAAAATATACTCATTCAAAATTTCATGGTGTCAACAAATCCCAAAAAAGTTGGGACAAGGCCATTTTCACCACTGTGTGACACCCCCCCTTCTTCTCAGAACACTCAACAGACGTCTGGGCATTGAGGAGACCAGCTTCTCAAGTGTAGACATAGGAATGTTCTCCCATTCTTGTCTAATACAGGCCTCTAAGTGTTCAATCGTCTTGGGTCTTCTTTGTCTGACCTTCCTCTTAATGATGCGCCAAATGTTTTCTATAGGTGAAAGATCTGGACTGTTGGCTGGCCAGGTCAGTACCCGAATCCTTCTCCCACGCAGCCATGATGTTGTGATTGATGCAGAATGTGGTCTGGCATTATCTTGTTGAAAAATGCAGGGTCTTCCATGAAAGAGACGACGTTTGGATGGGAGCATATGTTGCTCTAGAACCTGAATATATTTTTCTGCATTGATGGTGCCTTTCCAGATGTGCAAGCTGCCCATGCCACACGCATTCATGCAACCCCATACCATCAGAGATGCAGGCTTCTGAACAGAGCGTTGATAGCAACTTGGGTTGTCACTGTCCTCTTTGGTCCTGATGACATGGCGCCCCAGATTTCCAAAAAGAACCTCAAAACGTGATTCGTCTGACCACAGAACAGTCTTCCATTTTGCCACACTCCATTTTAAATGACTCCTGGCCCAGTGAAAACGTCTTCGCTTGTGGATCTTTGTTAGAAATGGCTTCTTCTTTGCAGAATAGAGTTTCAGCTGGCAACGGCGGATGGCACGGTGGATTGTGTTCACTGACAATGGTTTCTGGAAGTACTCCTGAGCCCATGCTGTGATTTCCTTCACAGTAGCACTCCTGTTTTTGATGCAGTGTCGTTTAAGGGCCCGGAGATCACGGGCATTCAGTATGGTTCTCCGGCCTTGACCTTTACGCACAGAGATTTTTCCAGATTCTCTGAATCTTCTGATGATATTATTCACAGTTGATGATGACAACTGCAAACTCTTTGCAATTTTTCGCTGGGTAACACCTCTCTGATACTGTTCCACTATCTTTTTACGCAACATTGTGGGAGTTGGTGATCCTCTACCCATCTTGGCTTCTGAGAGACACTGCCAATCTGAGAAGCACTTTTTATACCCATCATATTGCCAATTGACCTGATTAGTGCTGATTGGTCTTCCAGGTGTTTGTTGTATGCTCAAATGACTTTTTCCAGCCTCTAATAGGTTCTTGTCCCAACTTTTTTGGGATTTGTTGACACCATGAAATTTTGAATGAGTATATTTTTCCTTAATATCATACAATTTCTCAGTTTAAACTATTGACCTGTGATTTATGTTGTATTCTGAATAAAATATTAGAAGTTGGCACCTCCACATCATTGCATTCAGT
Organism: Neostethus bicornis; assembly: GCA_902685375.1. NCBI lineage: Eukaryota > Metazoa > Chordata > Actinopteri > Atheriniformes > Phallostethidae > Neostethus > Neostethus bicornis. Next base: position 27,579,239 of record LR738555.1, on the reverse strand, counting down.
TTTTATTCACAATTTCTAAAGTGTCCCAACTTTTTTGGAATCCGGTTGTATAAGTGGTTCAGAGGACAAAATAAATCTTCCCGTCTACAGCTCGAGAGTTCTAATTCTAAACTTATTTCTTGTCAGTCAGTCACCTTCTTAACCATATCTCCCTTATAGGGTTACAAGGGGGGGCCGGAGCACATCCTGGCTGATTCAAGGCGAAGGGCAGGGTACATCCCAAACAGGTTGCCAGTCTGTTGCGGGGCCACACACATACTCATTCCTAGGGAAATTTTTAGTACCGGCTGATCAACCTAACATGCATGTTTTTGGAGGGTGGGAGGAAACCGGGGTACCTGGAGAAAACCCACGTAGACACGGGGAGAATATGCAAACTGCACACAGAAAAAACATTGTTCCATGGTTCATCTCTACCCAGGATTCAAACCCCCAACCTTCTTGCTGTGAGGCCACTGTGCTACCCACTGAGCCACCGTGCCGCCCAACAACTATTTTATTTAAAAAAAAAAAAACAATCCCATCTAAGGGCTGCATGGTGGTGCAGTGGGTAGCACAGTGGCCTCACAGCAAGGTCAGGGTTCGACTCTTAGGTGGGATGAGGCTGGAAACACTGTTCTTTCTGTGTGGAGTTTGCATGTTCTCATGTGGGTTTACTCCAGGTTCCTCTAAAAACATGCTTGTTAGGTTGATTGGCTGTTATAAAATATTCCCTAAGAATGAGTGATTGTGCTTGTGTGTGTGTGTGGCCCCGTGACAGACTGATGACCTGTTCAGGGTGTACCCTGCCCCCAGGCCCTTTTAGGTATAAGTGGTTCAGAGGACAAAACGAATCTTCCCGTCTACAGCTCGAGAGTTCTAGCTCTAAACTTATTTCTTGTTAGACAGTCACCTTCTTAACCATATCTCCCTTACAGGGTTACAAGGGGGGGCCGGAGCACATCCTGGCTGATTCAAGGCGAAGGGCAGGGTACATCCCAAACAGGTTGCCAGTCTGTTGCGGGGCCACACACGTACTCATTCCTAGCGGAATTTTTGGTACCGGCCAATAGACCTAACATGCATGTTTTTGGAGGATGGGAGGAAACCAGAGTACCTGGAGAAAACCCACACATGCACGGGGAGAACATGCAAACTCCAGACAGAAAGTTCAGTGTTCCAAGCCTTGTTCCCACCCGGGACTTGAACCCTGACCTTCTTGCTGTGAGGCCACTGTGCCATTCACTGAGCCACCATCCAGCCCAACAACTATTTTATATAAAAAAAACAAACAAAAAAACAATCCCATCTAAAGGCTGCACAGTGGTGCAGTGGGTAGCACAGTGGCCTCACAGCAAGGTCAGGGTTCGACTCTTAGGTGGGATGAGGCTGGAAACACTGTTCTTTCTGTGTGGAGTTTGCATGTTCTCATGTGGGTTTACTCCAGGTTCCTCTAAAAACATGCATGTTAGGTTGATTGGCTGTTATAAAATATCCCCTAAGAATGAGTGATTGTGCTTGTGTGTGTGTGTGGCCCCGTGACAGACTGATGACCTGTTCAGGGTGTACCCTGCCCCCAGGCCCTTTTAGGTATAAGTGGTTCAGAGGACAAAATAAAACTTCCCGTCTCCAGCTCGAGAGTTCTAATTCTAAACTTATTTCTTGTCAGTCAGTCACCTTCTTAACCATATCTCCCTTACAGGGTTACAAGGGGGGGGCCGGAGCACATCCTGGCTGATTCAAGGCGAAGGGCAGGGTACATCCCAAACAGGTTGCCCGTCTGTTGCGGGGCCACACACATACTCATTCCTAGGGAAATTTTTAGTACCGGCTGATCAACCTAACATGCGTGTTTTTGGAGGGTGGGAGGAAACCGGGGTACCTGGAGAAAACCCACGTAGACACGGGGAGAATATGCAAACTGCACACAGAAAAAACATTGTTCCATGGTTCATCTCTACCCAGGATTCAAACCCCCAACCTTCTTGCTGTGAGGCCACTCTGCTACCCACTGAGCCACCGTGCCGCCCAACAACTATTTTATTTTAAAAAAAAAAACAATCCCACCTAAGGGCTGCATGGTGGTGCAGTGGGTAGCACAGTGGCCTCACAGCAAGAAGGTCAGGGTTCGACTCTTAGGTGGGGATGAGGCTGGAAACACTGTCCATTCTGTGTGGAGTTTGCATGTTCTCATGTGGGTTTACTCCAGGTTCCTCTAAAAACATGCATGTTAGGTTGATTGGCTGTTATAAAATATCTCCTAAGAATGAGAGTGTGTGTGTGTGTGTGTGTATGTATGGTGACCTGTTCAGGGTGTACCCTGCCTCTCGTTTCAAATCAGCCGGGAAAGGCTCTGGGACCCTCTGTTTCAGAAGACAGAATGAAACGTCCCATCTCCAGCTACAGAGTTCTAAATCCAAACTTCTTTCTCGTGATTTTCTCAAACTTTTTTTCTGTTGACTGATGCTGAAGGTCGTCACGTTCTGGTTTCAACTCTATCCTAAATACTTGTAATCAGAAACAGAAAAAATGTTTCAAAAGATTGATTGGCTGTTATAAAATGTCCCATAAGAATGAGTGTGTGTGTGTGTGTGGCCTCGTGACAGACTGGTGACCTGTTCGGGGTGTAGCCTGCACCCCTCTCCCTGACACTGTTGGGTAAAAGTGGTTCAGAGGACAAAACGAATCTTCCCGTCTACAGCTCGAGAGTTCTAATTCTAAACTTATTTCTTGTCAGTCAGTCACCTTCTTAACCATCTCTCCCTTACAGGGTTACGAGGGGGGGCAGGAGCACATCCTGGCTGATTCAAGGCGAAGGGCAGGGTACACCCTGAACAGGTTGCCAGTCTGTTGCGGGGCCACACACATACTCATTCATAGAGGCAATTTTTGGTACCGGCCAATCAACCTAACAATCATGTATTTGGAGGATGGGAGGAAACCAGAGTACCCGGAGGAAACCCACACATGCACGGGGAGAACATGCAAACTCCACACAGAAAGGACAGTGTTCCAAGCCTTGTTCCCACCCAGGACTTGAACCCTGACCTTCTTGCTGTGAGACCACTGTGCTACCCACTGAGCCACCATGCTGCCCAACAACTAATGTATTTTAAAAAAAAACAAAACAAATCCCATTTAAGGGCTGCACAGTGGTGCAGTGGGTAGCACAGTGGCCTCACAGCAAGAAGGTCAGGGTTCGACTCTTATGTGGGATGAGAATTCAAACTGTCCTTTCTGTGTGGAGTTTACATGTTCTCATGTGGGGTTTCTCCAGGTTCCTCTAAAAATAAAATACATGTTAGGTTGATCGGCTGTTATAAAATATCCCCTAAGAATGAGTGATTGTGTGTGTGTGTGTGTGTGTGTTTTTGGAGGATGGGAGGAAACCAGAGTACCCAGAGTTCTTCCTGTGTATGTGTAGGTTTCCTCTCCCCCTCCAAACACATACATGTCAGGTAGATTGGCTGCTATGAAATTGCCCCTAGGAATGAGCTTGTGTGTGTGGCCCCATGACAGACTGATGACTGGTTGAGGGTGTATCTTGCCTCTCGTTTCAAATCAGCCTGGAAAGTCTCTGGAGACCCCTTGCAACCCTGTTAGGTATAAGTGGTTCAGAAAATAAAAAGAAACATCCCGTCTCCAGCTACAGAGTTCTAAATCCAAACTTCATTCTCGGAATTTTCTCAAACATCTTTTTTTCTGTTGACTGATGCTGAAGGTCGTCACGTTCAGGTTTCAACTCTATCCTAAATACTTGTAATCAGAAACAGGAAAAATGTTTCAAAAGGTTGATTAGATAAATTCGATTAATCTGCCTGTTTGTTAGAAAACCTTGAACAGATGGAGATAACGCAGCAACTCAGAATTTTTCACATCGGTCCAAACACTTTTTAGCAACAGTGTGTTCCGTATCAGGACCGTTGGTTAAAGACAAAGTAACCAACGCATAGAAGCTCTTTGTTTCATACAATGAGCTCAACGAGGTTTGTGAAGGTCAACGTGGAAAAACAAGTTGTCTCAATTCGGAGTTTTAAGACGGAGATGATAAAGTTGTAAGTTTCTCATCCTCAGCAGTAAAAAAAAAAAATGATTAGAAAAGTTTGATAAAAAGAAGAAAAAGATGCTTTTCACTTATTTTTCTGCTGAGATCAGTTTTATTTCATTAAACCCTCCTCTGGAGAAGATTAGTAATCTAATCTAAACTTCCTCAGTGATAATACTAAGAAAACAAGATTACCAGGTGGTAACCACAATTTGTGGGAGAAAAAAACTCCCACAAATGAGCTTAGATTTTATTCATAATCTACTTTTTATCTCACAGAATCTCAAAGTTCTTCTAGAAGTGTGCGCAGAACAGTTCTGATCCTAAAAAAACAAGCTTGGTGTTTGCAAATTTAAGCTTTGATTCCCTTTGTTTTTCTCCTTCAGTCGTTGTGCACAGGAGGGGTGCACAAATATTTGGATTACAATCGCTCTTTAGATCTCAGAAAAAGTTCCGGTAAATCACATGGTCAGTCAGTCAGTCACCTTCTTAACCTTTCGGGGTTGCGGGCAATGCCGAAGCCTATCCTGGCTGATTCAATCCGAGGGGCAGGGTACACCCTGAACAGGTCGCCAGGTTGTCGCCGGGCTAGATCGTATGGTGTTGGAGAAATAGACGATAGTTTGTCATCTATACTCATTATGAAAATGTTTTATTTTCTGAGCTGCTTATCCTTAATGAGGTCGCAGGCAGAGCCTATGCTGGCTGATTCAAGGTGAGAGGCAGGGTACACCCAAAAAAGGTTGCCAGTCTGTCATGGGGCCAAGCACACACAACCATCCACACGCACACACATTTATTCCTAGGGGAAATTTCATAGAGGCCAATCAACTTAACATGCATGATTTTGGAGGGTGAGAGGAAACCCACACATACATGGGGAGAACATGCAAACTCCACAAAGAAAGGACAGTGTTTCAAGCCTCATCCTCATCCGGGACTTCAACTCTGACCTTCTTGCTGTAAGGCCGCTATGCTACCCACTGCACAGAATTTATGGTTGACCTGCGCCCTCATAAAAACTGTCTCTTATTGATTTTTTTTAAAGCAGGTTCATTCGTTGTAACAAAAAAAAAAAGGTTTAACAAAACAAAAACTTTCAGTAGTGCACAAAACACGACATATTTCCGTTTCGATCCGCCGTCTTCCGCTTATCCAGGACCGAGTCGCGGGGGCAACAGCCTCAGACGTGAAACCCAGGTTTCTCTCACCTCAGCTGGATCCTTCAGCTCACCTGGGAGGATCCCGAGTCGTTCCCCAGCCAGCTGTGGGACATAGTCTCTCCAAAAGACCAAAACACCTCACCAGCGAGGCGTTCAGGGAGCATCCTGACCAGATGCCCATTCCCCCCCATCTGGCTTCTCTCAACCTGGAGGTGGAGCGGCCCGACACCAAGCTCCTCCTGGATGGCAGAGCTCCTAACCTGATCTCTGAGTGAGAGCCCAGCCACCCTGCAGAGGAAGTTCATCTCGGCCGCTTGAATCCATGATCTCATTCTTTCGGTCACCACCAACAGCTGGTGACCATAGGTGAGTGTGGGAACGTAGATCGACTTGTAAATCGAGAGCTTTGCTTTTCGGCTCAGCTCTCTCTTTACCACGACGGACCGATGCAGCGTCCTAGTTGTTGCTGATGCTGCACCGATCCGCCTGTCGATCTTCCCCCACTCGTGAACAAGACCCAGAGTTATTTAAACACCTCCACTTGGGGCAGGACCCTGACTTGTAGGGGGCATTCCACTCTCGTACGGGCATTGACCATGGTCTCGGATTTGGAGGCGCTGATTCGCATCCCAGCCGCTTCACACTCGGCAGCAAATCGATCCAGAGACATGCTAACAAATAATATTTCCTTTTAATTTGATCATAAATAATATCAAATTAGACTCGGGTGAGCCGGTTCGATTCCTATTGGGCCCATGCCTAAGAGTCCCTGTAGAAGACACCCAAACCTCCGTTACTCCCACCATTGGGGCCGTCATGGCTGCCTGCTGTGATGCAATCCAGCAAAGTAATTTAAAAAAAAAGAAAAAAAATGTCACTTGAAAAAATATCAATAATGATGTAATATATTAATATTAATAATGCATTTGGTGCCTGAAATGTTTTTAGATGAATGTTTTTATTTATTTATTTCAACTATTAGCAGCTCTCGTTCTAAAAAAAAAACGTTTCCCCTCCGGCACCATGCGGACGTGTCGTCCTTCAAATAACTCAATAATTCATCAATCTTGTGAATCCTTATTAGCGCAGGCTATAATTCTACTTTTTGACTTTAATAGTCTTGTAGAAACACTATAACAGCTAATTACTCTGAGTTAATGCAGTTAAAAGTGGCTATAAAAGCCACCAGGACCGCAACCCAATCTAGCCACAAGAAACCCGAGAATCCACTTGGCGAACCAGCAGGACAACCACGGCTTATTTAACCCTCCCCGAATATAAAGTTTACAAACTTTAAACTCAGCCAAAGAATAAAGTCAGGCTAGTCCTGCAGAGTTGTTTTTTTAATAGAGACAAAAAGAAGTTTTAAAAGTTGTTTTTTTTTTTTTAACTGAGGACGTGTTAATGTTTATCTATAAATACCCCGTGCTGTCATCTGACCCTTCCCTCACACCGCACACGTGTCAATGCCATGCTTTTGAACACTACTTCTTTTAAAGTAGTTCCACTTTTTGACGATATATTTTAACTTCAGAGCTTCCAATTATTAAAGAAGTCGTTTATTGTGCTGAAATCTCGGCGATCTGCAGAAATGCTGCGAGCAAATCTCAACGCTATTTATAAATGAGATTTAAAAAGATTATTAGGTAATCCTTTAATTTCTCCAACTACTGCTGGCGTCACTACTCTTGCTTTGGTCGGTCAGCACCTTGTCCACCATGGAGCGATCTGCTCAGAGGTCGGGGAAAGGATCCCGTTTGCGAGATCTAAAGATTTAGAAAGATTCTAAATCGATGGAGAAGCTCTAATGACCAACACCAGCAAAAGGGGTGCTCGGGTATAGGATCTTATGAGTGCAGGTTAAGTGGTACAACCTCTAGTTGGATGGATAGCGTGTAGCCACCAGATCCATTTGATGGAATAAGCTCCAGTTCATGTGAGCGAGGCAGGCGCATTCCTCTTTGGAAAAGCTTATTACACCACAGCAAGAAACAGAGGTAGCTTAATAGTTGCGAGCAGGCGTCTAGGAGTCAGTACCTGGTAAAAGTATGGCGCACCGGTACCCTGGTATCATCAGCTGGATCTCTATCTTTAGAATATATTTCATACTTTTATTTTGTACAGTTTCTAAGGGAGTATAAGGATGTGTTATGTCTGATCGTGTCCTTCACCTATGGTCACCAGCTGTGGGTGGTGACCGAAAGAACAAAATCACTGATACAAGCAACTGAAATGAGCTTCCTCTGCAGGGTGGCTAGGCTCTCACGCAGAAATTGAGTGAGGAGCTCTGCCATCCAGGAGTAGCTCGGAGTAGAGCCGTTGCTTCTCCGATTCGAGAGAAACCAGATGGGGTAGTTCGGGCATCTGGTTGGGATGCCTCCCGAGCACCTCGCTGGTGAGGTGTTTCGGGCACGCCCCACTGGGAGGAGACCCGGAAGCAGACCCAGGTCTTGGTGGAGAGACTATGTTGCCCATCAGGGCAGGGAACACCTCGGGATCCTTCCAGGTGAGCTGGAGAATGCGGCCGGGGTGAGAGAAGCATGGGTTTCCCGTCTGAGGTTGTTGCCCCTGCGACCCGGATAAGTCTTAGATTGCAAGAAGGTAAAGTTTAGTAACCTCTGTTTAGTTTAGTAACTAAGTAATTTTTTTTGGAGGATAAGCCCCTTGAGATGAGACATCTTGTTTTCGAGGGGGTCCTCAACCTAACACCCTTTTTTTTTTTAGAGGGAGGGAGGAAACCGGAGTACCCGGAGGAAACCCACGTTGTTACTTGTGTTATGTCTGATCGTGTCCTTCGCTCTGATTAAATGTGTATAAACCTCTTTTGAGTCAATTTGGTTCTGATACTGAGCTTTACAAGAAAAATTTAAGTATCTTGTAGTTTGAACATCATGTAGCGATCTCGATGATGACTTACCTTCCGTAAGACCTTTCCACATGGGGGCCATCCACAGCCTTGACCCAGGCCATTAATGAACCACAGAAGTGAGAAAACGGAAACAGTTGAGGACCAGGAGAAGGCCACGTTGATCCCTCCTACCACAAAGAGGCCGATGGAGAACAGCCAGCGAGCGCTGATCTGATCTGATAGCACGCCGCTGATGAACTTGCTGATGGCGTACGCCATGGTCTGGCTGCTGGTGATCATGCCTGCAGATGAAAAACAAACTGGTTGTAAACACGTCAACGACAAACTAATCACAGAATGATTGTTTTATTACCAATAAAAATGAACCAAGATCTACTTTAACACAAAAAAAAGTCTTGAATATGAACTAATTTATGAAATAAAGTAATCTGTCGTGGTAAAGAAAGAGCTGAGCTGAAAAGCAAAGCTTTTGATTTACAAGTTGATCTACGTTCACACCCTCTCCTATGGTCACCAGCTGTGCGTGGTGACCAAAAGAACGAGATCACGGATACAAGCGACCGAAATGAGCTTCCTCTGCAGGGTGGCTGGGCTCTCACTCAGAGATTGCGTGAGGAGCTCTGCCATCCAGGAGGAGCTCGGAGTAGAGCCGTTGCTCTTCTGGGTCGAGAGAAGCCAGATGGGGTGGTTCAGACATCTGGTTAGGATGCCTCCCAAACGCCTTGCTGGTGAGGTGTTTCAGACACATCCCACCAGAAAGAGATCCAAATGGAGACCCCAGACTTGCTGGAGAGACTATGTTTCACAGCTGGCCAGGGAACGACACAGGATCCTTCCAGGTGAGCTGGAGGATGCAGCTGGGGTGAGAGAAGCCTGGGCTTCCCGTCTGAGATTGCTCCTGTGACCTGGCCCCCGGATAAGCTGAAGACAACGGTATGAACCGAATAAAATAAAGTGCTGAACCAATCTATTTGAATTCCTGGATGTTGACATCATGTCGAGAGCGTTGCCTGTTTGAGCATTATGGGATCGCTTAATCTATTTTATAGCTAAAATTAGCTCCAGGGTTTCCACAATTTTTTTTTAGTTTCATGGAGCTCCTCGAGGAAAATAGCTTGGGTATCACCACTCTGGACTTCACCCAAATACCTTAACACAGGGGTGTCAAACTCCGGTCCTGGAAGGCCGGTTGTCCTGAAGGTTTTCATACATCAAGAGGCACATAAAGTGAAATCAACAGCCAATAAAATTTGGCACATTGACTCAAAAACCTGGATCAAGTGTGTAGATGCAAAAACACAGACAACCTTTAGGATACCGGCCTACCAGGACCAGAGTTGGACACCCCTAGTTTAACATGTTTGGTAATAATAAGAAACATAAGGATAAAAACAAGTTTAACTGCCAATATGAAACTCAAATGAAGCCAATCGATTGAACTAATTGGTTTAAAACACTTAGAATAATAAGAATCGATCTTACCCAGGTCATCTTTGTCCAGTTTAATCTCCTCCATCACAAAGGGCATGACAAACGAGAAAGTCTTTCTATTAAAGAAGTACAACGAGTACCCGGTGAACATACATAAGAAGATGACCACTCGATAGTAGCCGTAACCAGAGGACCCCATGATTCCTGGTATTTTAGGGACAAATAAACTTCTTGATCTCTCTTCTTTAGGCTTGGGTTTGAGTCTTGATCCCTAAAATCAGAACCAGTTAAAGGAAGTTATGAAGCTGTGCGTTGAACACAGATGGATTTCCATGAGGGTTAAACTTCTTTAAGCAGCACCCCTCTTGTAGGCTTGTGGTGTGTGTGTGTGTGTGTGTGTGAGGGTCTGTAGACACATGAGGGGAAACCTCACACCAACCTTTAAAAAAAGAGAAAACAACATATCAGACATACTTCTTAAAGCAGGATGACACATTTACATACTTTAAAGGCTCACTTTTAAAGACAACTTGTAGATTGAATCAAATTATACAGTTAAAACATGTCTAATTCGGTTTAAATGCTTTAATTTTTTAAATTTTAAGAAATCTATTTGTTGTTCTATGTCGATATCAACACAATCGACCTGATACAGCTGTAGTTTATGATCATCATTTTAATTTTTTACTCATTTTTACTTACTTCTGATTGTATCCTCCTCTATATTATCATCTAGGACGTTTGATTTAACAAAAATCTCACCAAAAATGTGTAATATGAAACATAAAGTGGATTAAAGTTGAATTATTAGCTTAATTAGAGCCAGATTGGATGGAGACTAAGAAGATAAACAGCTAGTTTGTTTGATTCTGGATTTATTTGCCAGCAGATATGCTTTGTTTTATTTGTACAGACAGTTTACTGAACGTTTTTTAACTTAAAAACTTTCCAATCATATTAACAGTTGATTATTATTTCTTTCATAGTGATTTAAAATGAATGCTAACAGTTTTGCTAACGTTTAGCATTAGACCATACTGGCGGAGGGATATGAAGCGCTCCGTCTGTGTGTGTGTGTCTGTTTTGGTGTCCCTCCTCCCTCTCTCTCCCTGTCAGACCCAGGTTTTATCTAGTCCCTCCGTGTGTCAGATCGCTGTAAATAAAAAATGTTTTTATTTGTTTACCTTTCCTCCTTCTTCATCCCATCCAAAGCGCGCCCCCGAATCTTCAGCTTTCAGTGCGCGTTCCCGAGCTTTAACACGTGGCAATCCTGCAGAAAGCTATACATTAAATTTAAATCAAAACACATTCATTTCAATGCAAAGTTTTAAATAAAAATTCATGCAAAATTATCAAAATAATCAGTAAAATAAAAAAGTTATCTAAACAAACCAAATGCATTCTCTTTTTTGCAAAAAAAAAAAAAAGTTGTTAAAAGATCTTTAAAAGAAAAAAATGTGATGAAAAATCAGTTAAAGTGGAGATTTTTCTTTGGATGAACTGATAAAATGACAAAAAAAATGTGGAAAACAGAGTACAACTGTCTGAGTAGATGACTGTTTAATGTTGGAGGTGAGGCTGCTTATCTCCAACGGGGTGCAAGAGGCAGGGTACACCTCGAACAGGTCACCAATCTGTTGCAGGGCCACACACATGCATGCACACTCATTCCAGTAGCCAATCAACCTAACATGCATGTTTTTGGGAGGAAACTGGAGTACCCGAAGAAAACCTATATGTACACAGGGAGAACATGCAAACTCCACACAGAAAGACCACTGTTCCAAAGCCACGTCCCACTCCGGGACTCAAACTACCAACCTTCTTGCTGTGAGGCCACTGTGCTAACCAATGCTGGGAGAGTAAATGTTTGTTCGCTGCAACAACTGATGACCTGTACAGGGTGTACCCTGCCACTCACCTGCTAACTAGCAGGGAGAGTGAATGTTACTTTAGTAAAAGACAGATGACCTGTACAAGGTGTACCCTGCCACCCACCTGCTAACTAGCCGGGAGAGTGAATGTTACTTCAGTAAAAGACAGATGACCTGTACAGGGTGTACCCTGCCACTCACCTGCTAACTAGCAGGGAGAGTGAATGTTACTTCAGTAAAAGACAGATGACCTGTACAGGGTGTACCCTGCCACTCACCTGCTAACTAGCAGGGAGAGTGAATGTTACTTTAGTAAAAGACAGATGACCTGTACAAGGTGTACCCTGCCACCCACCTGCTAACTAGCCGGGAGAGTGAATGTTACTTCAGTAAAAGACAGATGACCTGTACAGGGTGTACCCTGCCACTCACCTGCTAACTAGCAGGGAGAGTGAATGTTACTTTAGTAAAAGACAGATGACCTGTACAAGGTGTACCCTGCCACTCACCTGCTAACTAGCAGGGAGAGTGAATGTTACTTTAGTAAAAGACAGATGACCTGTACAGGGTGTATCCTGCCCCTCACCTGCTAACTAGCCAGGAGAGTGAATGTTACTTCAGTAAAAGAATGATGACCTGTACAAGGTGTACACTGCCCCTCACCTGCTAACTAGCCAGGAGAGTGAATGTTACTTCAGTAAAAGAATGATGACCTGTACAGGGTGTACTGTACACTGCGCCTCACCTGCTTACTGTACAGGGTGTACCCTGCCCCTCACCTGCTAACTAGCCAGGAGAGGGAATGTTACTTCAGTAAAAGAATGATGACCTGTACAGGGTGTACTGTACACTGCGCCTCACCTGCTTACTGTACATGGTGTACCCTGCCCCTCACCTGCTAATTAGCCATGAGAGTGAATGTTACTTCACTAAAAGACCGATGACCTGTACAGTGTACAGGTGTACCCTGCCATTCACCAGTTACTGGAGCAGTTGCTACTCCAGGTCGAGAGAAGCCAGATGGGGTGGTTCGAGGATCTAGTAAGGATTCCTCCTGAGTAGTTGGATTCTCACTCACAGATAGAGTTTGGAGCTCTGCCATCCTGGAGGAGCTTGAAGAAGGAGGAGCTTGAATGAGGTGTACCCTCCAGGAAGGGTACACCTCGAAAAGGTCTTTAGTCTGTTGTGGGGCCACAAACGTACACGCGCACGCTCATCCCTAGGGGCAAATTCAAAGCAGACAATCAAACTAATATGTATGTTTCTGAAGGGTGGGATGAAACTTAAGTAAACCTACTCACACACGTGGAGAACATGCAAATTCCACACAGAAGCACCAATTTTTAATAAAGAAAATCGCACATATTTTAGTGCAAAATTATGTTAGAAAATGTTTTGTTCACAAAACAGACTGATGACCTGCACAGGGTTTACTCCGCCCCTCAAGTGCTAACTAGATGGGAGTGTAAATGTTTTGTTTGCTGCAACCGACTGATGGCTTAGAAAGGGTGTACCCCACACCTCACCTGCTAACTGTACAGGGTGTATCCCTCACATGCTAACTAGCCATGAGAGTGAATGTTTTTCTTGTAACAGACTGATGGCCTGGACAGAGTGTACCCCACCCCTCACATGCTAACTAGCCATAAGAGTGAATGATTTTTTAGTAACAAACTGATGACCTGTACAGGGTGTATCTCTCCTCTCCACTGCTAACTAGCCAGGAGAGTGAATGTTACTTCAGTAACAGACTGATGACCTATACAGGGTGTACCCTGCCCCCACCTGCTATCTGTACAGAGTGTACCCCGCCCCTCACTTGCTAACTAGCCATAAGAGTGAATGATTTTTTAGTAACAAACTGATGACCTGTACAGGGTGTATCTCTCCTCTCCACTGCTAACTAGCCAGGAGAGTGAATGTTACTTCAGTAACAGACTGATGACCTATACAGGGTGTACCCTGCCCCCACCTGCTATCTGTACAGAGTGTACCCCACCCCTCACATGCTAACTAGCCATAAGAGTGAATGATTTTTTAGTAACAAACTGATGACCTGTACAGGGTGTATCTCTCCTCTCCACTGCTAACTAGCCAGGAGAGTGAATGTTACTTCAGTAACAGACTGATGACCTATACAGGGTGTACCCCGCCCCTCACCTTCTAACTACCCAAGAGAGTGAATGTTACTTCACGACCAGACTGATGACTAGAGGTGGGTGGTAACACGTTACTTTTATTTGAGTAACTTTTTGAATCAAATGTACTTGTATGAGTATTTTTTTTTTTTAATAGTTTGTACTTTTACTTTTATTTGAGTAAATTTATAAGTAAATAAAAAATGCTCTTCTTACTCTGTTACATCGGTGGAAGGACGCCTCACGTGCTTCGTCTGCAAGGTCACTGGGCTCTCTCTCTCAGACTGAGCGAGGACCTCTGCCATCCTGGAGGAGCTCGGAGTGGAGCCGTTGCTCCTCCAGGTGGAGAGAGAAAGGCAGACATTGTTCCCACATTTAAAGGGACGCATAAAGCGTTCCTGTTTGAACAAGCTTATCACCAGACCGGATAGAAACAGAGACGTTTACATGATAGAGTTACTAGTTGGCTGCAAGATATTCAGCATGTGAGGGGCGGGGTACACCCTGTCCAGGTCATCAGTCAACCTAACATGCTGGTAAAGTATGGTACATTGCTGGTAAAGTATGGTACATTGGGGTTCTGTCCTCTAATTCTATCTACTATGCTCTGCTAGACTGCCTTGGCTGCTTGATGTATCCACATCACCCTTGGCAGATCCCTGGCTTTCCATCTCATTCATTGTTCTCTATTGTTTGTTCATTTAGATTTACACTGCTAGTTGGTACAGTGTAAATCTAAATGTTTTAATAAAACAAAAAAGTGGAAAAAAATTATCAGAATGTGAAATCAAAATCAATAAATATATAAAACACACACAAAAAATGATCAGAATGAAGAAATTTGGACATATTTTAGTGAAAAAGTATGTTGGTAAATGTTTTGTTCACTGCAACACACTGATGACCTGTACAGGGTGTATCCCACCCTTCACCTGCAAACTAGCTGGGAGAGCAAATGTTGCTTCAGTAAATGTTTTGTTTGCTGCAGTAGACTGATTACCATTACACGGTGTACCCCGCCACTCACCTGCTAATTAGCCGTGAGAGTGAATGTAACTTAAGTGAAAGAATGATGACCTCTATAGAGTGTACCCTGTGCCTCTAAATGTACAGGATGTACCCATCCCCTCACCTTCTAATTAGCTGTGAGAGTGATTGTTACTTCAGTAACAGACTGATGACCTGTACAGGGTGTACCTTACCCCTCACCAGTTGCCAGAGCAGTTGCTTCTCCGGGTCAAGAAGAGCCAGATAGGGTGGTTTGGGCATCTGGTAAGGATGCCTCCTGAGTCGCTGGGCTGTCACTCACAGATAGAGTGAGGAGCTTGAAGAAGAGCAGTTGCTCTTCCGGGTAGGGTACACCTTGACCAGGTCTTCAGTCTGTTGAGGGACCACACACACACACGAACACCCACACACACACACACACACACACACAAACACACACACACGTGCGCGAATACTCATTCCTAGGGGCAAAACACACACACGTGGAGAACATGCAAACTCCACACAGAAGCACCAGGTTTTAATAAAGAAATTTGCACATATTTTAGGGCAAAATTATGTTAGAAAATGTTTTGTTCACAAAACAGACTGATGACCTGTACAGGGTTTACTCCGCCCCTCAAGTGCTAACTGGCTGGAAGTGTAAATGTTTTGTTTGCTGCAACAGACTGACGACCAGAAAAGGGTGTACCGCACAGCTCACCTGCTAACTGTACAGGGTGTATCCCTCACATGCTAACTAGCCATGAGAGTGAATGTTTTTCTAGTAACAGACTGATGACCTGGACAGGGTGTACCCCGCCCCTCACATGCTGAATAGCCAACAGAGTGAATGATTTTTTTTAGTAACAAACTGATGACCTGTACAGGGTGTATCTCTCCCCTGCTGACTAAACAGGAAAGTGAATGTTACTTCAGTAACAGACTGATGACCTAGACAGGGTGTACCCTGCCCCTCACCTGCTATCTGTACCGAGTGTACCCCACCCCTCACCTGCTAAATAGCTGTGAGAGTGAATGTTACTTCAACAACAGACTGATGACCTCTACGGGGTGTACCCCGCCCCTCACCTTTAACTAACCGTGGGAGTGAATGTTACTTCCCTACCAGAGTGATGACTAGAGGTGGGTGGTAACGCTTTACTTTTACTTGAGTAACTTTTTGAATAAAATGTACTTGTATGAGTAGTTTTTAACAGTTTGTACTTTTACTTTTATTTGAGTAAATTGATAGAGTTACTAGTTGGCTGCTAGATAGTAGAAGCTGGTAAAGTATGGTACATTGCTGGTAAAGTATGGTACATTAGGGTTCTCTCCTCTAATTCTATCTACTATTCTCTGCCAGACTGTCTTGGCCGCTTGATGTATCCACATCACCCTTGCTGGCTTTCTATTCATTTAGATTTACACTGCTAGTTGGTACTGTACAATTCACATGCTGTCCACCTCTCTCTTCCTCCTTTTTGGACAGAGCTCTGTTCCAGATTCCTGATGGATACTCTGTGTTCCTGTCCTGGGTGTGGCCAGACCGAGGAGGCCTGCGTGCCTTATCTATCATCCCCACTACATCTGGATGAAAACCATCTCTTCATCCCGGTCCTGGACATCGCCGGGCTGAGGACGCCCCGTGTTTCCATCAGGATGAAGAACATCTATTGACTTCTTTGGATATTTAGCTGTAGAGTAGAAAAAGCTAATATTTAAACAATAGTCTTAGATACATTTGAAGCTCGTCCCGGGAGAGGGATCTCTCTTTCGTGTGGATCCCCACGAGGTTTCTTATTTTTTCCCCACTGTTGGGTTTTTTAGGAGTTTATCCTCACCGTGAAGGAGAGTCTAAGTGTACAGTATGTGTACTTAATTTTTCATTGTTTAATCTATTTTCTGACAATAGGGGGCGCTAAAGTATCACAATCACAGCTTTGAGATGCAACAATTTCTAAGAAGTTTGGTTCTTGTTAAAATTGAAAAAAAATCAGTTTTGGTTTAAAAAATAAAAAGTAAGAAGAATAAAAAAAAAATAAAACAATGAAAGTATTAATAAAACAAAAAAGTGACAAATTGATCAGAAAAAAAGAAATTTGGACATATTTTAGTTAAAATTATGTTAGTAAATGTTTTGTTCACTGAAACAGACTGATAATCTGTACAGGGTGTACCCTGCCTAACTAGTCATGAGAGTGAAAGTTACAGTGAATGTTCTGTTTGCTGCAACACACTGATGACCTCTAAAGGGTGTATCCTGCCCCTCACCTGCTAACTAGCCGGGAGAGTAAAATATTTTTTCTCTGCAACAGACTGATGACCTCGACAGGGCGTACCCTGCCCCTCACCAATTGCCAGAACAGTTGCTTCTTCGGGTCGAGAAAAGCAAGATGGGGTGGTTTGGGCATCCCGGTTTAATTCAGTCGAGAGGCAGGGTACACCTCAAACAGGTCACCAGAGTGTCGGAGGGCCACACACTCACAGACAACCATCCACATACACACTCATTCCAAGGGGCAATTTCATAGTGACCAATCGTGCATGTTTTTGGAGGGTGAGAGGAAACGGGAGTAAACCTACACACACATGTGGAGAACATGCAAACTCCACACAGAAACACCAGTTGCTGAGCCTCACTCTACCCATGACTGGAATCAACAGGGCCACAGGTTCAACGAGTCCTCAGCCCCGGTTTAGTAACAAGTCTGTGTGAGTGTGTGTGTGTGTGTATGTGTGTGTGTGTGTGTGTGTGTGTGTGTGTGTGTGTGTGTGTGTGTGTGTGTGTGTGTGTGCGCACGCATGCATGTGTCACCTGCTAACTAGCCATGAGAGTGAATTTTTCTTCACTAACTGACTAATGACCTGTACAGGGTGTACCCCGCCCCTCACCAGTTGCCAGAGCAGTTGCTTCTCCGGGTCAAGAGGAGCCAGATAGGGTGGTTTGGGCATCTGGTAAGGATGCCTCCTGAGTCGTTGGGCTGTCACTCACACATAAAGAGAGGAGCTCTGACATCCTGGAGGAGCTTGAAGAAGAGCAGTTGCTCCTCCGGGTAGGGTACACCTTGAACAGGTGCTCAGTCTGTTGCGAGGCCACCATGCACACTCATTCTTCTTGGCAAATTTTTTACAGCCAATCAACCCAACATGCAGCAATCACAGTCCAGATAGGGTCAACCCCAGTTCATGGTGGCTGTAGTAGTTCATAAGTACTGGGTTTTAATATCTGGGAAATTTTAAAGTTGAAGAGAGTGTTGGTCATTTGGTGAGAGAAAAACTAAAGTACACCTACCAACACACACACGTGAAGAACATGCAAACTCCACACAGAAGCACCAGTTGTTGAGCCGCACTCTACCCATGACTGGAATCAACAAGGCCACAGGTGTAACCAGTTCTCAGCCCCGGTTCAGTCTGAATCTAAGTTATTCAAAATTATGTTAGTAAATGTTTTGTTTGCTGCAATAGACTGATGACCTGTACAGGGTGTATCCCCCCTCACCTGTTAACTAGCCGTGAGAATAGTCTGTTACTTCAGCAACAGACTGATGACCTGTACAGGGTGTATCCCCCCTCACCTGTTAACTAGCCGTGAGAATAGTCTGTTACTTCAGCAACAGACTGATGACCTGTACAGGGTGTATCCCCCCTCACCTGTTAACTAGCCGTGAGAATAGTCTGTTACTTCAGCAACAGACTGATGACCTGTACAGGGTGTATCCCCCCTCACCTGTTAACTAGCTGGGAGACAAAATGTTTTGTTCGCTGCAACAGACTGATGACCTTTGGAGGGTGTTACCTCGGCGACCGCTGCTCCGGCAACCGCTGCCCCGGCGACCGCTGCCCCAGCGACAGTTGCCCCGGCGACAGTTGCCCCGGCGACAGTTGCCCCGACGACAGTTGCCCCGGCGACCGTTGACCCCGCGACCGTTGCCACGGCGACCGCTGCCCCGGCGACCGCTGCCCCGGCGACCGCTGCCCCGGCGACCGCTGCCCCGGCAACCGCTGCCCCGGCGACCGTTGCCACGCCGACCGTTGCCACGCCGACCGTTGCCCCGGCGACCGTTGCCCCGGCGACCGTTGCCCCGGCGACTGCCATCCTAGAGGAGCTTGAACAGTAGATAGAATTAGAGGACAGAACCCCTTTCTCCTCTAATTCAAAGGGTACAGAGGGTTGCCCCGGCGACCGTTGCCCCGGCGACCGTTGCCCCGGCGACCGTTGCCCCGGCGACCGTTGCCCCCGGCGACAGTTGCCCCGGCGATCGTTGCCCCGGCGACCCTTGCCCCGGCGACCCTTGCCCCGGTGACTGCGCAAGGAAGTTACTTCGTCAAGAAAGACTAAGAAACTGTGGCCTCTGACCTCACAGTTAGAAACCTAGGAGTGTTATTTAACCCAGATTTATCATTTAAAGCTCACAGGCTTGTAAAACTGCATTTTTTTTTAACCTTTGCAACATTTCTAGAATCCAAAATATTTAAGTAAAGGTGATGCTGAAAAAACTCATCCATGTATTTGTTACATCAAGGTTGGATTATCGTAACGCTTTGCTGGCAGCATGCCCGAAATCTTACCTAAACTATTGTTTAAATCTGATCTTATTCTACTCTACAGCTAAATATCTAAAGAAGTCAATAGATGTTCTTCATCCTGATGGAAACACAGGGGGCTCCTCAGCCCGGAGATGTCAAGGACATCGTCTCTGTTTCTATCTGGCCTGTTGATAAGCTTGTTCAAACAGGAATGCTTTAAGCCTCCCTTTAAATGTAGGAACACTGTCTGCCTCTCTCACTTGAGCTGGGAGCTTATTCCATAAAACTGGAGCTTGGTAGCTAAAGGCTCTACCTCCAACTGTACTTTTAGAAGTCCTAGGAACCACCAACAGCCCTGCATTTTGTGAGCGGAGTGTTCCATGCCGTTTATGGCCTTGTAGGTTTGTAAGAGGATTTTAAACTTGATCCTAAACTCAATTGGAAGCCAATGGAGAGAAGCTAGCACGGGAGTAATATGATCTCTTCTATGAGTTCCTGCTGCATTTTGAACCAGCTGAAGACTTTTTAGGGAAGATTTAGGGTGTACCCTACTCGGAGGAGCAACTGCTCTTCTTCAAGCTCCTCCAGGATGACACAGCTCCTCACTCTATCTGTGAGTGAGAGTCCAGCGACCCAGGAGGCAGATGCCACCAGATGCTTGACCCACCCCATCTGGCTTCTCTCAACGCAGAGAATCAACTACTCTGGCAACTGGTGAGGGGTGGGGTACACCTTGTACAGATCAGTCTGTTACGGAAGTAACATTCACTCTCACGGCTAGTTATTAGGTGATGGGTGGGGTACACCCTGTGCAGGTCATCGGTCTGTTTCAGTGAACAAAACATTTACTAACATAATTTTGACTAAAATATGTCCAAATTTCTTTATTTTGATCATTTTTTTCACTTTTTTGTTTCATTAATACTTTCATTGTTTTATTTATTTTTTTTAAAATTCTGCTTACATTTTATTTTTTAAACCAAAACTGATTTTTTTTTTCAATCTTAACAAGAACCAAACTTCTTAGAAATTGTTGCATCTCAAAGCTGTGATTGTGATACTTTAGCGCCACCTATTGTCAGAAAATAGATTCAACAATGAGAAATTTTGTACACACACACACACACACACACACACACATACACAAGTTCATTTTCCCACGGCTTTTATCTTGGTTGTTTTTCTAAATTTTTAGATTTTTTTTCAATTCAATTTTATTTGTATAAAATCACAGAATTTCTGTCTTAATGAAGAAAAACAAGAAAAAGAGGAATGTAAAAAAAAAATACACAGCAAGAAAAATTAGAACATTCCTGCCCTTAGACTCTCCTTCACGGTGAGGAAAAACTCCTAAAAAACCCATCAGTGGGGAAAAATAAGAAACCTCATGGGGATCCACACGAAAGAGAGATCCCTTCCCCGGGACAAGCAAACAATGTGTCGTTTAAAGAGTCAATAAGAATCTAAAGGCAGGAATGTGCTGACATTGTTTAGCTAGTATTTGTTAGTTAGTTTTCTTGCTGTGTATTTTTTTGTTTATACGTTCCTCTTTTTTCTTGTTTTTCTTCATTGAGACAGAAATTCTGTCATTTTATACAAATAAAATAGAATTGAAAAAAATAGAAAATTTAGAAAAACAACCAAGATAAAGAAGTGGGAAAATTAACGTGTGTGTGTGTGTGTGTGTGTGTGTGTGTGTGTCTGTGTGTGCACCTTATTTCTCATTGTTGAATCTATTTTCTGACAATAGGTGGCGCTAAAGAATCACAATCACGTCTTTGAGATGCAACGATTTCTAAGAAGTCTGGTTCTTGTTAAAATTGGAAAAAAAATCAGTTTTGGTTTAAAAAAATAAAAAGTAAGAAGAATAAAAAAAACAAAAAAAAAAACAATTAAATTATTAATAAAACAAAAAAGTGACAAAATGATCAGGAAAAAGAAATTTGGGCATATTTTAGTCAAAATTATGTTAGTAAATGTTTTGTTCACTGCAACAGACTGATGACCTGTACAGGGTGTACCCTGCCCCGCACCTGCTAACTAGCCAGGAGAGTGAATGTTTTTCACTATTTAAAATAGTGTTTTCAATTATTTAAAGACATTTTAACGACTATTTAACAATGTCTTCTCAACCAGAATGAAGTGAGCAGATGACATCAGAAAGCACAGGACCACAGGCCCGTTTTATTCCACTCATTGTTTCACAGCAGGGGAGAGGACCCTCAGGGCAGGGATTACCTTCACATGTCGATTAATGCACCAAGCCTGGCCCCTGATCTTTAATCCAAGCCAAAATCTTTACACCTCCATTATGTAGTGGTTTCCATTCCTCTGTGTCCTCACAGTACAATGTGGGGTCACCTAAAACCTCCAGATGATGGATCAAAGTTATACAAGTGTTTTTAAAAGTTCATTTACAGAACAAATAACTCTTTTTGAAAATAATAGTTATATAAATTTAGCTCTTATTCCAAGTGATGAAAATGAAATTTGATGCAAAAAAAAAAAAAAAGAAGAATTGGGAATTTTATGCAAACATTTCTTCCAATTTTTTGTAGAAGAGGAATGAAGATTAGTCAGAGTAAGACAGGGTACACGTGTGTGAATGAGAGGGATCCAAATGGAAAAGTGAGGTTACAGGGAGAAGAGATAAAGAAGGTGGAAGATTTTAAGTATCTAGGATCAACAGTCCAGAGCAATGGCGAGTGTAGAAAAGAGGTGAAGAAGCGTGTGCAGGCAGGGTATCAGGTGTGATGTGTGATAGAAGAGTTTCAGATAAAATGAAAGGGAAAGTGTACAAAACCATGGTGAGACCGGCCATGCTGATTGGTCTAGAGACAGTGACCCTGAGAAAAAGACAGGAAGCAGAGATGGAGGTAGCAGAGATGAAGATGCTGAGGATCTCTCTGGGAGTGACCAGGATGGACAGGATCAGAGGAACAGCACATGTTACAGGTTTTGGAGATAAAGTCAGAGAGGCCAGACTGAGATGGTTTGGACATGTGCAGAGGAGAGAGAGAGAGTACCCGGGAGGAAGGATGCTGGATTTGGAACCACCAGGAAAGAGGCCTAGAGGAAGACCAAAGAGGAGGTTCATGGATACAGTAAAGGAAGACATGAAGATAGTTGGCGTGACCGAAGAGGATGCAGGAGATAGGGTTAGATGGAAGAAACTACTTACTGTGGCGCACCCTGGAGGGAAATACCAAAAGGAGAAGATTTCTTACAATTTTTTTGCTCTTATAGGTTATGTTTTGTGCTTATGGTGATTTTTTTATGAATCCAGAAGCTTTAAAACCCATGTCATAAGGGATGGACTAATTCTATAGGAGAGAGGCTGAGCAGCATCCCAAAGTCATTACTTCATTTATTTTCTGAAATCTGCTACAGTCAGCCATTTCTGAAGCCATCAATCTAAATGAAATGCCCATGTTAATACCACGTCTGTAATGAAGCATGCCAAGGTGGAAAGTAATTATAATGTATAACTGTAATGTGGTCAGAGGGACTCCACAGCAGGTCAAACAGGAGGTGACACTTCATTGATTTACTCATGTAAATAAAAGTTCTGTTCCGTTGTCTTCCACTCATCTGGGGCTGGGTCGCGGGGGCAACACCCTCAGACGGGAAGCCCAGGATTCTCTTACCCCAGCTGCATCCTCCAGCTCACCCGAAAGGATCCCGAGTTGTTCCCCGGCCAGCTGCGAGACATAGTCTCTCCAATGGGTTTGGGATCTGACTCTTGATCTCCTCCCGGTGGGAGGTGCCTGAAACACCTCACCAGCGAGGCACTCGGGGGGCATCCTGACCAGATGCCCGAACCACCCCATCTGGCTCCTCTCGATCGGAAGGAGGAGCGGCTCGACACCGAGCTCCTCGCAGATGGAGAGCTACTCACCCGATCTCTGAGTGAGTATCTTGTATCCGAAACCTCATTCTTTTGGTCACCACCCACATCTGGTGACCCTAGGTGAGGGTAGGAACGTAGATCGACTTGTAAATCAAGAACTTTGCTTTTTGGCTCAGCTCTCTCTTTACCATGGCGGACCGATGCAGCGTCCTCCCTGACCACACAGCTAAGTCCCTGTTGCCCTAACATTCAGGATGATATTTACACACTAACATCAAGAAAACTGGACTAAAGCAGAATAAAAAAGTGGATAAAAAATCATGTATATTTAAAAAGGAGCTTGACGGGTCAAATCCAATCCTCTCCAAACTCGTCTACGATTGTTTCCAGAATGATTAGCCCCTCTTTCTTTTAGTCATCAGTTACTAGTCACAACAGGAGCGTAGAAGGTCTATTTGTGGTGGTAATAATGTTGTTCACTACTGTTTTTTTATCTGAGGTTGGAATGACCTGTTAGGAGTTTAAGTATCTCGGGGTCTTGTTCACGAGTGGGGGAAGGATGGAGGGGCAAATCGACAGGTGGATCGATGCGGCGTCAGCAACAACTAGGACGCTGCATCGGTCCGTCGTGGTAAAGAGAGAGCTGAGCCGAAAAGCAAAGCTCTCGATTTACAAGTCGATCTACGTTCCAACCCTCACCTATGGTCACCAGCTGTGGGTGGTGACCGAAAGAATGAGATCACGGATACAAGCGGCTGAAATGAGCTTCCTCTGCACAGTGGCTCGGCTCTCATTCAGAGATTGGGGGAGGAGTTCTCCCATCCGGGAGGAGCTCGGTGTCAAGCTGCTCCTCCTCTAGGTCGAGAGAAGCCAGATGGGGTGGTACAGGCATCTGGTTGGGATGCCTTCCGTGCGCCTCGCTGATGAGGTGTTTCGGGTACATCCCACCGGGAGGAGACCAAGAGGCAGCCCTGGACTTGCTGGAGAGACTATGTCTCACAGCTGTCCGGGGAATGACTCGGGAGCTGGAGGATGCAGCTGGGGTGAGAGAAGCCTGGGCTTCCCGTCTGAGGCTGTTGCCCCCGGGACCTTGCCCCGGATGAGTGGAAGACCGGGGGGCGGTCCAGACTTCCCTCTTAATATTTTTTCCAGCTCATATGGAGGAAACCTGAGGCATATTATCCGTCATGGTTGATTTCCCCCCAGACCAAAATTAAAAGCAAAGAGTATGGAAAGCCAAAAAGATCAAATATCACATTGAGTTTGCTCAATTTATGAAGCTGCATTCCGCTTTGGACCCAGCACGATGTTCAGACACGTGGTAAATACAATCAGAAACTACGCTGCTGTGACAAAGTGGGATGCTCTCACTTCTCTATAGCTGTGTGTCCTAAATCAATGCCGCCTGCTCTCACCATTAACGGGTCATGGCCCATGACCCGTGGGGCACTGGAGAGTAAATCAAATTAAATGTACATGCAGCTTACTCAAATCACTTCACTAACCGTGAGAAACGAGTTGGTCCAAAATCACTCAATGTAGGATTTTAAATGTGGGTCCACTGTGAATCCACCTGTAGTCCCACCAGCATGTTCAAGGTCTTCCCACATTGGAACGTGTCAATATGAAAGCGAATCAAGAGAAAGTCATTGTTCAAAGTTCAGTAAAAGAATAAAATTACAGACATCAAAAGACTATTTTCTATTTCAAATCCTTTAAATGGAACAGAACTCCTGACGTCATGATATTTTGATTTGTTTGTGGAAAGAAAATATTTACCCTGTATTCGGAGAAGATCAATGGTCATGCTGGTAGAATGTGGCCTGCATTAGAGGCAGCTGATTGGTTCCTCACACGAGATCATGGCAGGAATACTGTAATCTGAATCATCCAAATTATTCCACCAAAGGAGTGAAAATGACAAGCTGCGAGGTTCAATAACCATCAGCAGAATCCAGGAAACCTATTAATAGATTTCCAGGGGTTTGATTATGTAAAACAGTGGATGGTAAACATGTGTTCCACTGGAAAGCAACATGCAGTGGGAGGGAAATTATTTGTGGATGTTTTCACCCGTCATTGCAGAGCCATTTACAGATCAGCAATAGTTTCCTGTCCCGGTAAAAAAAAAAAAAAAAAAAAAAGGTTGTTTTGACACTGCTAAATTTATCCTCCTCCTAGAAGCGACAAGGCCAGATAATTTCTGCTTCTCAGCGAGGACAAACTTCTTAAACATCCAATAAAATGAAAAGTGAAAAGACCTCAAGGACACCTGGTCAGACATGTGGACAGGAAGCCAAAGACTGGTAACCAAAGATTAGAACATTCTGATCCAAGATTACACTGGATACTTTGTAGAATGCCAGATCAGCTTCATTCAGATAACTTTTGAAACTACTTCTCAAATTTACCGTAATTTCACGGCCATTAGGCGCACCGTACGAAAAGGGGCAGCCTCAGTCACACACCGCCTTACAGCAACACGCACGCATGCAAATGTGCGTATTAAAAAATAGATCGGGAGCAAAACTGAGTTTGGTTGTACTTTATTTAAGTAGTATAAACAAGCACATTACCGGTAATAGTCTTTATTCAAATCCATCAAAGTCCTCATCCTCTGTTTTGGAATCGAACAGCTGCGGAAAATCCAACAGAGCAGGTCCACTTCGCTCCTCGCTGTCAAAGTCACTGTCTGTACTGTGCGGCTCCTCAGAAAGGATACCAGCTTTTGTGAAAGCTCGGATAACAGTACCAGCAAACACGTTAGTCCAAGCATCTACAATCCATTGGCAAACTGTAGCGTAACTCGCCCGGTGCTGCCTTCCACCCTTCGTGAAACTGTGGTCTCCTTCAGTCATCCATCGCTCCCACGCCGCTCACACTTCACTCTTTAACGTTCTCATGTGTTTTCTTTCAGGTCCGCCTCACGGGCACCGCGTTTACTTTTAGGTCCGCCTTTTCTCACACACAAGGCGCACCGCACGAAAAGGCGCACTGCTCATTTTGAAGAAAATCTAAGACTTTTATATGCGCCTTATAGCCGTGAAATTACGGTACATTAAATTAAAGTCATGTAATCTAAAAAAAAACTAAAAGACAAATGCAATTTATGAATCTATTTTTCTCCATCCAGCACCGTAATCTGTCAAGGCAAGTCAGAGTTGTTAACCCGGTTTAATAAATGTGCAGTGGAGCTGTTCGGAGCTGACAGAGCACAATAATTACAGCTCCCTTTTCATTTGTATTCATAAATTACCAAGACCGGTGATTTATTGTGTTTTCCCAAGACTTTCTGCTGAACCGTCAAGAGAAAACGCTTCTATCAGACCAACTTTAACCAACATTTACAGCTCGTATACGGAGATGAATGAGTATGTTCAACGAGACCACAACACGTAAAATACGAGCGCTGTCTTCCCTTGAACTCAAATTCTAGGAAAATATTGACATTTAGTGAAATCTCAGTTTTAACTTTTCAGTTCGTCTGTTTCTCACAACATCAACACGAAACAAAAGAAAATCAAGCCTGTAAAGAAATTTAAAAGAAAACACATTCATGTGAAAGCTATTCCAAACATCTTCTAACAATTTTTTGCCAACCGCAAGAGACAGGTAGGCCTGGAATGTATCTAGTTAACCCTCCGGACAGATTGCCAGTCAGACATGACACTAATATTCTTGCAATAAACGATCAAATTAAAATTAACCCACTGTCTCTTCTATTTAATGTATGAACATTGGTCTTTCAGAATGTGTGCATAGATTAACCCCAGATTAGTTCATTGGGCGAAATTAAGTGGATAGTTTTTGTCGATCGGACTGATTTGCTGCCGAGTGTGAAGCGGCCGGGGATGGGAATCACTGGCCCCAAATCCAAGACTGCGGTACTCGCCTGGAAAAGGGTGGAGTGCCCCCTGCAGGTTAGGGACTGGGTTCTGCCTAAAGGAAGGAGTTTCAGTATCTCAAGGTCTTGTTGGGGGAAAATGGAGAGGGAGATCGACAGGCGGATTGGTGCAGCGTCTGCAATAATCAGGACGCTGTATCAGTCCGTCGTTGTGAAGAAAGAGCCGAGCCGAAAAGCAAAGCTCTTGATTTACAAGTTGATCTACGTTCCACCCTCACCTATGCTCACTAGCTGTGGGTGGTGATCAAAAGAGCAAGATCACGGTCGATCACTTCCTCTGCAGGGTGGCTGGGCTCTCACTCAGAGATAGAGCGAGGAGCTCTGCCATCTAAGAGGAGCTTGGAGTAAAGCCGTTCCTCCTCCAGTTTGAGAAAAGCCAGCTGGGGTGGTTTGGGCATCTGATTAGGATGCATCCCAAAAGCCTCGTTGATGAGGTGTTTTAGGCACGTCAAAAAAAAAAATCAAAACTGGGCAAATTATGTAAAGATAAGTTTTCTCTCCAAAAAGTATTTCCACTTCTAAAATGAATTAACCTGGTCAATTATTTGCATTTTTTGGGTGACATGAACTGTAAAACATCCCGTTAAGTTTCAGCAGAGAAGCTTCAGACCTTTTCATGCACAAAACAAACTGTTACAAGATGGTGTGATAAGTGGGATGTAGACGAATTACACTGTTTTGTGGTTCAAATAACCCCACATGAAGTAGCTTTTGTTTCCCCTACCCATGAAAAAAGCTTCCTGATTACCAATGATCAGCCAAAACCATCTCAACCAGACCGAAGAACCCTGTGTTCTAGTGCCAAGACTCACATAAAGACCCAACACAACACGCAGGAACTCCAAAGAAACAGCTAAAGTGGACCACCAAGTGGGCAACCCAAGGAGAATATGAAAGGGATGATGAGTACAAGGCGAGTACAAGAAAATGGACTGTAACTACGATATGTAATTTTATTTGTAAAATGGAGAAGTGTGTAGATGATTGTTTCAGAAATCATTGGCCTTCAATCAAATTGGTCCAAATGGGTGTTGGTAAGATACTGTTACTCATGGAGCGACATAAAAACCTTTTAATAATAAATTGCACTTATATAGCGCTTTTCAGGACGCTCAAAGACGCTTCACATATGTATTATTCATTCACTCCATACCAGGTAAAGGTAAGCTACTGTTGTAGCCACAGCTGCCCTGAAGCAGACTGGCAGAAGCGAGGCTGCCATTTTTGCGCCATCGACCCCTCTGCTCATCACCAACCAATCACACACCATCTAGACTAGGAAGCGTAGGTGAAGAGTCTTGCCCAGGGAAACAACGACAATTTAATCTCAACGGCCGTCCCAATGTGGCACCTAGGGTTCAAATGGCAGTCTCCCATCCAAGTACTGCCCAGGCCCAGCGTGCTTAGCTTCTGAGGCCTGACAGGATCGGGCATTGACAGGCTGGTATGGTTTGACTGAGCACAGTCTGTCGTTTCCTAACTGTCGTGTAGAGGCCAAATGGAAACGTGAGGTTACAGGGAGAAGAAATAAAGAATGTGGAAGATTTTAAGTACTTAGGATCAACAGTCCAGAGCAATGGAGAGTGTGGAAAAGAGGTGAAGAAGCGTGTTCAGACAGGCTGGAATGGGTGGATACAGGAGATAGGGTTAGATGGAAGAAACTGACTTGCTGTGGCGATCCCTGAAGGGAAATGCCGAAAGGAGAAGAAGAAGAGGCTAAGAAGTAATGTCTGTCATGAATCTCAAAACAATCATCCACAGCTGTCTTGGATCAATCACAGACAATAAAGCAGTTTTTCTAACGTTGTGAAAACAAAAAATCTTGTTTTCAGGATTTGTCTTTTATGAAGATAAAACAGTCAAAAAGTTAAACAAATTTTGTTCTTTTAATCTATTTGTTTGGTAAAAATGTCTGTTTAAATTTTCATAAAATTAACGTCACCATGTTTCGAAGAACGTTGAGGTTCCACTTAACAGACTTAAGAAGACAGGATCGACAGATCAGCTTATCTAAATGTACAACATGATGGTTCATACTTGTGGGATCTGGTAGACGGCTTTCATGCAGATGGAAGGACGTTGAGTTTTGAACCAGACAACATAGTTAGAAATAACACAAGATATGTGTAAAGCTTGTTTTCTACTATTGAAATTTAAAAATTTCTTTTTTTAGCACCGCTTATCTTTGCAAATGAGCGGAAATGTCAAGTTTAACCCCCCCCCTTCCCTGTCTGGATGAAGCCCATATACTTTTAGAAAACTTTGATTTGAAATCAAACTTTTCCAATCAAACTGAACGGAATCTAAAGTAAATTTACCATTTATTCAAATGATTTGGAATTATTGGAAAACATAGGCCTGAGCCCAGAGGCCTGGGCTACCCGTTTGAGGCTGTTGCCCCCGCGACCCGATCCCGGAACAAGCGGAAGATGACGGAATGGAACGAAAAAAATACTTTCAAACTATGAAAACTCACAAGTGCCCCTTTGGTCTGTAAAAACAACTGAATAAAGTCTGATCTTCTTAAATACACCAGACTTCAAGGACACGCAGGGTATTACAGAGTGGCATCTACTGGAATTCACCAGAATTGAGGGAAAAATACAAGTTAAAGAGAAAAAAAACACTACCTGTGACTTCAATCTTTTCTTTCCCTGCTGTTAGTTTCGTATCAGAGGGTGAGTGCAGGAGCATCTGCAGAATACCAATGGCGCTTGGGAAGTTATTTGTTTGGGAAGGCCTTGCTTCAAGCTTCTTTGTGAAGGTTGAATTAACACACATTGTGGGCCGCCCATTGAGAAAACCAGAGACAAAATGCCCTGGTCATTCAGCTTGGCTAAGCCATTTATTTCCCTCCT
Source organism: Neostethus bicornis (assembly GCA_902685375.1). Lineage (NCBI taxonomy): Eukaryota > Metazoa > Chordata > Actinopteri > Atheriniformes > Phallostethidae > Neostethus > Neostethus bicornis. Next base: position 27,549,608 of record LR738555.1, on the reverse strand, counting down.
TGCTACTTCCCTTGCCTTGTTCTCCTTCCTCTTTACTCCATCGTGGCTGTAGTTGGTGCAAGCTGTTGTCTGGTAACACTGGCACAGAGAAGCTAGATAACAGGACACAAGCTTTTTTTTTGAATGGCAGTAATCATATTATTCTGTATAAATTCCTCCATTAGACCTCTGTTTGTATCTCCTCCGTCCAACCACTAAGCTTTATAACATTCAGAGTTCATCTATTTATATACAACATGTTTTTATGGTCACATTTTACTGATCCATTAACAGCTGCCAAGAGATTAATGTGCCAGGCTTTGCCCTAAATTTTGTCTTCACCCCTCTGGAGACCATCATCCAGGAGATCTGGAAGTCTGTCAAAAAGCTTTCAGGGTCCCCAGGCGCTTTGACCTACTTCTCCAAATGCAATGCAAACTGTAGAGATACACAGAAGCAGAAAACATGTACACCACCACTGCAAAGCAGCTGATCATCATTGATGAAAAACACATGCAGACATGCACAGCATATCGTAAAAAAATCTCTCACATTGAATCAAAGAATTAGTTCAAAAGTGACATTTTTCACGTAACAAACAACTCCAAGCATTAAAATCTGTTTTAATCCACAGTGTTTTTGACACATGGCTGCACCAGGCAAATATGATTCTGTATTTTTTCACACGTGTGTGAATCAGTATTTCTAAATCTGAAACTATGCTCTTCAAATGGGAAAGGGTGTATTGTCCTCTTCGAGTGTTTGTATGTGAGGGAAGGATGGAGCGAGAGGATCTATGTTAGGACGCTACATCGGTCTGTCATAGTGAAGCGAGAGCTGGGTCAAAAAGCAAAGCGTTGTGATGTGGAAGGAGGAGAACCCAAATGCAGGACATCAAAACAAGGTTTTTTAAACACAAGTCAGGTAAGTCTGTAAGTCAAAGGGTACAGGATTAACTCAGGATTCAAAAGTTCAAATGGTATGACAGAATTCAAAGATAACTTATGGTCAGGCAGCCAGGAGGACCATGATTACCCAATCTGAAAATCTGGGGTGATTGCCCTTAAATAGAGAGCAGAGTCCACAGGTGTGTGGCATCAGAAATCAATCTCAGGTGTCCCTAATCAAGGTGATGAGGAATGTCCAGGACTACCTCTGGCGGCAGGCAAGGGATTCACGACACAAAGCTTTCGATTTACAGTACTTGACTATGTCGATACTTTTTCTTACCTATTGTCACCAGATGTGATGACGGCAGAAAAACGAGATCCCAAAACAAGTGGCTGAAATTCATTTTCATCGCAGGGTAGCTTGTCTCTCTCTCGGAGATAGTGGTTTGGGCATCTGGATAGGATTTCCCCTGGTGTTTTCCTGGTGAAATGTTTTGGGAGGATGTGTAACAGAAGATCGAGGATGTACAGGAGGAACTATGCCACGCAGCTGGTCCAGGAATGCAGGGATCCCCTGATAAACTGGAAGATGTGTTAAACGGGAGGGAATTCCAGACTTTTATGATTAAGCTGTTGCACCAGCAAAATCCATTTTTACTAAACTGGAGCGACATCACAGACTTTTTTTTTCCCAGCAATACATTTTTGTAACAGCATAAAAAACCACTTTCTTGCACGAGAAATTTTTTTCTTTCCCTCTGAAAGATCATTTTCAACTTTCACAAATCTTTGTGAAGCTTGATGATTAAGAGTTCTTATTATATGTATTTATTTATTTATTTATTATCGGATCTCTGCTTTTTGTGAATGATGTGGTCCTGTTGGCTTCATTGAACCATGATCTCCAGCTCTCACCGGACCGATTTGCTGCCGAGTTTGAAGCAGCCAGGATGGGAATCAGCGCCTCCAAATCCGAGACCATGGTCCTCGCCCGTAAAAGGGTGGAACGCCCCTTACAGGTCAGGGACAGGGTCCTGCCCCAAGTGGAGTAGTTTAAGCATCTCGGGGTCTTGTTCACAAGTAGGGGAATGATGGAGCGGGAGATCGACAGGCGGATCGGTGCGGCATCAGCAATAACTAGGACGCTGCATAGATCCGTCGTGGGAAAGAAAGAGCTGAGCCGAAAAGCAAAGCTCTCGATTTACAAGCCGATCTACGTTCCAACCCTCATTTATGGTCACCAGCTGGGGGTGGTGACCATAGGTGACAACCCCCTACGATGGTCACCTATAAGGGGACCACCCCCTATACAGCGGTGGTCACCCTATACGGTGGCCACCTATATGGTGGTCACCTACCATATGACCACCAAAAGAAGCACACCCCCAGCTGGTTCTTTTGGTCACCAGCTGGGGGTGGTCACCGAAAAAAAGAGATCACAGATACAAGCGGCCAAAATGAGCTTCCTCCGCAGGGTGACTGGGCTCTCACTCAGAGATCGGGTGAGGATTTCTGCCATCCGGTAGGAGCTCGGTGTCGAGCCGCTCCTCCTGCGGTTCAAGAGAAGCCAGATGGGGTGGTTTGGGCATCTGGTCAGGATGCCCAGCCCGGCACCTCGCTCGTGAGGTGTTTCTGGCACGTCCCATCGGGAGGAGACAACAGGCTGTAAACAATTTAAAAAATTGTTGAAGTTAACAGATAAAAAATTTCTACCAATCTGATTTAGTTTAATTTGTGATTCATCTCTTTATCAAATTAAAATAAAGTCATTCCATTTCATCTCTGAGTTATTTTTTATATTAAAATAAAAAAAAAAATACGCTTCTATTTTGAATCAAAGCTTCTCTTATGTGGCGCTATGTGGAGAAACTAACAATCATAGGACACATAATGGGAAGAAAGAGAGACAGATAGAAGGAAGGGAGAGCAGGGGGGGAGGGATGGCGAGGGAGAAAGAGAAGGAGGCGGGATCGTGATGCCAAACAAGCTCCCCTCTCCCCACATCTCAGTCTGTGAGCCCTGGAGCACGACGAGAGCTGTGGTGGAGCATTCCCATCATGTGCACCTGCACACGATGTTCATGCATCAAGAGACGAGGTATTTTACACACGGACGTCAGCAGCTGCAGAAAAGACTGATTCAATCCTGAAAGGATTACAGAATCTCAGAGAGAGAGAGACGAAGGAGGAGAGGGAGGCGGATGGAAATGAGGATGGAGATGTGGATGCTCAGCAGCTCTAGCCTGCAGAGAAGGTTGGAGATACTTTTATTTTGGTGCTCTTTTGCATTTGAGCTTCATTTTTAATGTGCAGGATTATCAGATAAGAGATTAATTTTGACTCTTTTGGAAAGGACAGGGGGTTTAGCAGTTTAATCCCATAATAAATCACACATCCATCCAATAACAGATTAAACCTGCAGTGAAGTTTACTTTAACGAACCTCTGGGTTTGACTGATTAGAACTTTGACACGTTTTTAGAGAATCTTATTGATATATTTACTGGTTTTAATAATAAATAACAGGATTTTTTTTCTCGTAATTAGCGTTTTTTCTTCTTCTTTCGGCATTTCCCTTCAGCAAGTCAGTTTCTTCCATCTAACCCTATCTCCTGCATCTTCTTCGGTCACACCAACTATCTTCATGTCTTCCTTCACTGTATCCATGAACCTCCTCTTTGATCTTCCTCTAGTCCTCTTTCCTGGTGGTTCCAAATCCAGCATCCTTCTTCCGATGTACTCTCTCTCTCTCCTCTGCACATGTCCAAACCATCTCAGTCTGGTCTCTCTGACTTTATCTCCAAAACCTCTAACATGTGCTGTTCCTCTGATCCTGTCCATCCTGGTCACTTCCAGAGAGATCCTCAGCATCTTCATCTCTGCTACCTCCATCTCTGTTTCCTGTTTTTTCCTCAGTGGCACTGTCTCTAGACCAATCAGCATGGCCGGTCTCACCACGGTTTTGTACACTTTTCCTTTCATTTTAGCTGAAACTCTTCTATCACACATCACACCTGATACTTTCCTCCACCCGTTCCAGCCTGCCTGCACACGCTTCTTCACCTCTTTTCCACACTCTCCATTGCTCTGGACTGTTGATCCTAGATATTTAAAATCTTCCACCTTCTTTATCTCTTCTCCCTGTAACCTCACTTTTCCATTTGGATCCCTCTCATTCACACACATCTACTCTGTCTTACTCTGACTAATCTTCATTCCTCTTCTTTGTGGTACAAACCTCCACTAGAACTTTACTTTTTTAATGTCAATTATATTTTTTTTTCGCCTGCATCAGAAAAATGTATTTAATTTTTATGTGACAGATTCACACGAAATACCACTTTGGTTTTCGGAATTCATCAAGGCTTATTAGTGTATTTTTAAATATGTTTAACATTTTCTTTAATTATTATTAACAACATGTTAAGAGATGTTGAATTATTACGTTTCAGAAAAGAAGACGATAATCATTTTAATACCAAATAGTAAGAAACAAAAAGAAGCTGCCAAAAATAGACACAGCTATATACGGTTTATTTAAGTCAAGCGTTAAAAATGTCGGAATACTTAAAAAAAGTATAAAATTTGAATCAGTTTTTGCAAATTATGGATGGAATAAAGTTCATATTTTGAAGCGTTATGACTGTACATCAACAGAAACTCAAATATTGCTGTTGAGTTTATTTAAAGTATAAAAATTCCTTTTAAAAAAAAAAGTGTGTTTTTTGCTTTTTTTTTTTTTTTGCTTTTTTTTACCTTACTGTTTGATTGGGCCCCGCGACAAACTGGCGACCAGTTCGGGGTGTACCCTGCCCTCGCCTTATATCAGCCGGGATGGGCTCCTGCACCCTGCGCAATCTCGTAAGGGATAGACGAGTTTGAAATCCTTCAGAATAAAAACATAGTTAAAAAAACTTAAGTATGTAGCTGAACATCATCTCTCTGCGATATCATTCTTTCGGTCACCACCCACAGCTGGTGACCATAGGTGAGCTAGAGGATGCAGCCGGGGAGAGAGAGACCTGGGCTGCCCGTTTGAGGCTGTTGCCCCCGCGACCCGACCCCGGAACAAGCGGAAGATGACGGAACGGAATTTCTAAATAGGGTGACGGTGTTACGGACAATTATTAGCCCAGAATGAACAGGAAGATAACATTTGAGATTAATCTGTACTAGCTATGACTGATCAGGGAGATGAAACTGATAAGAATCACTAATAACCTTTGAGATGTACAAGTTCTGCTTTCTAAGGCAGGCAGATGAAAAACAATACTGTCTTTACAACATCTGCCAAAAAGCAACACGAGGCTTCATTATGATGAGCACGTAATGAATGTAGAAATAAATGATCGAGTAAAAGGCTTATAAAATATTAAGCAACCAAACAACATGAAGTAACAGCCTTCACCAAGTAAAACAAAAAGAAAATCTAAATTCACCACCTTCTTAACCGTCTATCCCTTACCGGGTTGTGGGGGTGCCAGAGCCCATGTCGGCTGATTTGAGGTGAGGGGCAGGGTACGCCCCGAACAGGTCGCCAGTCTGTTGCGGGATTAATATAACTAATTGTGAATAGTCATATTCACCATTAGAGCAAAGCTCTCGATTTACAAGTCGATCTACATTCCCACCTCACCTATGGTCACCAGCTGTGGGTGGTGACCGAAATAATGAGATTGCGGATACAAGCGGCGGAAATAAGCTTCCTCTGCAGGGTGGCTGGGCTCTCACTCAGCGATCGGGTGAGAAGTTATGCCATCAGGGAGGAGCTCGGTGTCGAGCCACTTCTCCTCCAGGTTGAGAGAAGCCAGATGGGGTGGCTCTGGCATCTAGTCAAGGTGCCTCCCAAACGCCTCGCCGGTGAGGTGTTTTGGGCACGTCTCACCAGGGGGAGATCAAGAGGCAGACCCCGGATCCGCTGGAGAGACGATGTCTCACAGCTGGCCGGGGAACGACGCGGGATCCGGCGTGAGAGAAGCCGGGTCTTCCCGTCTGAGGCAGTTGCCCTGCGACCTTGCCCCAGATAAGCGGAAGCGGACGGAACGGAACTGTTATTTACTACAAATCTGAAGTGTCCTCGATGAAGAAACAGGATGTCTGGTTCACTCCAGTGACGTCAATGTTTAGGTTAAAACACATTAACGTTCAGCTGGTGGTTGCTTAGACATATTCGACATTTGTCATTTTGGAGCTTTTTGAAAGAGAATAAGTTTGCGTTGTACTGTTTAAACAATCTGAGAGGAAACTCCTAGACATTATCTTGTACTTTCGATCAGCACCCACACCTGGTGACTGTATGTGTCATATCGTGGTGTGCAGATTGAAGGAGGAGGACCCAATTGCAGGACAGAAAACATGCTTTATTTAAGTAAGGCAGTTCTGTAATGCTGTAAAAGAAAAACACAAGTTTTTATTGGCATAGCAAGAGGTTATTGTTTCAGAAGGTGTTTCTTGGTCAGGCAACCATGGAAACCTGGCTGGAAGGGATGGTATGACCCAACATGGAGGTCCTTAAAAAGGCAGCAGGGTCCACAGGTGTGTGGTATCAGAATAATCACCCTCAGATGTCTCAATCAGGATGATGAGGGAAGGTCCAGGGCTCCCTCTGATGGCAGGTGAGGTCATGACAGTATGACCTCACCTGCCATCAGAGGGGTCATGACCTCACCTGTCATGACCTCACATGACAGTATGTAAGGTCATTGACCCACATCGACTTGTAAATCAGCTTTCGCTTCATTGCAGCAAAGCAATGCAGATTTCTAATCTCTGATGACGCTGCATTGAGCATTAGTTTAGAGATTTTTTACTTTTTTGTTGAATTTTGTCTTCTTAACCGCTCATCCCATGGAGGGTGCCGGAGCCTATCCTGGTTGATTTCATAACATTTTTCTCATTTATCATTCTTTATTACAGTCAGTGACATTATGATGATGGAAAACTGGCCAGATATTCTCTGGAGGGCATGTGTGAACGTTGGTGGGTTTAGAGTAAATATAAATCAATACGTGTAAGAGCTAAAGTGACCACTGCAGAGACAATCTGACGGTCATTGTACATCCTATTGGCAGCTGGCAAATCATTGACAAACCCAGTCAATAACACAGTCTGAGTTCTTCTTTTTGGGAAAACACGGTTCAGTTTGGCCTCTATTAGAGAAACCAACGGCTGTTGGAGTTAAAGAATATAAAAATTTAGGTCCAATTTGCCATGTTTAGGAGGAGCAAGACTTAGCAGATGACATTGTGATCTGTAGTGAGAGGAGCGAAGAGGTGGAGGAAAAGCTGGAGAGGTGGAGGTTTGTACTAGAAAGAAGAGGAATGAAGATTAATCAGAGTAAAACAGAGTACATGTGTGTGAATGAGAGGGATCCAAATGGAAAAGTGAGGTTACAGGGAGAAGAGAGAAAGAAGGTGGAAGATTTTAAGTATCTAGAATCAACAGTCCAGAGCAATGGAGAATGTGGAAAAGAGGTGAAGAAGCGTGTGCAGGCAGGCTGGAACGGGTGGAGGAAAGTATCAGGTGTGATGTGTGATAGAAGAGTTTCAGCTAAAATGAAAGAAAAAGTATACAAAACCGTGGTGAGACCGGCCGTGCTGATTGGTCTAGAGACAGTGGCACTGAGAAAAAGACAGGAAACAGAGATGGAGGTAGCAGAGATGAAGATGCTGAGGATCTCTCTGGGAGTGACCAGGATGGACAGGATCAGAGGAACAGCACATGTTAGAGGTTTTGGAGATAAAGTCAGAGAGGCCAGACTGAGATGATTTGGACATGTGCAGAGGAGAGAGAGCGAGAGTACATCGGAAGAAGGATGCAGGATTTGGAACCACCAGGAAAGAGGACTAGAGGAAGACCAAAGAGGAGGTTCATGGATACAGTGAAGGAAGACATGAAGATAGTTGGCGTGACCGAAGAGGATGCAGCAGATAGGGTTAGATGGAAGAAACTGACTTGCTGTGGCGACCCATGAATGGAAATGCCGAAAGAAGAAGATGAAGGAGGAGCAAGAAGACTTAGACACCAAATGAACGGGGAAGATACACACACACACACACACACACACACACACACACACACACACACGTGACAAGGTGAAGTATTGACACTTTGTATCCTCAGTGCCACCAGGGTGGAGCATCTTATAGTCCAAGTTCTCAGTGTGTGTGTGTAGTGTGTATCTGTGTGTTACAGTATGTGCGTGTGTAGAAGAGTTAGGTGTCAATTTCCACAAATAAACTCACTGCTGATTGGATAAGAAGGATAAACAGCCAGTGCAGTCTGTATTTTGGAGTTATTACCCAGGTAGGATCTACCGCCTTGACTCGATTCTATTTATTTACAACATAAACATGCGGGAAAGGAAAAAAAGAAGAAATAAAAAAACAGTTTCTTCATTTCGGAGAAAATAGAAAACCATCTTCACTTTGGCTAAACACAGAACCTAGAGCAGACAAAAACCAGGAGCACCCTCGATGATGCAGACCAGCCAATAGAACATTTTTATAGAAAATAAAACCGGATTTTACAAATATAAATAAACTTGAATTACTGTAAACAATGTTTTTAAGTGAGCCACAACTGCAGCTAATGGAAACCAAACCTCTAACAGTGCAGTGGGTTAGTCATGCTGATGGTTCGTAAGGACCACACAATAGGACGAACACATTTCACATCTCAACTTACTGTTTCCTGTCTGGATGAAGCCAATCTGCTACATTATGGAGTAAAATCGCTGTCAAAACGATGTATGCGTGATTTTAACATTCGTACGACTTTGAAACTGGTTACAGCTACAAATCTCATTCTGTGGGTACAAATCAACTCCTTCTGTGGGTACAAATCAACTCATTCTGTGGGTACAAATCAACTCCTTCTGTGGGTACAAATCAACTCATTCTGTGGGTACAAATCAACTCATTCTGTGGGTACAAATCAACTCCTTCTGTGGGTACAAATCAACTCATTCTGTGGGTACAAATCAACTCCTTCTGTGGGTACAAATCAACTCATTCTGTGGGTACGAATCAATTTATTCTCTGGGTATGAATCAACTCATTCTGTGGGTACAAATCAACTCATTCTGTGGGTACAAATCAACTCATTCTGTGGGTACAAATCAACTCATTCTGTGGGTACGAATCAATTTATTCTCTGGGTACGAATCAACTCATTCTGTGGGTACAAATCAACTCATTCTGTGGGTACAAATCAACTCATTCTGTGGGTACAAATCAACTCATTCTGTGGGTACAAATCAACTCCTTCTGTGGGTACAAATCAACTCATTCTGTGGGTACAAATCAACTCCTTCTGTGGGTACAAATCAACTCATTCTGTGGGTACAAATCAACTCCTTCTGTGGGTACAAATCAACTCATTCTGTGGGTACAAATCAACTCCTTCTGTGGGTACAAATCAACTCATTCTGTGGGTACAAATCAACTCATTCTGTGGGTACGACTCAACTCATTCTGTGGGTACGAATCAATTTATTCTCTGGGTACGAATCAACTCATTCTTTGGGTACGAATCAACTCATTCTGTGGGTACAAATCAACTCATTCTTTGGGTACGAATCAACTCATTCTGTGGGTACAAATCAACTCATTCTGTGGGTACAAATCAACTCATTCTGTGGGTACGAATCAACTCATTCTTTGGGTACGAATCAATTTATTCTCTGGGTACGAATCAACTCATTCTTTGGGTACGAATCAACTCATTCTGTGGGTACAAATCAACTCATTTTGTGGGTACAAATCAACTCATTCTGTGGGTACGAATCAACACATTCTCTAGGTAGGAATCAACTTCCTCATTCTGTGGGTACGAATCAAAAACACACTCAATGACATCCAACAGGAAAAAGTAATTGAACGTTGATTTTTCCAAACCATGCATGCTCACAGAATGAGTTGATTCGTACCCACAGAATGAGATTCGTAGCTGTAACCCGTTTTAAAGTCGTACGAATGTTAAAATCACACATTCACCTTTTCTGACAGCGATCTTACTCCATACTACATCCTGTAAAACTGAATCTTTTCAGTATAGATTTAGACAAGCTAGTACCTAATTTCAAGTCCTAAGTACATTCTGTCTATTCATCCTGGGAGAGGATCTCTCCTCTAGCTGGATCTCCATAAGGTTTCTTCTTTTCTTCGTCCAGCTGGGTTTTTAAGAGTTTTTCATTCTTGAATAAGAGGTTCTAAGAACAGGGAAGTCCTGATACTGTTTAGTTTTGCCTCTCTAGTTTCCTCTTACTCATCCAAAACCTGGATCTTCGGGTACATGGTCACAGTAAAATTGCCTCTAGGAGTACATGTGTTTTTTGTCTCTGTGTGTGTCTACAACAGACTACTGACCTGTCCTGTGTGTACCTTGACTTTTACCTACTGGGAAAGAACATTTTAGAAAATGAATTAGTGGGAAACAGTACTTTTCAATTTGGATGTAAAATAAAAATCCTAACATGAACTTTCTTTGTTTTCTGTGTAATAGTGAAGCTCTTTGAAAGGCCTGATATCATTCTTTCTCTTTAATTTTCCATGCTCAGGTGGGCCTCCTCTCTTCACTGACATCTCCTGTTTTCTTTCCCCTTTTGGGTGAGTCACCATCTGATACTGGTTTGATGTGTGAGTCATCCTCAGAGTCAGGTTCTCTGTCCCCACTCCCTCCAGTATGAGCTTCTACTCTCTCTTTTAAATAGACAGCTATTTAAAACTAAAAACATGTTTTGTTACCTTTCCATAAGCGTATTTTTTTCCTATCATATTCTTCTTTCCTGGACATATTCTTACCAATAATTTTAAAAATCTGTTAACATATCTTTCTCTTCTCCTGATTTTAGTCTTTTCTATTTGTATTTATTCTCTAAATACAAGCGGAATAAAGACAAATTTAAACACAAGATTAATCTCGAAAATTTGTATAATTAAAATAATACTTTGACATTCAACCTCATGATAAATGATTAGATTACTGCACGTATTTCCATGATAAGTACAAACCCAGCTTGTTAAATAACAGGGTTGGTGTCATGGTTCCCTCGCTCACCAACAGAGGGAGTCTGGGACCTTCCCTCATCTGCCTGATTTGAGACACCTGATGGTGTTTGAGCAGCTGCCTTTTAAAATGCAGTCTGCCTTCCCTTCAGTGTCAAGTGCCAGGGCTTCCTGACCATGTTACACGTTCAGAACAAAAACCACAAGACTGTTTCATGTGTTTCCCGTTTCAGCTTTACTGGACTGCCTTACAAAATAAGTCATGTTTGTGGTCCTGCATTTGGGTCCTCCTCCTTTTGTACCCTCATCGTGACAGTCGGTAGATGAAGTAAAACAGTGGTGATTAGTCAAATAAGAAAACTTAGTGAGGCTTATTTAGAAAAAATATATTTCGATTAAAAAGACTCAGCGAAACAGGAAACTTGTAGAAAACCCCTTTAAAGCTAACCTAATGTTTGTCTCTGTTGGGGTTGCTAGACCCCATCGTGACTAAAATTCGATGAGAGGTGTGGTTTACCATGTTCAGATAACTTGTCTGACAATAAGCCTACTAAACTTTAATAGGTTAGGACCAATTTGAAACCAATCAATAAGCTGTATTTACATGATGAAAGAAGGCCAGAGTAAAATATGCAAAGTCCTCACAAAAAGATTTCTTTCCACTGACAGACTCCATGTGGAACCCCTACCAGCAACTTTCTAGAGCTGTGAGGGGGATTACTAACCATTACGTAACCATACTGCCCGGACATGTTCCTCTTTACTTAAATAAACCACTACTGTGATAAAACATGGCCACCTTGTGATCCAAGTATAAGTTCTAACCACCAGGCCAGTCATCCCTTCTCCTCCCATTCTTCTCAGCTAAGTGATGTCTCTTGTTAACCTCCCGCCTTCCCTTTAACTCAGAGACACGTTTTTCTGACATAACGTCCAGTCGTGTGACCAGCTGTCCACGCTCTGGAGGAACCACCTCATCATCACACACTGTCCTTCCTTTGTTTGATCTGAATCCATCTTCATCTGCAACACAAATTCCATTTGTGGGGCTGTGACATTTTAATGTGATTTATTCTATTGTCTGGACTCCTCTGGCCATGACAGGCCTCCCTCCCGCCCCGTCCCTATGTGAGCATTGACAATCCCAGTCTTTGTTTTAGCAAAGAGAAGCAGCATTCTTCCAGAGAGATGACCTCCTCCGTCTCTACAGGGGCTGGCACAGAGGACACGACCCTAGCCGTGGATTGGGTAGCGCCAACCGGATGCTCTGACCAGGATCTGCTGGTTGTCCCCCCGACCGCCCTCCCAGGTGCCACTCACGCACATGTGTGTCAAAACAGCTTTCCTTCAGCAGAGCGAGAAGTTGACAGCTCTCACTGTTTATCAGCCACTCTCTCCATCATTTCTTCAGCAGGATATTTAAACGTTGGATCATCATTCATGTCAGTGAGTATCTATCTATGATTAATTGTTACTTTTTACTACCCTATGGATGCCATATTATTTTTATTTTGATAATTAATAAGTGATGTGTATTTATAATGTCTATTTATTTTTATTTCAAATAGCCATCCTCTAAGAACCCAATTTCACCCAAAAAGATTTTAAAATCTCTAAATGTAATCAGATTTATTTACCCACGAGCCGTGGTGTCTCACAATTATTGTACACAGCTGTTTGTATTTGGTTTATATTTGTGTACATCCGTTCGTGACTTCGTGTGTCCACAAAGCGCCATCTATTGGGAAATGCTACATATGTATGGAGTAAAAATTTTAACAAGATTGGTCATTAGGAGTCTCCCGTGTTTCCATCAGGATGAAGAACATCTATTGACTTCTTTAGATATTTAGCTGTAGATTAGAATAAGCTAATATTTAAACAATAATCTTTGGCACATTGGTTGCTCGTCCCGGGGGAGGGATCTCTCTTTCACGTGGATCCCCATGAGGTTTCTTATTTTTTTCCCCACTGATGGGTTTTTTAGGAGTTTTTCTTCACCGAGAAGGAGAGTCTAAGTGCATAAATGTGCTAGTCTTGTTTAGTTAGCATTTGTTAGTTATTTTTCTTGCTGTGTATTTGTGTTCATACATTCCTGTTTTTCTTGTGAAGCCCATTGAGACGGAAATTCTGTGATTTTGGGCTATACAAATAAAATTGAATTGAATTGAATTAATGTTTATTTTGTTTTGGGTTGGCGGTAGTTGACCAAATTTTTTTGGGTTTGCTTAGTTATTACTTAGATTGATGTTAAGTCTGGTAATGAGATATTTTAATAAAAAATGATCAACTTGACTTGAATTTTAAACATTGAGAACTTTTCTTCTTTGGTGAAAAGTTGACTTCTTTCTTTCTTTGTGAAAGTTTGCATGGACAAAGCTTATTGGTATGATAGCTGCGCTACAAAGTGGACTTATCAATATATCCCTTTTCTGTCTAATCTTCATGTCGGAGGAATACGTGCCTTGAGACACCAAACCTAAAGCCTCTATGCACATAACTACAAGTCATTTATATTCATGTTAACTAAAATAGTCAGTCAGTCACCTTCTTAACCATCTATCCCTCACGGGTTGCGGGAGCCCATCCTAGGTGATTCGAGGTGAGGGGCAGGGTACACCACGAACAGATCGCCAGTCTGTCACAGGGCCACACACATACAACCATACACATACTCATTCCTAGGGGCAATTTGACACCAGCCAACCAGCGTAGCATGCATGTTTTTTGAGGGTGGGAAGAAAACCAGAGTACATGGAGAAAACCCACGCACGCACGAGGAGAACATGCAAACTTCACACAGAAAGGCCAGTGTTCCAATCCTCGTCCCCACCCGGGACTCAAACCCACGACCTACAGGGGTCGTGGGTGAGGCCACTGTGCACCCAATGCACCATCGTGCTGCCACAAAAATACTCCATTTATAAAAAACAGAAACAATCACCAAAACTGTACAAACAAGTTCAAGTCCCGGGTGAGACCATGCTTGGAACACTGTTTTTTCTGTGTGGAGTTTGCATGTTCTCCCTGTGTACGCGTAGGTTTTCTGTCACCCTCCAAAACATACATCTTAGGTTGACTGACTGCTATAAAATCCCCCCTAGGAATGAGTGTGAGTGTGGATGGTTGTGTGTCTGTGGCAACATGACAGACTTGTGACCTGTTTGGGGTGTACCCTGCCTCTTGGCGTTACGGGATAAGCGGTCTAGAAGACGAACAAGTGTCATATTTTTTGTTTTTGTTGTAATAAAGCTAATCTTCATCTGCCACGTGGACATTTTCCACCAGGAAAAACACAATCAGCATCAAACTGGCCTTCAAACAATCTGATTTATGGTAGGAGTTCATTGGTATCAGTGACATGCTGTTAAAAAATGGGCTCATTAAACCTGCCCTGGTGTGTTAATGAGGCTTTAATCCAAGATGATGTTATCTGTTTGGATCAGGAATGAATTATGTCTGAAGAGGGTTGATTAACCAGTAGAGTTCAATTCATGAAGAAAAACAAACCACAAGGACACAAAAAATTTGGTCGTATTATTAAGATCACAGCATGTCGGTTATTGAGGGATAGAGAATACGTGTTCTGCTGGTGATTGAATTAAATGTGAAATTAAAGCTTTTTTCTGGAAACGCCAAACAGGCCAGTCTGCTGTGGGGCCACACACAACCATACACACACATTTATTCCTAGGGGCAGTTTCATAGCGGCCAATCAACCTAACATGCTTGTTTTTGGAGGGTGAGAGGAAACCAGAGAAAACCCACACATACTGTACACAGGGAAAACATGCAAACTCCACACAGAATGGACAGTGTTTCAAGCCTCATCAGACCCCGGACTTGAACCCTGACCTCCATCAGATTTCCGTTCCGTCATCTTCCGCTTGTTCCGGGGTCGGGTCGCGGGGGCAACAGCCTCAAACGGGCAGCCCAGGCCTCTCTCTCCCCGGATGCATCCTCTAGCTCACCTGGAAGGATCCCGAGTCGTTCCCCGGCCAGTTGTGAGACATAGTCTCTCCAGCGGGTCCGGGGTCTGCCCCTTGGTCTCCTCCAGGTGGGACGTGCCCAAAACACCCCGCCCACGAGGCGCTCGGATTTGTTAATCTAAAAACTAAATGTTACGTCCAAACAAGCTCTTTTCCAAATAGCATTTTGTTTATATAAAACAACAAAAAATTCTCAAGCATGAGCTATTTCTAGACCACATGTAAGACACAGTCCCTTGAGAGGGTGCTGGGTTTCCTCAGTGACTTCCTCCCAATAGAAAATGCACAGACTACCTCACACCCAAACCCGAACTACCCGATCTGGCTCCTACCAAGTAAGTCAGTCAGTCAGTCACCTTCTTAACTGTCTATCTCTTACTGGGTCGCGGGGAGTCCCAGAGCCCATCTTGGCTGACTCGAGGCGAGGGGCAGGGTACACACCAGCCAGTCTGACGCGGGGCCACACACGTACAACCACACACACTCATTCTCTGGGGCAATCATGTAGCAGCCAATTAACCTAACTGGACTACACCATGTTGTAATTGTTAACACTGCAGTTTGACGACAAGAAAGGTGTTCCTTGAGCCTGAGTGCGTCATGATCCCCTCCCCTGCCACCAGAGGGAACCCTGGACCTTCTTCTCTCTTCAAGATCTCGAACACCTGCAGTAGTTATCCTAATGCCACACATCTGTGGACCCTGCTGCCAAATTAAAGACAATCACTCCAGACTTTTTTGTCGGGTCATTTCCATCCTTCTGCCTGACCAAGTTTTTCATTGAACTCATATTTCAAAGTTATATTTTTTAACTTAAAGACACCCCTTTGGATTTATCCTATGCTTTTGTCTTACAGCCTTGCTGACGTCTGTTAAATAAATCCTGTTTATGTCCTGCATTTGGGTCCACCTCCTTCCACATCTCCACATCATAACAGAATGTGATTTGAGACGTCATTCTTTTTGTAGAGTTTGCATGTTCTCTTAATGTATTTGTTATTTCTCACTGGGATTTTCTGGCTTCCCAGCATTCAAATATGAGGCTGTATGTTTAATTGGTTTCTCTGAAAATAGCTGCTAGTAGTGAGTGCGTGTTAGTGGTTGTCTGTCTGTCAATGCGGAAATGGTGGCTTTCACATCTAGATTCTAAGTAATGCTCTCTGTGAATCATTCCACCAGCCTTTTTATGCTCAAAAAATACCCTCTCTAGGTATAAGTAGTCGTTGCAATGTGAATAAATAAATAAATTCGAAAGTCATGTTTTATTGATTTTCTACTGTAGTTAAAGCCGCGAGACATTTAAAAAAAAACCTTCATATTTGTGTTAAAATAACAACATTTTACACTGATTCGTTCTGTTGTCTTCCGCTTATCTGGGGCCAGGTCGCAAGGGCAACAGCCTCAGACGGGGAGCCCAGGCCTCTCTCATCCCGGCTGCATCCTCCAGCTCACCCAGAAGGACCCCGATTTGTTCCCCGGCCAGCTGTGAGACATAGTCTCTCCAGCAGGTCCGGAATCTACGTCTTGGTCTCCTCCTGGTGGGACGAGCCCGAAACACCTCACCAGTGAGGCACTCGGGTGGCATCATTACCAAATGCCCAAACCACCCCATCTGGCTCCTCTCGACCTGGAGGAGGAGCGGCTCGACACCGAGCTTCTCCCGGATGGCAGACCTCCTCACCGATCTCTGAGTGAGAGCCCAGCCACCCTGCGGAGGAAGCTCATTTTGGCCACTTGTATCCGCGATCTCATTCTTTCGGTCACCACCCACAGTTAGTGACCATAGGGGAGGGTAGGAATGTAGATCGACAGGACCACATCGTCCGCAAAAAGCAGAGATCCGATCCTGAGGTCACCAAACGGGATCCCTCCAATACCTCGGCTGCGCCTAGATGTTAGGTTTCATTAAAAAGGTTCAATTTCTCTATGAAATCAAACTATTACTTCTTTCCACGAAAAGATTTTCAACTACAGACACTGTTAGATATCTTATCATCACACAGCGTCTAAACACAGTAATCCAGACTAGCTAGAAGGCCGTGGTGCCGCCTATTTGAAATCTACAAAACCGGCTTGACATTTCCAAGATTCCAAAAAGTACTTTTCTTCTCCCAGTGAGATTTGAAGACACACTTCTCTGGTTCAAATAAATGCACAATATCTGATGTTTTCTATGTTCCCTAGGTAGTGACATGACTGAGGAACGCCTCTGGAGATGCCGAAGCGACGGGACATTATTGCCATCGTATTGATCGTGTTGCCGTGGACACTGCTCATAACTGTTTGGCACCAGAACAACATTGCTTCTCTACTTGCTGCTCAAAAGGGTAAGAAGGGTAAAGTGTGGGCATTTTTTTTATAAAACTAGATTAAAGATAGATTAATGGATGAAAGTTGACGTGCAACCCTTTTCTCTCCTGACAAGGTGGTGCACGTGATGGTCGCTCCAAATTTAGAAACTCTCATGGCTTCAAGGAGTCCTACTTACCTCAGAATCGGGATGTGGTGGAGGTGGTACGGACTGAGTACATCTACAGTCGACCTCCACCGTGGTCAGACATCCTTCCCCCTATCTACGTCATCACGCCCACCTACACCCGCCCGGTGCAGAAGGCGGAATTGACACGTTTGGCCAACACTTTGCTCCATGTTTCCAACTTGCACTGGATTGTGGTGGAGGACTCCTATAGGAAGACCACTCTGGTCAGCCATCTTCTCCGGGACACTGGGATAAATCACACCCACCTCCAAGTGGAGACACCTATGAGCTATAAGCTACGTGGTGATGCTAAGAACCCAAGGACGCCACGGGGCACCTTGCAAAGGAACTTGGCTTTGCGATGGCTGCGGGACACTTTTAGCATAAATAGGAGCCAGCCCGGAGTGGTTTACTTTGCAGATGACGACAACACCTACAGCCTGGAGCTGTTTGAGGAGGTGATCTTCATAAATGTGCCACCCATCAGGATTTATAGGATTTGAATAGTTATTTGTACGTGTTTTTTTCACCCACAGATGCGTTTTACTAAAAAGGTGTCGGTGTGGCCAGTGGCTTTTGTAGGTGGCTTACGATACGAGTCTCCCAAAGTAAACACCTTAGGTAAGGTGTATGGCTGGAAAACAGTTTTCGACCCACACCGGCCCTTTGCCATTGACATGGCTGGCTTTGCTGTGAACCTGAGCCTAATTCTGTCCAAACCTCAGGCTTATTTCAAGTTACGAGGGGTGAAAGGAGGATATCAGGAGAGCAGCTTACTAAGGGAACTGGTCACTCTCAGTGACTTGGAGGCTAAAGCTTCAAACTGCACAAAGGTAAAGAAAATATGCTTATCATTCACTAAATCAGGCATGGGCAAACTACGACCCACAGGCCACATTCGGCCCATTAAACATTTTAATCCGGCCCGTCGATCTTGAAAAAATTAAGTAAATAAACCTTGTTAATGTTTTATTTTTCCTGCAATTCTGATGTTTCTTCACTAGATGGTGCACTGTATGATATGGAAAGCCAATGGGCCCAATGCACGCATGTAAACAAGCGTGTTATATGTTAAAACAAGCAAAATGTTACATCATGGCTTAGATTTCAAACCTAGCGCCGCTAAATGTACATTTTTAAGCGATAGTGCACTAGATTTCAGACCTAGTGCCGCTAGATTCGAAATTTAATTCTCTTGATGTAATATTTAGCACGCTTGTTTAAAATCTAACGCGCCATTCTATCGGTCTAATCTAGCAGATACCAAAGTATGCCATCCATCTGCTCCTGTTCCAGCCCCCTTGTCAAATGTTAGAACTCAATGTGACCCGCGAACCAAAAGGTTTGCCCATCCCTTGTCTAGATAAATCTTTGTTACAACGCCTTTTTCTCCAAGACAAGATCTGTCAGATTTCAGAGGACCCTTTAAATAAAAAATTACTGATGCCGACAATTTGACGGAATAGCTATACCAACTAATCTTCTGCATTACGACAGCATCTCTCGCTCATCCATGCCTTCTAACCTGCAGGTATTAGTATGGCACACAAGAACAGAGAAGCCTGTGCTGGTAAATGAGGGCAAGAAAGGATTTACAGACTCAAACGTGGAAATATGACGTTCTTCATCTGACAAAGGTAATAACAAAGATTTGGAAATGAAAATATTCAGTTCCACATGGATTGATCTGGGGGATGAAGCTCAAACAATCTAATCTGATACATCACACTGCTTTTAAACAACCCGCTGCTTCCTAGTCGGGACACGATGTGACGATTACAATGTCCCTGTGCATGCTCAATCTCGAGAACTTCCTTTTTTATTGCTACCGAACTACAAACATGGACCAGACGCACACGTGTGTTCATGTCCTGGCATCATTTCTTTTTGCTTATTGGTCAGATGTTTTCAGATTGCTGCAATTATCCGCTAATGCCTGCAATACTTGACCTAGTGGCTGGAGTAACATAAAATTGAGCAGAGGCACTACGTGGCACCAGCCTGGCTACAATTCTGCCGTAACTATATCAAGATTTCATCAACCCATTTTCAACCTGAATGTTGCTGTTCATTCCAGAGGTTACCTCCGGCTAGGCAGGGTACACCTTGAACAGGTCACCAGTCTGTCACAGGGCACGTTGAGAACAATAACCAAAAACTTAATTTATATTAAACATAGAAAATAAAATGCATGTCGGGTTAAATGAAAACTGGAAAGTTATTCCTAGGAATGCATGGATCAAAGTTCGTCTCTGTATGTACTGCCACCTTTTGGCTGACTGTGCATTTCACAGCTAGGCCTTCAGTAGTGATCTATCTGCTTCAATCAGTCCTCAATAATTATTTTTTGGTTATAATAATAATAGTCTCTCCAGCGGGTCCAGGGTCTGCCCCTTGGTGTCCTCCTGGTGGGACGTGCCTGAAACACCTTGCCAGCGAGGCGCTCGGGGGGCATCCTGACCAGATGCCTGAACCACCCCATCTGGCTCCTCTCGACCTGGAGGAGGAGCGGCTCGACACCGAGCTCCTCCCAGATGGCAGAGCTCCTCACCCGATCTCTGAGTGAGAGCCCAGCCACCCTGCGGAGGAAGCTCATTTCGGCCGCTTGTACCCGCAATCTCAGTCTTTCGGTCACCACCCACAGCTGGTGACCATAGGTGAGGGTTGCAACGTGGATCGACTTGTTCCACATATATATATATATATATATATATATAAATATTTGCTTTGACATAATTTGATTTTAACACTTTTACAACCACGGCTTGCTTCAGGGTGTATCCTGCCTCTCACCTGAAATCAGCTGGTATAGACTCCAGCAATACCATCAGTCATAAGCGCTTCAGGAGACAAGACTAAAACCTTTACTACCTAGAATATATCCATTTTATCTGCCCAAAAAGTTCAGCAAGACGTAAAATTAATACACACTCCTAATTTTATACAGTCATAAACAGTCCGTATTAATCATATATTTTCTTTTCAGGGAAGGAATATCCAGTGGATTCTTCTTGAACCCTCTCCAACCCTCCAGCTCCAGGGGTCAACAATTACAACTGCACAGTAGTTGCACTTCACTGGAGCATCCAAATGGAGTCGTGAAGCCATGTGCATGTACCGAACATGTACCATCGCACACAACTGCACGAAAACAGGACGGTCTGTTCTGTTCAGAGCACCGCTCACCATCGACAGGAGCTGCCAAGAGGAACTTGCCCACTAAGGTCTACTGTTGGAAGGTTGAGGCAAAGTATTTTAGGCAACTTAAGTTGCAGAAGAAGCTGGATCAGAGTGCAATAAAGAACCCTCTGAGCAAAGACAACCCCAACCAAGCACTCAATCAGCTCTTAATAGGGCTCTTTTGTTTTGAGCCGAGTGGGCCGTGGAGCGCCAGGCCGAATCAAGGAATAAAAGGAGCCCTTGTTTGAGGTGAATCAGCATCGACTGACGAGATAGCGCTGATGGGATCTGAACCTCTCTTCTTGTACTGTACAACACTAAGCTATTTAGATAGCACCCTGAGTCCAGCACTAATTAGGAGTCTGGTTTTGGCTCAACACACACTGGCACTTAATCAGCGGACGGATTGCACAGTGATTTTTTCTAGTGGAACCATGATTCATGGAGTATGAGCACTTGTTTATTCCTGTAATGCTGCAACACTGTTTAGTTTGATGTAAGAGAAGATACAGAGTTGTGAGAGGCTTGTACGGGTTACAGGTTTCCTCAAAATTTATTTAAGATGGATGTAAAAAGAAGTTTTCTATCCTCCCATATTTGTGTTTTTCGTACGCAGATCTTTGACTGGCAAAAGAAACAATATTGAAACACTTTTATTTAGGTTTACTAAAAATGCTACGACGGCCAAAATGGTTCATATCATCCATCAAAATAATTGTCTAACAAAAACCACAAACATGGAGATTCAAGCATCTTTAAATGATCAGAGAACCCCATTGTTGGCCAAATTTTGATATCCAATTTGCAGACTTTATAATTGCCTCCAGCAGAGATGAATGGATGGTCTGATGATTTCCAACACCAATAAATTCAAATATCACTTGGCACAGTGGCCTCACAGCAAGAAGGTCATGGGTTCGAGTCTTGGGCGGGGACGAGGCTTGGAACACTAGCCTTTCTGTGTGGAGTTTGCATGTTCTCCCTATGTATGTGTGGGTTTTCTCCAGGTACTCTGGTTTCCTCCCACCCTCCAAAGACATGCATGCTATGTTGATTGGCCGGTGCAGAAATTGCCCCTAGGAATGAGTGTGTGTGTGGATGGTTGTATGTGTGTGGCCCCGTGACAGACTGGCGACCTGTTCGGGGTGTACTCTGCCCTTCGCCTTAACTGGCCGGGATGGGCTCCGGCACCCCCCGCAACCCTGAAAGGGATAGACGGATAAGAAGATGACTGACTGATTGACTGACTTTCATGTTCAGGTGGCGCAGTGGGTAGCACAGTGGCCTCACAGCAAGAAGGTCATGGGTTCAAGTCCTGGGTGGAGATGAGGCTTGGAACACTAGCCTTTCTGTGTGGAGTTTGCATGTTCTCTCCGGGTACTCTGGTTTCCTCCCACCCTACAAGAACAGGCATAAGAGGTTGATTGGCCACGATACGATTGCCCCTAGAAATGAGTGTGAGCGCGTATGGTTGTATATGTGTGGCCCCGCAACAGACTGGCGACCTGTTTGGGGTGTACCTTGCCCCTCGTCTCGAATTAGCTGGAATGCACTTCGGCCCCTCCCCGCAACCTTGTAAGGGATAGACGGTTAAGAAGGTGACTGACTTTTATGTTCACTCAGACTTTGATATGGATTAGTTATGGATGTTATTCAGTTTAAAAAGTTTTGCTAAAACAGCTTCAAGTGTCTAAAAAAAAGCAAAATTTTTCTTTCTTATTTTTTTTTTATTTTAAGTTTAAGTCATCAAAATGATCAAAATATTCACACGAGCAATACAAAACTAACATTACAATAAACGAATGCCATTCCAAGACAAAAAAATCATAAACCCTGACCAGGAATTTCACGGATAAGAAGAGATTTAATGAGTGTTAAATTTGATTGTGACCAAAAGTACTTCACCTGCATAAACTAAACTCTCAAAAGGGATAACCATGTCATTATTGTGGTTCAAGTTTAAGTTGTGACATCACCAATTAAACAATGACCAAATTCACTTTTAGATTTAAATATATATGACAAGATAATAAAAAATATCAACTCCATACAAGTGGATGTTCACTGGATTTCTGATGCCATGCCCAGATCAGGTGTGTCCTCAAAGTCAACTTTGAAGTCTCCTTCCTTCTCTTCAAAGACAATTACCTTCAAAAACAAAACATAGAAAGTCAAAATAATCCAGTGTTAACATTTGATCTTGGACTTTGTTAGATTTTTGTACCTCTTTATTTCTATGTGTAAAAACAAGGGATTAACATAACGTTAAAAAAACAAGGTCAATTAACTTAGTTTGACAAGTTTAGATGAAAGTCTCCAACCATTTTTTTCTTCTTTCTACATTTCCCTTCAGGGGTCGCCACAGCAAGTCAATTCCTTCCATCTAACCCTATCTTCTGCATCTTGTTCGATCATGCCAATCATCTTCATGTCTTCCTTCACTGTATCCATGAACCTCCTCTTTGGTCTTCCTCTAAGCTACTTTTTCCTGGTGGTTCCAAACCCAGCATCCTTCTTCCGATGTACACTCTCTCTCTCCTCTGTACATGTCCAAACCATCTCAGTCTGGCCTCTCTGACTTTATCTTCAAAACCTCTAACATGTGCTGTTCCTCTGATCCTGTCCATCCTGGTCACTCCCAGAGAGATCCTCAGCATCTTCATCTCTGCTACCTCCATCTCTGTTTCCTGTCTTTTCCTCAGTGCCACTGTCTCTAGACCAAACAGCATGGCCGGTCCTTAACTAAATCAAAAAGGCCGGGAGCTACTCGTGGTTTGTAACATTTTTTTCTCATAGCTTAGTGTGGCCCAAACAAAGATAATTTTGTATTGCCTGAACATTTACAGTGGTGGTCAAAAGTTTACATACACTTGTAAAGAACATAATGTCATGGCTGTCTTGAGTTTCCAGTTATTTCAACAACTCTGATTTTTCTCTGATATAGTGATTGGAACAGATCCTTCTTTGTCACAAAAAACATTCATGAAGTTTGATTCTTTTATGACTTTATTATGGGTAAACTGAAAATGTGACGAAATCAGCTGGGTCAAAAATATACATACAGCAATGCTAATATTTGGTTACATGTCCTTTGGCCATTTTTACTTCAATTAGGCGCTTTTGGTAGCCATCCACAAGCTTCTGGCAAGTTTCTGGTTGAATCTTTGACCACTCCTCTTGACAGAATTGGTGCAGTTCAGTTAAATTTGTTGGCTTTCTGACATGGACTTGTTTCTTCAGCATTATCCACATGTTCCCAATGGGATTTAAGTCAGGACTTTGGGAAGGCCATTCTAAAACCTTAATTCTAGCCTGATTTAGCCATTCCATTACCACTTTTGATGTGTGTTTGGGGTCATTGTCCTGTTGGAACACCCAACTGCGCCCAAGACCCAACCTTCGGGCTGATGATTTCAGGTTTTCTTGAAGAATTTGAAGGTAATCCTCCTTCTTCATTGTCCCATTGACTCTCTGTAAAGCACCAGTTCCATTGGCAGCAAAACAGGCCCACAGCATAATACTACCACCACCGTGTTTGATGGTAGGCATGGTGTTCTTGGGGTTAAAGGCCTCACCTTTTCTCCTCCAAACAAACAGCTCAATTTTTGTTTCATCTGACCACAGAACTTTCCTCCAGAAGGTCTTATCTTTGTCCATGTGATCAGCAGCAAACTTTAGTCGAGCCTTAAGGTGCCGCTTTTGGAGCAAGGGCTTCCTTCTTGCACGGCAACCTCTCAGTCCATGGCGATGCAAAACACGCTTGACTGTGGACACTGACACCTGTGTTCCAGCAGCTTCTAATTCTTGGCAGATCTGCTTTTTGGTGCTCCTGGGTTGACTCTTCACCCTCCTGACCAGTTTTCTCTCAGCAGCAGGTGACAGCTTGCGTTTTCTTCCTGATCGTGGCAGTGACAAAACAGTGCCATGCACTTTATACTTACAAACAATTGTTTGCACTGTTGCTCTTGGAACCTGCAGCTGCTTTGAAATGGCTCCAAGTGACTTTCCTGACTTGTTCAAGTCAATGATTCTCTTTTTCAAATCTGTGCTGAGCTCCTTTGACTTTCCCATTGTAGCGTTTGTGGGTGTTTTTATCCAATGAGCCCTTTTTAAATGGCCTCAGAGAAGTCACCAGCTGTAGTCACTCATAATCACTCACAAGAAGTTAAGAGGTCATGCTATGATGCTCATGTCATTGACACAACTTTCTAAGTCTCCAAAATTGCTCATTCATGTTGCTGTATGTATATTTTTGACCCAGCTGATTTTGTCACATTTTCAGTTTACCCATAATAAAGTCATAAAAGAATCAAACTTCATGAATGTTTTTTGTGACAAAGAAGGATCTGTTCCAATCACTATATCAGAGAAAAATCAGAGTTGTTGAAATAACTGGAAACTCAAGACAGCCATGACATTATGTTCTTTACAAGTGTATGTAAACTTTTGACCACCACTGTACATAAACATTTACAAAATGTTGTTGTCCAAAAGTCTCGTTATGGCAAATAAGGTTTTAGCCACCGCCGTCATCGCCTCCTTTACAATCCCACCTACAGTTAACGACTTTTGTGCTTTGTTAAAATGTGGGCCACTTCATTGGTCTTCGTTGGTTTGGTGGACAGCGATTGTTGTCTATGAAACGTTCTTTTTAGCTCTTTAATTTTCTCTTTTCGGAAACCGCTGCCTGCGGGAAATCCCCACGCAAAATTGCTGTGGTCCTTAGTGAAATGGGGTTCCATGTTAAATCTTTTATCGACAGACACGCTGCCAACGCAGATCAAACACTCGCACTGTTTACAGTTTTAAAACAAAACTGTTTCCTACTCTTCGTGGAAATTTTACGTTTTTCGCTTCTTTTCTCTTAGTGGTCGTAGTTGCTGCCAATCTGGCCGACATGAGCCTCTGAGTCCAACTAGACTGCAGCGCAACTGTTTGATTAACAACTAATTGGCAAATAATAACATAAAGGAGGCGGGACACTAACCAATTTTATTGGACAGTTGGGTAAATTTGTTAACTGAGTGACAAATCAAATTTGCCTGATAAAAGTTGTCTAGAATTCAGAAAACTTTTGGCGAGCTACCAAAAAAGGGGCGGGAGCTACCGGTAGCTTGTGAGCTATGGCTTGGAGACCCCTGCAATAGAAGATCCTGGTTTAAAAATCAGTTGAAAATTCCACAGCCAACTCTCCCAAACACTTCGTCCTCTTTAATGCCCTCTTCACACCTTCCTACAATTTTTTATTATTTGATTTAATCACTGAATAATGAAACAATCGTCAGATTATTTTGGGATATTCTCCCAAGTTGTGGCCTAATGATGTCCAAAACTATTATCATTTACAGTTTTATTGTATTTTATATTTGTATTTGGAGTTTATATGTCTTTACCTGATTGCTTCCACTGTTGATAAAAGGCCCAGGGAGGTAGAGAGTCTGCTGGGGGCCTATAGACCAATAGCGCCCCAGATTCAGCCCGTTTATGAAAACGACACCTTTCTCCCAGCCCTGCAGACACAAAACAATGCATACCCAGTTAATGTCCACACTCTGAACCATTAAAAATCATAATCATAAATACAGATGAGGACTTGTTGACCTTCGTTTTATCAGAGTGGGGTTAGTTTTTGCTGTTGATTTCTGGTCATTTGTCACTTGTGATTTAATTCTGTGTAAATTTGCCATTTCAGTAAAATAAGTGAAAATCTCAGTAAAAATGTCGGATTAAAATACGTCAACATGTACTGGGATTTATTTGGTGGTTTTATAATAAAATGCTGGTACCAGATTTTGGCAACAACAACAATAAAAAAAAGATATTGTGAAAAATACAGTCCATAAATGTATTTAACTTTGATAAAATTCCGGCCAACAAAAAACATCAGTGCAAAAGTATGGTCTAAAAAAGTATTTTTACTGCAAAATAAATGTAAAAGATAAGACATTTTGGTATCAAGTCTGACTCCTAGGCAACTTTTTATCTCTCATGGTCTGAAGGGGCAGGGGCTTGGCTCTCTCTCAATTACACACACCAACAAATTCTTTTTTTGGGAAGGGGTGTGGTCACAACAGGTGCTAACAGCGTGATTTCTCGTCACAGACTCCAAAAATCTCCAATAACACTAGAAAAAGCTGCCAGAATGGCACTTTTTAGGGGAAAAAAAAGAGAATCGCCAAATTTTAGCGACTCTAGCGGCTAGAGGGTCTGAATACCCGCTAAATACAACGTCAAAATTGCCAAGTTGACATTACTGACTTCATTTCATTTTTTTCCCTACAAACTTGGCGGTCAACTTGGAATCAGTCCACGAGCTACCAGTAGACCGCAATCGACTGTTTGGGCACCCCAAGAATCTAACCCAAACACCCTCTTTATTTCATGCCAACAGTTGGAATCAAACCTGGGTTTCTGAATCACTTGCTCTTAAAATGACCAACTGAGTGTTCCAGTCTCATCTTCAAGGTAAGGCACTTTTCAAACACGTACAGGTTGTCAGACTCTCCAACTCTGTTCAGAGTTCATCAGCTGCGCCATCAAACGGGCAAATATCAACTGTGTATTGGAACAGCTAAGATGCCCCACAGGACATCCAGTGATACCCCACAGGACATCCAGTGATACCCCACAGGACATCCAGTGATACCCCACAGGACATCCAGTGATGCCCCACTGGACTTGTTTTAGATGACCCCAGTCCAGCTGTTCTTGTCTCTTCAAATGTGGACGATCTATGACATCTCAAAAGAAATACTGTATAAACAATCTGGGGTCAGGTAAACTGAGGCCATCTTTGTCCTGAGAAGAACGTTATTTAGCCGGTTTAATTTAATCTCTTTTCCCAAACCAGCAGAATTGTTTAAGAAATAAATCTTATTGATTGAATATTGATGGTGGAACTGTTATTGACTTTGTCATAAAAAGGTTATTAAACTGTGGTGAAATCAGCTTTTTTTATTACATTTTTACCTAAAAACTATCATTTTAGTTTCTCTCATTTGTCTAGATTAGTTTCGATTTTCTGTAAAATTTCTCTTCACCAATTCTGAAAAAGTGAGAAGTTTGTTACCCTTCCTGTGTGATGCTTCACTTTGCTGCCACTGTCTAAAGTATTTTCTCGTGGACGGACTGCCTCAAGAAACAAATTAAGATAGCCTGAAGCGTTTGGCATTGGTGCCTGTGCTCGATGCAGCCTTTCAATTTCAAAATCTCTTCATCTGGATTAATGTTCCAGCCCAAGTTCGGGCATCAGGCCCAGGGATGCCCAATCTTTTTTGTCCCAAGATCTACTTTCAAATATCAAACCTCCTGAGATCTACCAGTCCGGCGCTACCATCGTAAACCCCCGGAGATCGTTTCCATACAGCCCTCTCTCTCAAACACACACACAGACTTTTTCCGCGCACACGCAGCGCTTTGGAAGCTGGTAGCGGCCACACCAGCGATAGGGGTTACTTGTTGTTTTCACACTTAATAACGCAATTTCTCGTCACAAAATCCAAAATTTGTCAATAACACTAGAAAAAGCTGCTAGATTGGTGCTTTTTGGGGGGGGAGGGAAACCCAAAACAAAAACAGATAGTTGCTACATTTTAGCGGTTCTAGCAACTAGAGGGTTGGAATACCCGCCAAATATAGGGAACGACTCGGGATCCCTCAGGGTGAGCTGGAGGATGCAGCTGGGGTGAGAGAAGCCTGGGCTTCCCGTCTCAGGCTGTTGCCCCGCAATACCGCCCCGGATAAGCGGAAGATGACAGAACGGAACGAAAAGTCATCTTTTTGTTTTAATTATATTTCCATTTCCAGTACATACACTTTTTACCGCTGATTTTTGGGAAGTATTTATTTATATTTAAAGGCACAAGCTTGAAAGGGATCAAAGTTTACATTTACGATTTCAACAATGTATGTATGTTCTGTCATACACATTTTACATTTAGCATGCCTGGTTTTTACTTACTGGCAGCTTGACAAATGTGTCACTTGGATAACCAAAAGCGAAGAGTCTCCCCATGAAAAATCCAGGAAAACTGGGATTTTCAGGCAGGCTTTTCCAAGGTGCTTGATACAAACTGAAATAAAAATTATTCAAAGACATTACTAGAGACAAATATAATTGAAAATATTGGTGGTATGTGAGCTGTAGTGAGATGTAGGAAGAGGTGGAGGAAAAGCTGGAGAGGTGGAGGTTTGCACAAGAAAGAAGAGGAATGAAGATTAGTCAGAGTAAGACAGAGTACATGTGTGTGCATGAGAGGGACCCAAATGGAAAAGTGAGGTTACAGGGAGAAGAGATAAAGAAGGTGGAAGATTTTAAGTATCTAGGATCAACAGTCCAGAGCAATGGAGAGTGTGGAAAACAGGTGAAGAAGCGTGTTCAGGCAGGCTGGAACGGGTGGAGGAAAGTATCAGGTGTGATGTGTGACAGAAGAGTTTCAGCTAAAATGAAAGGAAAAGTGTACAAAACCATGGTGAGACCGGACATGCTGATTGGTCTAGAGACAGTAGCACTGAAGAAAAAACAGGAAACAGAGATGGAGGTAGCAGAGATGAAGATGCTGAGGATCTCTCTGGGAGAGACCAGGATGGACAGGATCAGAGGAACCGCACATGTTAGAGGTTTTGGAGATAAAGTCCGAGAGGTCAGACTGAGATGGTTTGGACATGTGCAGAGAAGAGAGAGTACATCGGAAGAAGGATGCTGGGTTTGGAACCACCAGGAAAGAGGACTAGAGGAAGACCAAAGAGGAGGTTCATGGATACAGTGAAGGAAGACATGAAGATAGTTGGTGTGACCGAAGAAGATGCAGGAGATAGGGTTAGATGGAAGAAACTGACTTGCTGTGACGCCCCCTGAAGGGAAATGCCGAAAGAAGAAGAAGAATCGGTGGTACGGAATGTGACCCACAAACCTGTCAATAAAACTAGGTTTCATATCCAGGCTGTAGATGGTGAAATCCCTCAAGGGAGAATTATTTAATAAAATCTCTCCCACGAGTCCTGAAACAGAACAAATCAAAATGAATTTGTGTCCGACTCAATGTGTAGACATCGGAGGTTTTTTATCTTCATCACCTTTACGTTGTTTGTCGAGTTCCCTTCCATGATGAACTCGACCACAATTTTCCACCAAGAAACTTAACGTACGTTGTCCCTGCAGAAATTATTAGTAGACATATTTTTAATTCGACACGAGGCTTACAGAGATATAAAGAAAAGCATCAGCTTCATTATTCCTACCTTACCGTCAGGAACCGCCAGCTCCTGGATCTTGTGGTTTAAAAGTCCGATATAGTTTTTGTCGACAAACACCTGAAAAAAAATAAACAATTTTGGTTAAAATGATTGTTCAGATGAAATGTTTAGAATATCAGGCTCAAATTTCATCCCAGCTGTGTGCCGTTCTACTGGAATCACATATATGTCCGTTCACATTTTAATCTTCTAATATATTAGAGAGTGAGGGGCGGAACATGGACGCTCCATCGATCCGTCGTGGTAAACAAAGAGCTGAGCCGAAAAGCAAAGCTCTCGATTTACAAGTCAATCCACATTCCAACCCTCACCTATGGTCACCAGCTGTGGGTGGTGACCAAAAGAATGAGATCACGGATACAAGCGGCCGAAATGAGCTTCCTCTGCAGGGTGGCTGGGCTCTCACTCAGAGATTAGATGAGGAGCTCTACCATCCGGGAGGAGCTTGGAGTAGAGTCGCTCCTCCTCCAGGTCAAGAGAAACCAGATGGGGTGGTTCAGGCATCTGGTCAGAATGCCGTCAGAGCACCTTACTGGTGAGGTGTTTTGGGCACGTCCCATCGGGAGGAGACCAATAGGCAGACCCTGGACCTGCTGGAGAGACTATGTCTCAAAGCTGGCTGGGGAACGACTCGAGATCCTTCCAGGTGAGCTGGAGGATGCAGCTGGGGTGAGAGAAGCCTGGGCTTCCCGTCTGAGGCTGTTGCCCCCGCGACCCGGCCCCGGATAAGCGGAAGACGCCATAACGGAACGATGTCCTTTAAATAATGAAAAACTGACAAAATAATCAAACATGAATAAACTAAAGCTGCAAAAAGCAAAGTCACGTTTTTTTTTTTTTTTTAAAGTTCAACTAACGTAAGATATTTAAACAAATTAAACTACAAACACTTCTGGAATAAATCAAATAAAAAAAGTGTCCTCAACTTGACCTAGGAATGACTCACCAGGGCTCGGTCTCGTACGTTATCCCCTGACATCAGTCCTCCTCCCTCAGTGATGGTGGTTTCATACAGAGTGTAACCATAAGACTGTCCGTTCCCATTATTCACTGGTAGGTTCTCCATGCTCACCGGCCTGGATGACTTAAAAGGCTTCCGAAAAAAAAAAAGTAAATTATTCATCTGACTGGAAAGCAAAAACGTTTCCCTGTGAAAGATTTACCCTATAAATAACCTACTCCCTCAGTGAAACTCAAAGCATCCCATAAAGACAGGTGATGGTACATGATGGCTGGTTCATATGATTCCATGTAACGCAGCACTGGGAGGTCTGGTAAACTGGCTCCTATTTCAGCACACACACACATTAAACATCCGAAACCGGAATCAATGAGAAATGAATTTATGTACTATGTTTAACTTACTGTTGAATCTGGAAAACAGATCTCTAAGCAGGTGATATTTGGGAGTGTATTCACCAGCTTCAGACAGGGGAGCGTCAAAATCTGGAAGGTTGGGATAAAAAAAAATAAATAAAAAAAAATGAGTTGCTATGTGCTGCCTTCTGCTGGGTGTCATCATCACTGCACGTCATAGGCATCTGGCAGATCTAGAAAAGAGGATCTGACTCCAGTGGTGGATGAAGTACTCACTTTTTGTACTTAAGTAAAAGTACAGATAATTAGGCAAAAAATTTACTTAAGTAAAAGTACCAAAAAAAAACAACTTAAGTAAAAGTACAAAAGTAGTGTAAATTGTACTTTTTAAGTAAAAAGTAAAAGTATTCGACCATAATTCAAATGTTATTTGTTGTGCTATAGGGTGTCACCATGGTAACCAGGATAAATACTCTGCAGGGGTGTGACCCCCCCCCGCCTCCCGCCTCTTTTGGTCCACAAAAAAATAAATAAATAAGATAAAAGGAAAGGGGACAAGTCAAGCGGTCCCCTAGAAGGGCCAGTGAATGGGCCGCCAAAATGGAGAAAAATGACACTTTTTTTCAAATGTTTTGGGGAGGAGGCCCCCAGTCACTATATATTGGCTTAGTCAAAGCCCCGCCCCCCTTTGGAAAATTCTAGATCCGCCCCTGCTCTGTGTAATGATGGATCAACTTTTTATTTAGAAGTAAACACAACGAACAACGATCTTCTGACTCTTTTTAATTTGTACTATATTTGATGTTAGGTTTTTGGCGCTGAATGAATGCGGAAAATGTTTCTCGATTTATGACTTTTTCTCCCGATCAACTGCTTCTTTTGATTTTGGCGATGCGGCTTCAAGATGCGCTAAAAAACCTGTGTATTTTTCAAATTCCTGAACAAAAATGTAACGAAAAATGTAAAACACACTTTTAAAAAATAGCAAAGTAAAAGTACAGATATTTGCTCTAAAAATGTAGTGAAGTAAAAGTAAAAGTACAGGTCTCAAATTTTACTTAAGTAAAGTACAGATACACAATTTTTTTACTTAAGTACAGTAACAAAGTACATTTACTTCGTTACGTTCCACCACTGTCTGACTCCAGAAGAGCAAACAGAACAAACCATAGCTGGAAACCAAAGCTCTGTAAGAAGGTTGGGCGAGGGCTCCACTCATGAAGCCAAAGCTGGATCCTCCGTGGAACATGTAGAGGTTAACGGACATTCCCCGCCTCAGGATTTCTCTCACAGTGGACACCGTATCTGCAAAAAACAAATCACGGTCAATCAGTCACCTTCTTAACCGTCTATCCCTTGCAGGGTTGTGGGGAATGCTGGAGCCCATCCCAACTGATTCAAGCCAAGGGGTAGGGTACATCCCGAACAGGTCGCCAGTCTGTTGCAGGGCCACACGCATTCTAAGGGGTAATCATGTCGTGGCCAATCAACCTGGCATTGCATGATTTTGAAGGGTGGGAGGAAACCCACACATACACATGGAGAACATGTAAACTCCACACAGAAAGGCCAGTGTTCCAAGCCTCATCCCCACCCAGCACTCGAACCCACGACCTTCTTGCTCCGAGGTTGTGCTACCCACTGCGCCACCGTGCCGTCCTCACAGACAGACATTAAAATAAACATCATTTGATGTTTTTACCAATGCAAAAACTGTGGGATGTAAAGATGGTACGACCTCTGGATTCATATTTGGATAGATGCCATTGAAACAACATCACCATGCAAAAAACAACATGCCAGGTGAGGAATGAAAAGTTTACCTGCTTAATAGAGCAACCAGAGGCATATTAGTATGATTAGTTTCGTTCTGTTCCGTCGTCTTCTGCTCATCCGGGGCCGGGTCGCGCAGCCAACAGCCTCATACAGGAAGCCCAGGCTTCTCTCACCCCAGCTGCATCCTCCAGCTCACCCGAAAGGATCCCGAGTTGTTTCCCGGCCAGCTGTGAGAAATATTCTCTCCAGCAGGTCCGGGATCCGTCTCTTGGTCTCCTCCCGGTTGGGCGTACCCGAAACACCTCACCAACGAGGCGCTCGGGCGGTATCCTGACAAGAAGCCCGAACCACCCCAGCTGGCTCCTCTCGATCTGGAGGAGGAGCGGCTCGACACCGAGCTCCTTCCGGATGGTAGAACTCCTCACCCGATCTCTGAGTAAGAGCCCAGCCACCTTGCGGAGGAAGCTCATTTCGGCCGCTTGTATCCGTGATCGCTTTCTTTCGGTCACCACTCACCGCTGGTGACCATAGGTGAAGGTTGGAGCGTAGATCGACTTGTAAATCAAGAGCTTTGCTTTTCGGCTCATGATTAGTTTGCTCGTTATTTAGAAGAATGCTGCTGTTGTTCATCAAATAAGTGACATGATTTTCCAGAGGTGGTCGCCCTGCCGGCTGGAAACAGAGATAGCTTATTGTTTCATTAAATGCTCCGCAAACAACATAATTTATTCTTGATAAAATCATATCTTTTTAGATAATAAAGCTCTGTTCTCCGATCGTAATTCCTCGCTGGGTGGGTCAGGACTCTTCCAGATGCCTGATTCCAGGTGAATGTCTCTCTGACATCAGGACCTTACCTGATTTCATCTATTCATCCCAACCAGTGGCCTCTTAACCTCATCTTGTCAGAAGTTACTGAACCCCTACTTGATCTTCTAATTCTCTGTCTGGATGAAATCTATCTGCTACATCCTCTAAACATGAACTATTTGGATCCGGAGTGATCGAGCTATAGCACAAAGCTCAATGCAGATGGTTGTCATTCATTAATTCATTCATCTACTAAACTGTCCATCCCTAACGAGGCGATAGGCGGGTTACACCCCGAACAAGTCGCCAGTCTCTGGGGCCACACACATGCAGACAACCATCCACACACATTCTTCTTCTTTCGGCATTTCCCTTCAGGGGTCGCCACAGCAAGTCAGTTTCTTCCATCTAACCCTATCTCCTTCATCCTCTTTGGTCACACCAACTA
This sequence comes from Neostethus bicornis, assembly GCA_902685375.1. Classification (NCBI taxonomy): domain Eukaryota; kingdom Metazoa; phylum Chordata; class Actinopteri; order Atheriniformes; family Phallostethidae; genus Neostethus; species Neostethus bicornis. The sequence goes on along the minus strand of LR738555.1, from coordinate 27,515,480 downwards.
TCTTCATGTCTTCCTTCACTGTATCCATGATCCTCCTCTTTGGTCTTCCTCTAGTCCTCTTTCCTGGTGGTTCCAAACCCAGCATCATTCTTCCGATGTACTCTCTCTCTCTCCTCTGCACATGTCAAAACCATCTCAGTCTGGCCTCTCTGACTTTATCTCCAAAACCTCTAACGAGTGCTGTTCCTCTGATCCTGTTCATCCTGGTCACTCCCAGAAAGATCCTCAGCATCTTCATCTCTGCTACCTCCATCTCTGTTTCCTGTCTTTTCCTCAGTGCCACTGTCTCTAGACCAATCAGCATGGCCGGTCTCACCACAGTTTTGTACACTTTCCCTTTTCATTCTAGCTGAAACTCTTTTATCACACATCACACCTGATACTTTTCTCCACCCATTCCAGCCTGCCTGCACATGCTTCTTCCCCTTTTTTCCACACTCTCCATGTTGATCCTAAGTACTTAAAATCTTCCACCTTCTTTATCTCTTCTCCCTGTAACCTCACTTTTCCATTTGGATCCCTCTCATTCACACACATGTACTCTGTCTTACTCTGACTAATCTTCATTCCTCTTCTTTCTAGTGCAAACCTCCACCTCTCCAGCTTTTCCTCCACCTCTTCCCTCCTCTCACTACAGATCACAATGTCATCTGCAAACATCATTTTGTGACTCATTCCTAGAGGCAATTTTATAGTGGCCAATCAACCGAGGGTGGGAGGAAACTGGAGTACGGAAAAAAGGAAAAAAGGTTGGAAGGTCAGGTTGGAAAAGTGTGAAATCCACAAACGACAAACTTAAAACCCAGAGATATTTTCTGTGCACCAAGACAAACATCCATTTCCATCTGTTGTAATCAGTGATTGTAATTTCTTACCTTCTGGAGGAAGTACGTGATGAAGGTCACCCCACACGTCATACCCACCAGTTAGATAGTCCATCACTATGGAGGGGCCATGAGGCTGGAAAAACAAACACAATTTGAACAACACAAACTATTTCATGATCAGTTTAATTGATCAAAAAAGAGAAGACAGACCTGAATCGCATTTAGATTCTGGATGTTTCTTAGATTTAGCTTCTGTAGCTTCAGCGACCTGATGGCTATGACACAAAAGAAAACCATTTTTTGTGTCTGTATGTATATTTGTGTGTGTAATAAGACACTACCTCCATCAACACCTCCAAATTTCAGTGTATTGTGATCGTCTGATGTGAGCAAAAGCTCGCTGATCCCCCTGGATTGTAAAGCCTGTAAAAATTTAGTTAAAAACTTCTGAAAAATTCAAATGTGGGTCACGTAGGTCGCTGGATTTCAATAAAAAGCTCTTTACCTCTTTGACAAAATCCAAGTAGTTTTGGTCTTTTCCAAAAGATCCATACCCGTTTTCAACCTGCACCGCAATGATCGGACCTCCTTTCTTGAACTGATGAACATAAACATATATTTTGTTCACATAAAATTATATTTATTGTTTTTTCAATGCACATATTTGTTCATATTTTGTAGGGAAAAAAAAGTCACCTGCAGCGAAACAAGTTTTGGTATAAGTTTGTCAAAGTATGTGTTGACAGCCTGAGTGAATCCTGGGTGGGTGGTCCTCAGTCTCATCGTTCCATCCTGAAGAAGCCAGCTGCATGATGAACAATAAATACACTGAGTGAGTTTGTTTTCCAGATATTACCAATTAAGTCTTGCTTCTTAAGCAAAATGCATCTTTTTCACTCAATTTTTGCTCAAAATATGTTTCTAACAGGGGCGGATCCAGGATTTTCTAAAAGGGGGGGCGTTAGGTCATTGACAAAGCCGGTATAAGGGAGGCTGAGGGCATCCTCCACCCCAGAAAATTTTGAAATATAAGAGTAATTTCCCTCCATTTAAGTTTCTCAGGGTCTTGTTAATGAGTGGGGAAGGATGAAGCAGGAGATCGACAGGCGGATTGGTGAGGCGTCAGCAATAACTAGGACGCTGCATCGGTCTGTCGTGGTAAAGAAAGAGCTGAGCTGAAAAGCAAACCTCTCGATTTACAAGTCAATCTACGTTCCAACCCTCACCTATGGTCACCAGCTGTGGGTGGTGACCGAAAGAATGAGATCACAGATACAAGCAGCCGAAATGAGCTTCCTCCGCAGGGTGGCTGGGCTCGCACTGAGAGATCGGGTGAGGAGCTCTGTATTCCGGGAAGAGCTCGGTGTCGAACCGCTCCTCCTCCAGGTCGAGAGAAGCCAGATGGGGTGGTTTGAAAATCTGGTCCCGGTCCCCCCCAAGCGCCTCACTGGTGAGGTGTTTCGGGCATATCCCACCAGGAGGAGACCAGGAGGCAGACCCTAGACCCACTGGAGAGACTATGTCTCACAGCTGGTTGGGGAATGACTCGGGATCCTTCCAGGTGAGCTGGAGGATGCAGCTGGGGTGAGAGAAGTCTGGGCTTCCTGTTGAGGCTGTCACCCCCGCGACCGGCCCTGGATAAGCGGAAGTTGACGGAATCGAACAGAATTTTCATGCGTTTTGGTGGCTCATTCGCTTGTCCTGCAAGGCGATAGCTTGACTAGTACCCTTTCCTTTCTTCTTCTTCTTTTTTTTGTGAACCAAAAGGGGGGCGTGCACCACCCACGTCCTCCACTGGATCCGCCCCTGTCTAAAGCCTAGCTTTGTTGCTGTGATACATTTGTTAACACTAAATATCATTTTCTCTTCCATCGGGTCTAAAATTTAACCTGTTTTTTTAGGAAATGTTAAAAGATTTATTAGAACATGCAATAAAATTCAATACCTTGGAAGTCCTCCCAAATCTAGTTCAGCTGAAATATACGGTCCTGGACGTAAGATCACCCACAGTCCCAGCTCTGCTGCAAGATTGATGTACACTCTGAAATCCATAAAAACATAGTTAATGTTGATCTGTCTTTAGTTGTATTTTCTCCCAATTTTCCACAGAAAAGAAGACATTTATACCATCAGCAAAAAACACAAACTCCAATATTTTACGTGTCATTGATGCACAAAATTAAAAGTGTAGGGCCCCAATATTGAGCCCTGGAGAACTCCTCAATTTTTATTTTTATTTTTTAACTGTTGTCAGTAAAAGCTTCAAGATTTGAAAGTGAAAGGTTGAATATTTAGATGGAGGACGGCAGAAATAATTTTCTGTACCGTTCCTTTGAGCAGCTGGGTTGCAGGAGTCTGTTGTTGAAGCTGCTCTTCTGATGGTCCATAGATTTGTGGACGGGGTGGGAGGGATTTAGCATGATTGATGACAGTTTTGCTTTCCTTCTGTACCTCGCCACCTCCTCGACGCAGGCGAGGGGTGGGCCAACCACACGTCCAGCTTTTTTTTACCAGCTTGTTCAGTCTGTTGGCATTATTTATTTTACACCAGCTCCCCAGGCAGCCACAGAAAATAATGGCATGGTAAAACATGGAGAGTATCTTGTTGCAGACGTTGAAGGACCTGAGCTTTCTAAGGTGGTACAGTCTACTCAGGCCCTTTTTGTAAACCTCTGTGTTGGTGGACCAGTCCAGTTTACTGTTGATATAAACGCCCAAGACCCACAAAGTGTAAAATGTGCCTAACAACAATGACAAGCTGAGGATTCTCATCCCTTTTAGTTGCTGTTGCTGTAGAGATGCTGCCGTTGTCAGCTCCACTCCTGTTTTCCCCGATGCACCTCGGATCATATTCCCAAAACACACAGAGCGGGCTGTAATGTTCGTACAGCCAGCGAATTAATACGGAGTTCTTTTAAATCTTATTATGGACATTTTTATGTTGAATGTTTTTCTTAATGAGCACGTGATCAGGACAAGAACAAGCAACCTGCTGTGTGCTGTTTAATAAAGAATGTTCTGTATGCAGGACAACTAAGATGACACTTCTCTTACTCTAAATCCAGTTGTGTGTGGAAGTTAAAAACGTCTCTTTCCGGCTGGTGGAGGCTCCACGGCACATATCTGCAATCACACCATCGGTTAGGACACAGATCACAAAAATGATGGAATAAAATGCATTTGTGGTCGTAAATGTCCTACGTAGTGAGTGTGTTGATGCCACAGGCCTTCATCTTCAGCAGACGGTCTCTCCAGTATGCTCTGGGCACACGGAAATAGTGAATAGATCCCCCAAGGATGCAAAAGGGCTCTCCTTCCAGTGTAAACTGGGACGTGTTAGCACTCAGACCCACTTTTCTACTCATCCTCTTGTTGCTTCCTGGCTCGCTAGAGGAGAAGTTGAAAATTTTTTTATGTCACAATCACATTATGGAAGAATTATGTGGACACATGGGTTATTGTGCTTGAACTGATCTCATGACATGCTTGTTAGGAAGTTTGCAAAAGTAAAAAAAATGCCCCAAAAAACTTTTTTTTGCAACAGTTTTTAACAAAAAACAAAAAGAAACACATGCAAACTATGCATATTTGTATTTTAATGCATTACTGTCTTTAATACAACAATAAAGTCTACTTTTTCAATCTGAAGAACCTCAATTTAAAGAAAGAAAATCATAAAAACAACAATGTGTTTTTGAAAAATGATTCAATCATAAATCATTTAAGAATTTAAAGTTAAAAACTATCATCAGATCAGCTTAACAAACCTCTAACAAACATAAGAAATCAGCAAGACTTACCTGATTTTTCTGTAGACAATGAAGACAACTATGCACAAGCAGATGAGAGAATATTTCCTTTTGTGGACATTTCTTATTCTGAGGACAACCATCTGTGTTTTAAGAAATCTTACAAAAGATAAGAAGTGCTGTGCTGATGTGAAGGTTAGATGCTGGCTGGCTGGCTGTAAGCTCAGCCTCCAGGGAGTCAGTCAGCCTCCAGGGAGTGACTAGTGACAAGGATCAACACCTCATTAACTGCATGTGCAATGAATACTGTGCAAGATTTGTTTAACAAATCACCACTTATGAGTTTATTTATGTTGTTTTTTTTCATATGGAGCAACAATTAATCATTAGGCAAATGTTTAGATCATGCAAATTTAAGGGTATTTGCTTTTGATTGTTTTTTTAGGAAACTTTTTTCTTTTTTTAGAGAACACAAATGAATTCCCTTGACAACAACAATGACATCACTAATTCACATTTTCTATGCAATCTAAATGTTGGTGCATTAAAATGAATAAATAATACTGTTTTAATCATTTATTGCATCAGAAAATTATTTATTTCTGTTTTAAAAAAATGTTTTTTAATTATATTTTATTTTAAAACGGGACTTTAAAATTTTGCCTGATGAAAACTACATTCCCCATAATGCTTAGCGGTCTGAGCTTGCGCAATGTTGTTTTCCACGGCCTCGGTGTTTATCATTTAAAAAGGGCGAAAGATGCCTAATCAGAGCTTTAAATCTTCTAGCTTCGCGCATGAGGTAAGAAAGACGTCGTTTTTTTGTTGTCAGATCTTTTTTCTTTACTTTCATGACTTGTCGTGTTGTTTCGCTTTGAAAAAACAATACTTAAGTTAGTTTTTAAACGTCTAAAGGGCTAGCAGCATAGGAACGAGCTAGCAGGACAGCAGAAAAACAAACGAAAGTAAAATAGTACGAAAGGAAACACATTTAAATTGAACATACTTGATATAAAACAACATCTACCATCATTTTCTAGCATTTACAGTATATTTTTATTGATTTTGAGAGGTGTTTAAGAACTAGCGTTGTCATCATTCTGAGCTAGCATGACAACATGCTAACCCTGTCTCATAATAAACACAAACACACATGTTCACACTTTTAAATAAAATAAAGCCCACTTTATTCTTTTATTAATGATCGGGTTGTGTCATTCTACAGTTAGACTTGTGCATTGATCATTTAAACTGTCTGATCAAAAGTAAACAAAGCTATGATGTGTAAACTGACTGTAATAAACTAAAGATCTGTAAAAATGCAGCTTTGGTTTTTATAAAATCTGTTTATGATCATCTGGTTCTGCTCTTAAAATATCAAGCTGTTTATAATCTGTAAACATTATGGATCTTAAAAAAAATCTGATCTAAAATAATCAAAGATCCTTTTTATTCTTTTACATCTACAGTCATCATCTGTTGTTGTTTGGCATTAATGATTCAGCATAAAACAGGAGATCAACAAAACAAAATAAGGACAAAGTGTGTGTAAGAGTGAGAGAAGGAGAGGGGGAGGGCTCAAAGAGTCATGAGTGTATCAGTAGAAAAGAAAAGAATGAGGTTGTTCCACAAAATAAGGTCAGCAGAGACAAAAAGCTCCATCTCATTTGACTTTAGTCTTAAAGCATGCATTAGGACCTAACTGAGTGTACTCTGTGTTTGCATTTAATCTTGCATGTCTATGTGTACGTACTCATCAATACTCGCTTTGTTAAACAAGCATAACATTGCAAAATCATTTTCAACTGGAACATTTTATTCATGTGACAAAAAACAAACTACTGACTTAAAAAAATCACTTAAAAAATCAGACAAAATAAAGGGTGGATTGTGCAAAGATACGAGTCACTTTGAGCCTGATTAAATAAATAAAAGCATTCAGTTGTTTCATTTTCTCTCTGATTCTTGTTTTTTTTTTTTTTGTTTCTTATCAGGTTACCCTGTGAGGGCCTCCCTGCCATGAGAGTGGAACACCAGACCACCAGTTTGCCCTCCTTCTGCAGTTGATGGATCTGGAGCAGGTCCAGAGATGACAGACAGTGTCAGGGCCTTCCTCCACAATGTTGCAACGGTCAGCAGACCCACAGCTGCGACTCATCCGCTTCAACATGACCTCATATCTAATTAGTTTGCAAACAGAGACACAAACTGGCTCATGACAACACGAGCAATTCATTTCAACACGAGTGTGAAAGGATATTTACACGTTGTTACACGCAGGTTAAAACAAGTTCACATAACTACAGCAGTGTTTATCAAATAATGGTGCACACTTCTCAGTGCAATGCCAGGAAGGTCGCGCGCTACCCCGTGGAACATGCACATTTTTTCTTTTTTTATGCCGTACTAGAATAAAGTGTAATTACACGTCCACGACAGTAGTCGGCAGTGACGTGCTGATTGTCAGACTTTGCACAGGGAGTATTACTTCTATGGTATTTGGGTTTTTTTTGCACCGAGCAGCCGATGGGAAGTGCAGTATTTATAGTTGCAGTGGAGAATGGGGCGGGGGTTGGCAGGGTGAAGTGTTTCTTCTCGCTAGTAGAGGCTTACTGTATTTTCACAACCAAAAGGCGCACCGTATTAAAATTTGCAGTCCCAGTTTTGTGTGCTTCGTATTTAACACACACATAAGGCGCACCTGATGTTAGGGCGCAGGTTTTATATACACGTACTACGTACGTCCGCCTTACATTAACACACACACAAGCAGACAAGTGTGCGTATTTAAAAATAGATCGGGAGTAAAACTGCGTTTGGTTGTCTTTATTCAAATATTAGTTATAAAGTCATTTATCAAATCCATCCAAGTCCTCATCCTCTGTTTCAGAATCTAACAGCTGTGCTAAATCCAACATAGCAGGTTCATTTTCCATGCTGTCAGAGTCACTTTCTGTACCGTGCAGCTCCTCGGAAATGATGCCCGCTTTTGTGAAAGCTCGGACAACAGTGCCAGCAGACACGTTAGCCCAAGCATCTACAATCCACTGGCAAACTGTGGCGTAACTCGCCCGGCGCTGCCTTCCAACTTTCATGAAGCTGTGGTCTCCTCTGGTCATCTATCCCTCCCACGCCGCTCACAGCCTTAGTTTGAACTTCTAGTTCTCGCCGCTGTCCAGCAGTTGGAATTCCTTGTCAGACCTCCCGGAATCACAGCAAGCGTAGCGTTCATCTGCTTCACTTGTTTTTTTCACGTCGGCGGTGAGATGAGCACGCATAGAGTCATAAATCAGAAGCGATGGTGATGCCGGTCTCCTTCCATATACCTGCCTCAGCCACTCCATCATTTACTCGTTAATCCAGCCCTTTTTATTTGCGTTAATAATGACGCCCACTGGAAACGTTTCTTTAGGCAAAGTCTTTCTCTAAAAATGACCAGTTTCTGTCCTTTGGCGTGGCAGCTAAGTACAACAGTAAACAAAGCCTTTTCGTATCACGTTGTGCGTCTCGCTACCGCACTGGTTTCCTTTTTCTCACTGGGATGTGGAACGTGAGCGGCACCTCGGCACACACATAGGGCACACTGCATGATAGGGCGGGTCCCTCATTTTGAAGAAAATCTAAGACGTTTCTATGCGCTTTATGGTCGTGAAAATACGGTAACAAAAAATAAGTGCTCAGCACTGCGCGACAGGAATTGTAAAACTTCATTTTAAATTCTTTTATTGACTGATAAATGTTTAATAAGTGAGCATTTTTAAATGTTTGACGGTTGATTATTTCCGTCACACAGGGTTCTTTATATAAACTTGATCTTTTAACTTACTCGGTTTATAAACACAGATGTTTGATCATGTTTATTTTTACTGAATGTGTTTTTCTCTTTGATCTGGACTCTTCAGGGGATTAAGGACTCCATTTTGGGGATCAGAACAATCTCCAAGTTGGATGCCCGCATCCACCAGAAAAGAGAAGAACAGCGGAAGAAGAGGGCGAGTGGCGTCCTCGCACAGAGACGGGCTCAGAGCGAAGAACGCAAACCGGACAAGTAACTCCACCTGTTCTCCACTTGTAGATACATTTCAAACTTTCTCAGTCATGAGATCTGAAACCTGATTTGAATATTCCACACAGCTCACTCCGAAGCCTGGTGCGGTTAAGAAATTAATCATACTATCAACAAAGTTTTGCAAAAACAATCAAACAAATCAGGTCTCAGAAACACAGCAAGCAGATTAAGTATCCGTCTGTCCTTCTATCATCCATCCAAATCTTTATCTAATGAGATCTGGTAAAACATTAGGAAGGATTCCTAAATAAAATGCTTTATGTACAGAATGCTAAATAAAGCTGTGAAGCAACTGCAGTCTGACTCGATTAATTCAGATCAGGCCCGAACTTTGACGGCATTCATTGGAGTGTTTATAACACAAGATCTGAGACCAGATTCAGTCCATTTTTTTTGTTTACTTTTTTTAATCCAATAAATGTGTTGCTTTTATTAAACTTATTACCAAGCAGCTTTTCATAAAAGCAATGGGTAAATGATTTTTGCATTTAGTTCGAATCCCTTTGCAAAAATGAACCGAACCATGATCTCAAAAAAGATGCGTACCAAATCTTGTGTACTTTTACACCAAAATCTCTATGCATTAAAACCTATTCTTTTTTTTTTTTTTTCTTTCAGTGACCCAAAAGTAGCCAGCAGACTGTTTCAATGCTGTGCCTGGAATGGAGGGGTCTTCTGGGTAAATAAAAAAAATTTTTCTCTTTGGCAGACCGTTCAGTCATCTTCCGCTTGTTCCGGGGTCGGGTCGCGGGGGCAACAGCCTCAAACATGAAGCCCAGGGTCTCTCTCCCCGGCTGCATCCTCCAGCTCACCTGGAAGGATCCCAAGTTGTTCCCCGGCCAGCTGTGAGACATAGTCTCTCCAGCGGGTCCGGGGTCTGCCCCTTGGTCTCCTCCCGGTAGGACGTGCCCGAAACACCTCGCCCGCGAGGCGCTCGGGGGGGCATCCTGACCAGATGCCCGAACCACCCCATCTGGCTCCTCTCGACCTGGCGGAGGAGCGGCTCGACACCGAGCTCCTCCCGGATCTCTGAGTGAGAACCCAGCCACCCTGCAGAGGAAGCTCATTTCGACCGCTTGTATCCGTGATCTAAGTTTTTCGGTTACCACCCACTGCTGGTGACCATAGGTGAGGGTGGGAACTTGGATCGACTTGTAAATCGTGAGCTTTGCTTTTCGGCTCAGCTCTCTCTTTGCCACGACGGACCGATGCAGCGTCCTAGTTATTGCTGACGCCACACCGATCCGTCTGTCGATCTCCCGCTCCATCCTTCCTCCACTCGTGAACAAGACCTCGAGATACTTAAACCTCTCCACTTGGGGCAGGACCCTGTCCCTGACCCGCAGGGGGCATTCCATTCTTTACTAATGTCTAATTTTTAAATAATGTTTTTTTTATGTTGAGGATTTAAACCCCCCCGCCCCCTTTTTTTTTTTTTTTTATATATCCCTACAGCTCAGTCTTTTTCTGTTTTACCGGATGTTCATCCCACTGCTGCAGACCGTCACAGCAAAGGTCATCGGTATGTTTAACAACTGGATGTAGCTACAGATTTACTAGAACACGGTAGCAGTTTGTTTTCTTTTAAAGGTGACCCCTCCCTCCATGGTAGTGTTTGGTCCTGGTTGGAATTCATCCTGACCTCTATCTTCAGTGCTCTCTGGGTCCTGCCGCTGTTTGTCCTCAGCAAAGTCGTCAATGCCATCTGGTTCCAGGTTTGACTGGATTTAATCTTAAATTTTACTGCTTTATAAAAGTACAATCCTCTTGAAAATATGTTCTGTGTTTGCAGGACATAGCAGATCTGGCTTTTGAGGTGTCGGGATGTAAAGCCCAGCCGTTCCCCAGCGTTAGTAAAATCATAGCAGACATGCTCTTTAACCTCCTCCTCCAGGCTCTCTTTCTCATCCAGGTAAATGGTTCATATTTCCAGATGGGTGGGGGTTGAGCAATAATCAGGCTTTCACACTTCCTGCAATTTTGGTTTTGGTGAGTTTTAGTTTTAGTCTTTGGAATGAAAAATAGTTTAAGTTCTAGTCACATTTTAGTCATCTCTAGATATTTTAGTTTAGTTTCAGCTGCTGGAACTCGAAGTGTTTCAGCCGTCGGAAACTCTGGAGAGTTTCAGCCGCCGGGAACCTCGCGAGAGTTTCAGCCTGGTTTTACTCGACGAGGACGTTTTTAGTCTAGTTTTAGTGTAAAAAAGAAAACAAAGAACAACAAATATTCTTGCTTTATTACTGAGAATGATGCAGGTTATTTACTTTAAAAAAAAATAACAACCCTGCCGAGCTTTAACTTGTTCAAAATAGAGTTCCGTTTGGTCCTATCCCTAAATGGACTTATGACGTACGCTGGCATGAATCAGGGTGATGAGCTTTTACCGGCAGCTTGAGATTAGTGGTATTCTTTCCACCTATTTTGTGTTCGTCTCCCACAACCATGCATTCCGTTTTACGCTCTGATTGGTTATATAAAGTATGCCCATAGAACATCGCGTCATTTCTGACCACCAAGCTCCTTTGTTGCTGTTGCTGCCATGGTATGTGACTTTTTCCTGGCTGCAGGTGTGTTGCGTTAGATTCGAACATTCAACGTGCTAGATTTGAAATTTAGCGCGCTAGATTACGTACGTGTTGCGGCCCGAATGGCTTTCTACAGTACAGATGGGGTGCACGTGCAGTATTGAGGGAGCGTTCTGCCGTGAGAGACAGAATGCAGCTGCTGTGTTTTTTCTTTTCACAAACAGAAATGTGAACGTTTGACGCCTATTTCATTACATTTTCGTCTCGTCACATTTTAGTCTCCAAAGAGCCGCATTTTTTTTGTTGTTGTTACGTCATCATGAAATAAACCCTTGTCAACAAAATAATTTTGTTGTCGTTATCATTGATGGAAACAACACTGGTTGGGGTTGAGCATTAATCAGGCTTTCACACTTCCCGGTCTGTGATAAAGATTTCTTGCTCAATAAGTTTCAGAATCATTATGTAATGAATTTTCAAAAACCAAATTGTGGTTGTTTATGTCCATAAAATACAATGGGGAAAAAAGAAAGTTTTTTTTTTTTTTTCCCATGAGATGGAACCTTTAAGCTGATTCTATTTTTCGTGTCTCAAGTGTTTAAATTTTAACTTTGGATGTAGAGACAGGGCTTTGCTGTCCCACATGAGCTGGGATCTGATTCCATTTAACAGAGAACTATAGGCTTGACTTTTCATTCCTAATTGGTTGAGGTTGTGTGTATCTGTGTGTGTAGGGGATGATCGTCAGTCTCTTCCCCATCGATGCCATCGGCCAGCTCGTCAGCCTCCTCCACATGTCCCTCCTCTACTCCCTCTACTGCTTCGAGTATCGCTGGTTCAACCACGGTGAGATTTTCTCTTTAATCTGCTTACAATTGTATAAACTGCAAAATTAATCAAATGTTTCTTTATTTTCTGGGTTTTTTCCAGGCATCGAGATGCATCAGCGTCTGTCCAACATCGAGAGGAACTGGCCGTACTACTTTGGTTTTGGGTTACCCATGGCTCTGCTCACCGCCATGCCGTCCTCGTACATCATCAGGTTGGTACCAGAACTTCATCTGATGAGTTCAAATCAATCGATTACAGATGTTTGTAAGCTTATAGATGATATATCAGAATTTTGGCCGAGCCCATACGACCAGAAAAACTGTCCCTAGATTTCAAGCTAGTGACTTTAACCTCTTAACACCCACCTATTTTCGGGCTGTGCACAATAGTTGGACATACCCAAATGCCATTGCTTATTACAGCAGCATCTTTCAAGTCACATGCTTGTACTATACATCAAAATAAAGCTTAGACCTTCTAGTTTCTGTAGATATGTACATGAAGAGTGTCAGAATTTCAGAGCCTATCCTACAGTAGTTCAAACATAAAAAAAATTGTAGAATTTTAGCCTCGCCTAATTTTTTTCATTTTCCAATGTCCCTAGCCAAGACATACTTCTTAGTAGGCATAATTCCTTCCATTTGTATGACAAAAATCTTGTTGACAACAACTGTGTAAAGTTTCAGATCTCTAGGTACAAGTGTTTTTGACCTATTGACCTTTTACTATAAAAAGTGTCCATTCGGCACAAGCTGTCTAAATCTGTGCCAAAATGTGCCAAAGTGAATTTTTGCCATTCTATCACTTTTTTAGTCATAAAAAATGCATATTAGTGTTTCTGTGACTTTGAATGCCTCCCACAGATCTTTTTTTTTCATAATTTTTTAAATGTATATTTTAATATTTTTTACTGTAATTATAAATTTTTCCATAAAAATTATGCACAAGAAATGAAATATACAACTGGATAAATGATCTGTTTTGTATGACAACAACTGTGTAAAGTTTCAGATCTCTAGGTACAAAAGTTTTTGATTTATTGACCTTTTAGTATAAAAATGTCTAATCTGAACAAGCAACAAATTGAATTTTTGCCATTTTATCACCTTTTTAGTCATAAAAAATGCATATTAGTGTTTCTGTGACTTTAAAAACCTCCCACAGATCTTTTTTTTTATTATTATTTTTTTTTATATACATAATTTTTGCTGTAATTATAATTTTTTTTCATAAAAATCATGCACAATAAAAATTTTTCGGATAAAAAATATGTTCCAAAACCCCAGAAATATAGTTTGCTAAAAAAAAAGTTGAAAATAAACTAAAAAATCTTTCAATCTGTGATCACCTCACTCACTCAGTGTCTGCTCCTCATTCGTGTCATGACGCACAAAAATGGCGCCGTTTGTTTTGATAAAATTTCCGTTACGCAGTTGAAATACACGTGATTCTATTGGTCTGGTTTTGAACCAATCCCCTCGTTTTGTAGGTGGAAGTATCAGCTTTCTTTATTGGCTAATCATATATTTTTAAGTGACGTCGTTAGCCCGCTAGAAGCTAACATGCTAGCAGTGCTGTTAGCTGAACGAGGAGCGCTTGATTCATTCAAAGCCTTGTAAAAAACAAACCCTTAATCGGAATATTTTGCGAAAGGTCTCATTTTGTAGATAACTTCGTGAAGAAAATAAACATACCCAGGATGAAGTTAAAAACACAGCTTGGCAATTACTATGGAGATTGGAACATGACTGCTACGATTTTTCGCAGAAAAAAAAATCACGTTTTCTGGAGTTTTTCTCCAAACTGGTTTACTTTTGAGAAAACACAATTTTATATAGTTATTCTGTGGATTGTTACGGACAAAATGAGACCAATCAGATGAAGATCGAACCCGTCTGAGCCCATTACGACTGGATCATAGGTGAGAAATGCGCTCTAAACAGTTTGATTTTGTTTGCGGATAGTTTGCTATTTCTTCTTGAAACTAGTGAAAACATAAATATGGATGCTATTATCGTTTTCTTGAAAGTCTAAGCTTTAAAATGAGGTATAACTTAGTGGCATTGAACTAAGATAAAGTGTCTTTATGAGTGAAAAAAAAACCAAAAACCCACAAACGTACCGTGGGCGGGTCAGTGGAAGTTAAGAGGTTAAAGCAGTTTCATATGGACGTAAAAAGAAAAGGTAACTGAAAATTAAGGGTTGCATCGATCCGTCGTGGTAAAGAAAGAGCTGAGTCAAAAAGCAAAGCTCTTGATTTACAAATGGATCTATGTTCCAACCCTCACCTATGGTCACCAGCTGTGGGTGGTGACCGAAAGAACGCGATCACTGGTACAAGTGACCGAAATTAACTTCCTCTGAAGGGTGGCTGGGCTCTCACTCAGAGATCGGGTGAAGAGTTCTCCCATCCGGGAGGAGCTCGGTGTCGAGCCGCTCCCCCAGGTCGAGAGAAGCCAGATGGGGTGGTTCGGGATCTCGACAGGATGCTTCCAGAGGGCCTCGTTGCTGAAGTGTTTTGGGCACGTCCCACCGGAAGGAGACCAAGAGGCAGACCCTGGACCTGCTGGAGAGACTATGTCTCACAGCTGGCTGGGGAACGACTCGAGATCCTTCCGGGTGAGCCGGAGGATGCAGTTGGAGTGAGAGAAGCCTGGGCTTCCCTCCCGTCTGAGGCTGTTGCCCCTGCAACCCAGCTCCGGATGAGCGGAACACAACGGAGCAGACTTTCTATTGCAGTATGAAGAGGAATTTTTATTTCTAATAAAATTAAAATTTATTTCCTGTTTAATCCGTTGGGTTTTTTTTCTTTGTGTTTTTAGTGGCTGCTTGTTCTCCATCCTCTTCCCTTTGTTCATCATCAGCGCTAACGAAGCGAAGACTCCCACCAAGCTCTAGTGAGTTACAACACCGTCAGAAAATCCTCCCTGAAGTTTAAACGTCATCTGTAACTTTTTTTTTTCTCTCTCCTTGCAGCAACTTTCAGCTGCGTCTCTTCTCGTTGGTGGTTCTGATCAGTAACAAGCTTTTCCACAAAACCGTCCACCTGCAGTCCTCTCTGACTTCCTCCATCTCATTGGAGAAGCTGACCTCACCCCACACCTCCCCACAGCGACAGAAAATGCTGCCCACACAATGAGCCGGCCGACAGGAGAGATTCTTCCAGAAGGATTTCACCCCCTAATATCTGGTCCTTTGTTCATTCAGATCCATCGGCACATTTTTTTTTTTTTTTTGTGACCTGTGCCTCCCACTCTGAACACACAGAACTACCTACATGTTCACTTTTATTTTCCTTTTGAGATTTTTATCTTGTAAAATGTGCCATTTTAGTGACTCTCCTTCAGGACATTAGAGCACAAAACATCCTAGATGTTGATACGAAGCGAGAAGGATCGCACCTGGTAGCAAAGCACACTTGTGTTTCACCTGCAGAATATTTTTCTTCTTCCTGTTGCAGGTTTTTTTTTTTTTTAAACACTTAACTCATGCTAGGTGGAAGAAACTGACTCGCTGTGGCGACCCCTGAAATGAAATGCTGAAAGAAGAAGACTCATACCAGATGGACATGTGATGAACTCTGTATCAAGTTTTATTCATGATCAATGCCTCGCCCCACTCTGGGACTCAAACCCCTGACCTACTTGCTGCGAGGCCACCAGATAGACGAGTCAGCCCCTATCTGGAAACTGTCTTGCTGAAATCATTCGGGAGAAGGTGTGACTTTGAGTGATATACCTCGAGCTGATTGGGTGTATGGTCAACATGCGTCTGCCTAACAGCCAATCACGGCGTAAAATCTGTGTCACACGTCAGCTCGTAGCTAGTAATCACGTCGGTTAATTTTTATCACTTTTTTTTTTTTATTGCTAATTTGGGGTCTTAATTAACGCGGCGATCATTTTTAAAACAGATTAAAGAGGCCACAAATTAAGTGTTTGGAAAGATGTTCGGTGATTGGATGAGAATTGTCCGACATCTGCCCCCTGCTGCTATGTGATCGGACCGTTCACCCGTTGGTGTGGGCTGCAAACGGATCAGCTGGAAAAAGGCCAGTGATTATTAAATTATGAATAATGTGAGATTTGATGTGGAGGACCAGGTTTTTATCATCAGAGGCCTTCCTGCACATCCGAACACGTCCAGGAACAAAATTGTACGGCTTTAAAGGGATTTTGCTTCTTTTTTTTTTTCTTTAATTTATTCTCACGCGACTCTCTTTTAATTTCTTTCGCTTTTTTTTTTTTTTTTTTAAATCTACATTTTAACCCCAATTACAAAAAAAGGTTCGTTTAATTTGTAACTAAAACCAAAATGTAAACTCATTAAAATCGCTCTCCTTATTTGGTAGTTGTAGTTCTCATGGTGACACGTACGGAGCTCTCTCAGGCTGTTTGGTGAGACAACACTGCCAAGCCGCTCTGTTTTCTTTTATATTTAACCACTATGATGCAAGAAAGGGAGGGGTCAGTCATGTAATTGCCTTTGTATCCCAACGATGATGATCTGGGATCTCTAAGAGGTCATTTAATCTGGTTTTAATGGTTGTATATAATGTTAATACCTTTTAAATGTCCACCATGAAGCCCTTTCCCCATCATAGCTACTTCCTATTGAGAGGGCAAAGTTTCTGAACGTGTGCAATTATCGTAAGAGGAAGAAAGTGTTTGTGCAGACTGATGTTTGTGAGTGAGGTTTTGTAAAAGTAATCTGTCTAATTTCAATAAAATTGGTCAGTATTCGGTAATTTTTCTGCATTCCTGTTCTTTCTCTTTAAATATAATCTTATTCTACAGCTAAATATCTTAAGAAGTCAATAGATGTTCTTCATCCTGATGGAAACACGGGGACTCCTCAGCCCGGAGATGCCCAGGACCGGGATGAGTAGATGGGGTAATCCTGATGGAGCGGGGATTATAGATGAAGATTCTGCAGATTAAAATAATAGATCTGTTTTTGCTCATTATGTGTTATGTTCCGTCATCTTCCGCTTGTTCCGGGGCCGGGTCGCAGGGGCAACAGCCTCAAACGGGAAGCCCAGGCTTCTCTCACCCCGGCTGCATCCTCCAACTCACCTGGAAGGATCCCAAGTCGTTCCCTGGCCAGCTGTGAGACATACTCTCTCCAGCGGGTACGGGGTCCACCTGTTGGTCTCCTCCCGGTGGGACGTGTCCAAAACACCTCGCTCGGGGGGCATCCTGACCAGATGCCCGAACCACTCCATTCGGCTCAATCAGACCATGATTTTTCTCTTAGAGAGATAGATTATTATTATTATTTCAGTGTGATGAACTTAGTTTGATATTCGACAGATATTTACATATTCGGAGAGGTCTGCATAAATATGCCATTTTCAAAAGGTCCCACAAAAAGAGACCGTGGCACCCCAAAATATTTGGAGTGATTTATCCAAATGGGGACATTAGGGCACACCTCAAAATGTCATGTTATAAGCCTCCACTACTTAAATATAGACACCCAATAATGAAATGCTATTGTTTTCCTGAGGAAAAGATTTTCTTCTTTCAATAAGTCCCACAAAATATTACAGAGAGACCCAAACTTTTTTAGGTGGTGTACCCATGTGGGGACATTGGGGCACCCCCCCCAAATTGTGGGTTATGAGCCCCCGACTCCTAATATAGCCACCTAATAATGACATGCCATTGTTTTCTGTCATTATCCCCTCACCTGCCTTTAGAGGGTGCCCTGGACCTTCCACTCTCTCCTAGATCTCCACCTGATGCCGGACACCTACTGTTGTTATCCTGACGCCACACACCCGTGAATCCTTCTACCTGCTGCCTATTTAAAGGCAACATTAGGGACATTGAGGCACACTTCAAAATTTGGGGGTCCCAGACCCCTAAATTTATAGCTACCCAATATTAAAATATCATTTTCTATAGGAAAAGATTTTCTTTTTCCAATGGCTCCCAAATAATTTGACCAAAATATTTGGAGTGATTTATCTATGTGGGGAGATTAGGACACACACCTCAAAATGTTGGGGTTATGAGCTCACCTTACCCAAATAAATGGCCACCTAATAATGAAATACCATTGTTTTCTATGGGAAGAAGTCTCTTTTCAAAATCAAATCACATCTAGTCCAACCAAGTTTTATTTACGATGAAACATTGTTGCAGAAGGTAGCACAACGGTCTAAATAAGACACATTAAAAAATTTGGATTTTAAAAAATAGGCACGGACCCGTATACATACAGACACCCTTCAAGTCTTTTTGGTGGGGTATTTAAACAAATATGTACTTGGGGTTAGAGAGCCTCAAATTGTGAGGGGTTCCCCAATCTCCTCCTATAGGTACACCACTTAAAGAAGTTTGGGGTCCCTTCGTCTCTTTCTGTGGGAGCTATTAAAAAAAGAGACTTCTACCTGTAGAAAACTTCTTCTTCTTTTGGCGTTTCCTTTCAGTGGTCTCCACAGCAAGTGAACTTGTGACCCCGAGATACTTAAACTAACACACTTGGGGCCAGTGGTGGATGAAGTACTCACTTTTTGTACTTAAGTAAAAGTACAGATAATTAGGCAAAAAATTTACTTAAGTAAAAGTACCAATAAAAAAATCTACTTAAGTAAAAGTACAAAAGTAATTGGTTTAAATTGTACTTTTTAAGTAAAAAGTAAAAGTATTCGATCATAATTCAAATGTTATTTTTTGTGCTATAGAGTGTCACCATGGTAACCAGGATAAATACTCTGCAGGGGTGTGACCCCCCCTCTCCCGCCTCTTTTAGTACACAAAAAAAAAAAGGAAAGGGGACAAGTCAAGCTATCCCCTAGAAGGGCCAGTGAATGAGCCGCCAAAATGGAGGAAAATGACACTTATTTTTTAAAATGTTTTGGGGGGGAGGCCCCCAGTCACGATATATTGGCTTTGTCAAAGCCCCACCCCCCTTTGGAAAATTCTAGATCCGCCCCTGCTCCGTGTAACGATGGCTCAACTTTTTATTTAGAAGTAAACACAACAAACAACGATCTTCTGACTCTTTTTAATTTGTACTATATTTGATGTTAGGTTTTTGGCGCTGAATGAATGCGAAAAATGTTTCTCGATTCATGACTTCTTCTCCCGATCAACCGCTTCTTTTGATTTTGGCGATGCGGCTTCAAGATGCGCTAAAAAAACCTGTGTATTTTTCAAATTCCTGAACGAAAATGTAACAAAAAATGTAAAACACACTTTTAAAAAGTAGCGAAGTAAAAGTACAAAAAAGTGAGAACTTCATCCACCACTGATAATCCCTCTCAGTTTTTCTTAAAATGCTTCCTAATTTGTTTTTGAATATTTAATACTTTTTTTAACGTCTTCTATTTTTCTTTTAATACATTTTTTTATATATTTTTTTTTCTTACATGCCTTCATTAGGCCTACCGTGAACCAACGACTACATTTCTTCATATTTTTATCACACTTGTGTTTTTTAATATGACCATTTTTTTTTAAATAAAATGAATCAAATAGACTTAAAAAGAATTATATGCGATATCTACATCTTTTTTTATACACATAATTCCAGTTTTGTATTTTTAACCCATTTTTTAACCCTATAAAGCCCACCCACAGAAATAAATGTCAGAAAATTCTAATTTTTTGGAAAAATAATAAAAAAAATAAAATAAAAATAATACATTAATAATTAAGTAATTAATTAATAATTATTAATTAATAACAATAAAGAATTGCGTATCAAATATGATACGTTTGGTGTTATAGGGTTAAATTAAAAATGGCCTCTTACGTTTTAATTCGTTAGTAGTGCTTAGTTTTTTCTAAATATTTAGTTCAATAATTAGTGTTATGTCCAGTAAAAATTAGCAAATGATGGCTAACGTCACAAACTACTAATCCACTTTGTTCATTATTATTCATTGTATTTTTAAATCTATCGTTGATAAGTGTGTAGTAATTCTAGAAAAAAAAACACGTTATACATTAATGGAGCAAAATCATCCGTTTTTTTATGAAGTTGAATAAAGTCAATGTTGAAATCTCCACATTTCCTGTAATCAGTTTTCCTTAAACCTCCACGAATCTTCCTGATTTCCAATTTACCTTTGAAAACATTTGTTCCGTTCCGTTGTATTCCGCTCATCCGGGGCCGGGTCGCAGGGGCAACAGCCTCAGACGGGAAACACAGGCTTCTCTCACCCCGGCTGCATCCTCCAGCTCACCAGGAAGGATCCCGAGTCGTTCCCCGGCCAGCTGTGAGACATAGTCTCTCCAGCGGGACCGAGGTCTGCCTCTCGGTCTCCTTCCGGTGGGACATAACCGAAACACCTCACCAGCAAGGTGCTCGGGGGGCATCCACAACCCCATCTGGCTCCTCTCGACCTGGGGCTGGGTCGTGGGAGCAACAGCCTCAGACGGGAAGCCCAGGCTTCTCTCACCCCAGCTGCATCCTCCAGCTCACCCAAAAGGATCCCAAGTCGTTCCCCAGCCAGCTGTGGGACATGGTCTCTCCACCGAGTCCGGGGTCTGTCTCTTGGTTTCCTCCCGATGGGACGTGCCCGAAACACGTCACCAGCGAGGCGCTCGGGGAGCATCCTGACCAGATGCCCGAACCACCCCATCTGGCTCCTCTCGACCTAGAGGAGGAGCAGCTCGACACCGAGCTCCTCCCGGATGGCAGAGCTCCTCTCCCAATCTCTGAGTGAGAGCCCAGCCACCCTGCAGAGGAAGCTCATTTCAGCTGCTTGTATCCGTGATCTCATTCTTTCAGTCACCACCCACAGCTGGTGACCATAGGTGAGGGTGGGAACGTAGATTGAATTGTAAATCAAAACGTTTGCTTTTCGGCTCAGCTCTCTCTTTACCGCGAAGGACCGATGCAGCATCCTAGTTATTGCAGACATTTGTTCTAGTATTAAATAATTGAATATTAGACCCAGGTGTTCTGTAAATATAAGTAATTACAACATTTTTCTTATTTTGTTTACATATTTTAATGGTTATACACTCCAGCATATTATCAACTACATCATTCATGTTCTCTACAACTTTATATTATAAAATCATCCACAAACAAACCTACGCCAAATCCAGTTTTGTTATTCCTTGATACATATTTTAAAATCGTAACCATGCGATCAAAACTACCACCTTTGGTCATAATCAATTCAATTTTATTTGTATAGCCCAAAAATCACAGAATTTCTGTCTCAATGGGATTCACATGAGGCACACACTTCACATTAGCTAAATTGTTCAGATCATTTTTAATATCAGTAAAATTTGTGTACAAACTTCCACTCCTTTTGATATTTCCCTTCAGGGGGCGCCACAGCAAGTCAGTTTCTTCCATCTAACCCTATCTGCTGCATCTTCTTCAGTCACACTAACTATCTTCATGTCTTCCTTCACTGTATCCATGAACCTCCTCTTTGGTCTTCCTCTAGGCCTCTTTCCTGGTGGTTCTAAACCTACCATCTTTCTTCCTATGTACTCTCTCTCTCCTCTGTACATGTCCAAACCATCTCAGTCTTGCTTCTCTGACTTTATCTTCAAAACTTCTAACATGTGCTGTTGCTCTTATATACTCATTTCTAATCCTGTCCATCCTGGTCACTCCCAGAGAGATCCTCAGCATCTTCATCTCTGCTACCTCCATCTCTGTTTCCTGTCTTTTCCTCAGTGGCACTGTCTCTAGACCAATCAGCATGGCCGGTCTCACCACAGTTTTGTACACTTTCCCTTTCATTTTAGCTGAAACTCTTCTATCACACATCACGCCTGATACTTTTCTCCACCCGTTCTAGCCTGCCTGCACACGCCTCTTCACCTCTTTTCCACACTCTCCATTGCTCTGTTGATACTAAGTAGTTAAAATCTTCCACCTTCTTTATCTCTTCTCCCTGTAACCTTACTTTTTTATTTGGATCTCATTCACACACATGTACTCTGTCTTAACTCCTACTGTTATTGAGAATTTGTTTGTAGTCCTATTAGTTGTATTGTATTGATCATAGGTACAGTAATCACATACTTTATTTGGGCTGCAGTAATAATTATCCTCTAGATCCAAATCTTGATTTATAGTTAAACTGTGGTCAGAATGTCCTTAAATCCAAATTGTCCAGATTTTTTATACCAAATTCCTGAGTAAAATCTTTGTTGGTGTTATGAGACATTCCTGCAATCAGTGTACAGAAATAGAGAGTTGTGGATTTACATTTCAAACAAATGATACTCAACAATATTTATGAATAATCACTTTTTAAAACAAAAAAATATATACGCCGATAAACTGGGGTACAACATGTTTGGCAATGGTGCAGACTTTGTAAGTCAAATGAATCTAATCAAATTAAACTTGCCAAACAAGGCAAGTCAAAACTTGTCTAAATAAGATTTTTACCCCAAAACAATTCAGAAGTAAATTAAAAAAAAAAAAAAAAAAAAACACCTACAAAGTTCCTATGATCAAAAAACTGAATGAAACTTTCTACTTTTTAGGAAACATTTTCATGTAGTCGTCCACTACTGACTCCAGATCGCTCTCCACATCGTAGTTTAAGTTTAACACAGCGAGGCTTTTGGATTTAAACTGGTCAGGTGTACGTTCAACGAAGATCTTGTATCGTTTCCGACCCACGTCACATTTGGCCCCCGCAGCTAAAGAAGGTAGGATGCTGAGAAGCTTCAGGATGGTCAGAATGTTGGGGTAGATCTCTTTATCGATCAGCTGCATTGTTTCTTCGATGCTTGAGGGGGTGGTCTCATTTTTGTCTTTGTCGCTCCATTTCTTCCACCAGTTCTTCAGCTCAGCCGAGAGAGCTTCTGCATCAGCCACATCATCATCAAATACATGGATGCTCTGCTCGAGTTCTGTATACTCCTCCATGGCGGCAGGGACGAGGGATATGCACCTCATAATCTTCAGGTGTTCCTGAGAGAAGAGCTCTTTAATTTCACTGATGACGTGTTCGACTATGGGCACAGAAACCTCCTGTTTGTAGTAGTCGTCCGGATTAGCGGAACGTGCTCTGTATCGAGGTACCATAACTGGAACTCCCATACCTGTAGCTAAGTTAGAGGCCTCATTGAACCAGTAGTCGTGGTAGACGTCAATGTGGTCGTTCATCTCTGTGAACCCATGAATCACTGCCCTTGGAATGGCCGTGGCTGTATAAGACTCTGCTGCGTTACCCCGCAGGTTTTTCCCAAATGGTTGCGTGATCGACAGAACGTTTTTCAGAACCACCATTGTCATCATCAGTTCAAAATTCATCAAGAGTTTGGAAAGCGCCCGCGCATTAGAAATGATCTCATTGCTCCACCGCATAGACTCATTCTCGAGCACAGCCTCCACACAGAAGAGCAGACACTCTATGACGTCCACCATTACGTCAAAGGTCTCATCCATTGTGGTCCAGTCGGTCTGGCATATCTCCACCAGCTTACTGCCTTTTTCTTTTTGATCTGTATAGACCAGGCTAATGACATCTTTCAGGCACAGCGGAATCAGAGGTGATTGTTGCAGGAAGGAATAGGCT
This sequence comes from Neostethus bicornis, assembly GCA_902685375.1. NCBI lineage: Eukaryota > Metazoa > Chordata > Actinopteri > Atheriniformes > Phallostethidae > Neostethus > Neostethus bicornis. Next base: position 27,491,961 of record LR738555.1, on the reverse strand, counting down.
TTTTGAATGGTGAACATGACCATCTGGACACTTAACGGAGCCATCCCATTAACCAGCGCGATGTTCAGGACATCAGTAGATCTGAAGGAGAGAATTGCCTTTGGATATTTTTCTTGGAACTTCCTGGCAAAGGTTTTAATTTTTTTTAAATGAAACGAAGAGGGGGCATGAGCTTGACTTCTGCACTGGTTAAAATCCAATCCCCATTCCTCCATTTCAGAGATCATGTTCTCTGCCAGCTCCTCTCCGTCTCCTTCAAAATTCAAGAACCCCAGAAACTTCTCTTGATGGCAGTTCGACTGGTCCAAGTACGACAGGAAGACTGGGAGGCACCGTTTTTCAGAAATCCTCACCGGATTGTCCGTAAACAATGAGAAGAAGCCGTTTTCTTTGATTTCTTCCACCAATTTACTTCGAACGTGTCTCTCACACACCTCTAACATCTGATTGAGCTCCTCCTTGGAGCAGTTCTTCTTCCATTCAGCATACTGTGTCTTCAGAGTCTCATTGTCAAACTGCAAACGATGCTCCAGCAGAGTGTTGATGATGCTATCATCTTCAGAGGGAAGACTACTAGCAGGGAGGCTCTGGTTCCCTAAAAGGATAATAACCTCAAATAAAGCCCTGTAGAGTTGTCTTTGTATATCTTCTTCTTGTTTGTAGATCTTCATTTCTAAAAAGATTTAATAAATCAATCAGATTACAACTTATTAGTTTGATTTAATAATAAAACAAAGTGATTGATGACATTTCTACTTACCATTTGTCTCCAACTTCACATTTGTACTCTGGTGGTAGATAAACCGACAGAAAAAGGGACAGATGATCAGAACACAGACATAGGAATTTAAACAATGGATTGTTTTCTGGAATCAGAGACTAAACTTTAGTACTTACCACGTCCTCACTGCTCTTCATAGCTCCACTCGAAGATGTTGCTTCATCAATAATAGTAGGTGTAGCATCGTCTTTTAAGACTTTACCCTCAGCGTCCTGGGACAAAAAACACAAACTTCATTTAGACACACACGCTGATGAGAGTAGAATCCTTCAAGAAGGATCCCAGAACCCTAGAGAAAGTTCCAAAACAGGGTCAATTCTATTTCATTTTTAGGCGAGCAAAGCTTTTTGGATGTCAAAATCCAAATGAAAATCAGGGCTGATATGAAATCTGACGAGGTGAGATTAAAATTGGGGTTTTTTTTTGGGGGGGGAGACGGTGGCTCAGTGGTTAGAGCGTTGGCCCGGGGACTGGAAGTCAACCGGAAGTTTGCGGGTTCGCATCTCACTGAGTGCACGTCTAGGGTCCTTGGAGAAGACACCTAACCCCCCATTTCTCCCACCATTGGCACCGTCGTGGCAACCTGCTGTGGTGTAGGAGTGCAGCACACAAATTTCCCCGGTGAGGGATGAATAGAGTGAGTTAAAAAACAACAAAGGGGTCATTTTAAAGTTTTATTTTTCAGTTGAAACTTCGGTGTGTTTTTTTTTTTTTTACATATTCATGTTTTTTTATTTCTTATGAACTTGTTTTGATCGGTAGAATTTCAATCTTACCAAGACCAAATCAGAATTTTAATTTAGATTGTGACATATTACTGTTTATATCTTGAAGAGGAGCAGTGTGGTTTCAGTCTTGAACGTGGAACTATGGACCAGCTCTATACTAGGGCTGAAACAACTAATCGATTAAAATGGATTATTAAAATAGTTGTCAACTAATTTGGTCATCGATTAATCATCTAAAAAGTTTTTGCTGTCAACTGCACTTAAATTGGTCTTCAAGTGTGGCAGTAGAGAGCAAATTGACGATGCAAGCTACCAAAATAGGAGAAGTAGAAAGCAGCCAATCATTGGCCTTCATTTCACCCCGCCTTACGGGATCTGGCAAATTCAACAAGATGGCGGAAAGAAAAAGACTTGCGTTAATATGCAAAGTTTGCAAAACGGACACGTTTTGGCATGGAAGCATAACGACGCTGCATGAACATTTGAAAAAAAAAAAAACATGTCGGACTCGAAGAGGGGGACAGCAAACCAGTGCGATACCGGCGTTATTTCTAATAAAAACAATTTCACCGGTCGCAAATACACTTTTTATTGTCTGCCTCCGAATCTGAGAACATGGTCCTCGCCAGAGGTGTCAAAAGTACCAACATTTTCAACTCAAGTAGAAGTATAAATACAGAGTTAAAAAACTACTTTAGTAAAAGTAGAAGTATCAACTCAAGTTTTCTACTTAAATAAAAGTAAAAAGTAACCTATTTTAAAACTACTTAAAGTAAAAAAAGTAAAAGTAATTTTCAGAAAAAAAGGAATATTGTTAACAAAAGCGTATGAATATATTTTTTAACTATTATCACATACTTTAAGGAGCAGAAAATATGATAATAAATTAAAGTGTTTTGGTGTTAAACTTTATGAATTAGAAACATTTATTTCTTAATAATCTTTATTGGAAATCGATTAATGAACACAATCAAATGTATTAACATAAGCAGGGCATTATGTAACGTCCCTTCAGCTACCAAGCTTCACTCTGCATCACCTAATTTAACCAACTTCAGGAGACACAAACACACTCAATGTAAAAAAAACCCACACAAACACAATCAATGTTAAAAAAATAAATAAATAAATGAAAAAAAATGACCAAAAGGCTTATTCAAGCCTTGAAGGCAGCTAGTTTTCAAAGTTCTTTGAGGGAATACTGAATAGTCTTTAACAAGTTGATAAGGTTGGGAGTGCCACATACAGCCTGCGTGACACC